>CM062813.1:556509017-557046517 GCA_031772625.1 Pinus tabuliformis | reverse complement strand
CTCTGTGCCACCTAGCACTGTGCAAAACACTTGTGCCTCTCGCATTGCTGTAGCCTGCTAGCTATGTGCTGTCCTGGGATTCCCTACACTGTCGCTATCTCTGCCACTCCATCTGCATCTATCTCTACCCAATCAGTTAGTTCCTGCTACTCCACATCGGGGCTCCCGTAGCAAGGTCTCATCCAAGAGGTTGGGTACTTCAAGGATCCTGCCCCTCCTCCTTGGGATGATCACTCTATATCACCCCACCTCCTACCTGGAGGTATTGCTGCATGTGATCCCTCAGCCCACCTGGCTCGAAGTTTCCCCCTACTGGAGGTCTCTGCACGAGTAGATGTCTATACTCGATCTCCTCTAAGCTTCCCTTGTTGTGGCTGCTCCACAACCTCCTAAAGCTGCTGCACCAATCGTGGCTCCTCCACAATCGTCTGAGACTTCTTCTGGCTCTACATGTTGAGAGGTAATATACGCTCCCTCTCAACCACCAAGTCTCCATCAGTTGCCTCGCTGCTCAAGGCTTTGCATGCATCTTGAACCTCAAGAGCATACAGGTTCTTGACCCATGAACCAATCTGCTTCACCTGTCTAGTGATTATGTGTCCAAGGAAAACCTTTCCCTTACTGAAGACTACATCATAGCCTCTGTCTTCCAGTATTGCGATCAACACCAAGTTTCTCTTCAGTCTTGGTACATACTTGACATCGGTCAAGGTAAGGCGCGCTCCATGCTCCCTCTGAAAAATAACCGTGCCTACACCTGAGACACTATACTGCTCATCATTACCCATCGCTATGAGTATCTGGAGATCTTTCTCCTCCAAAGTACTGAACAAACTCTTGTCACCAGTCATGTGGAAAGAAGCTCCACTGTCAAGAAACCAACCACTTCCCACCATCGATGAAACCATGCATGCGAAGAGTGTGAAATCCAACTCGAATTGTGAAGCAAGTGCCTCACCTTTAGATGCTTCCCTGGATCCCTTCTTGGATTTCCTCCGTGGACAATTTGTAGCAAAATGGCCCACCTCATGACAAAGAAAGCATCGCACTTTCGATTTGTCAACCTTCTTCCCATCATTGGAAGAACTGGATTCGGAAAGAGAACCCTTCTCCTTCCCCTTCTTTACTTTGGTAGCCAAAGCACAATTTTCTTCATCAGATGCCTTTGATGAAGATCCGTCCCTGGTATTTCGCCTGATCTCCTCTTGCACAAGATCCGACCAAAGTCTCTCCCATCCTGGCAATTTCTCCTGACCATTGACAGAGTCTTGATAGGAATGCCAACTCTTCGGAAGACCAAGGAGAGCTAAGCTCACCAAGTCCTCATCATCGACAGTCACCCCCACACTTCCCAGCTCATCCCGGCATTGGGTGAACTTCGTGAGATACTTGGGCATAATGTCTCCATTCTCACACTTAATGTTTCTGAGTTTATCCTTGAGCGCCAACTTCCTCTGGTCGCTCTTGCTTTGGAATAGATCTGTCAACGCTTTCCACATCAAGTATGGAGAAGCCTTTCCATGCAGGCTGGATACAATGTGATCCTTCATGCCCTCCAACAGAATCCTTCGACACTTCGCTGTCTTATTTTGCCAAACCTCAACATGAGCAGCATCAGTAGGCTTTGGGATCTCAGCCTCTATGAACTCCTTCAGCCCATTGTCATCTAACACCGCCTCCATCATGTCTTTCCATGCAATATAATTCGAGCTGCCCTCAAGAGCATACTCCAATCGCAATCCGTTGAAAGACATTTCAACTTTGACACCAAGAAAACACTGCTGCAAATTCGAATTCCACCAGCTCAAAACTCAACCGCTTCTGATCTAAAATTCGCGAGAACAAAGTATTTCTCGTACAGAGATTGATTGTATGGGCTTTTACCGGATATCTCACCTTCCAAAAGAATGATGAATCCAGAGGTTACTTGGCCCGATTACAGACTTTGCCTGAAGAAATAAAATGTAATCACTTTCTAAATAATAGATATGATGATCAACTCTGCTCTGATACCATGTAGAAATTTTGAATAATATAACACTTATTCACAGAGATTATCCTGATTATACACTATTTCGGAATGCATGCATAATACATAACCTCCTCTACGTTGATCATCAATTTTGCGGAATTAAAAACAATGAAACATCAATCGCATGCGCACATTAACACAGTGTGTAACCAGGGAAAGCATATAGCTGAAAACCCCCAACTATCTATATATTATAATGACAGAGAACATGTAACAATACATAGTACAATACTCCTCACAAGTACTCAATACTATCTCCACCTACTACACACAAACTAGTTTAGATCTGAATCAAGTCACAGGTTCAAATCTCCTCCGCTGTCTGCCTGCCTCTACTACGCAATCCAATGTGAGAATAGATCTGATCCAAGCTCGTTTTCCCTTGGTTTTTACTACGCAATCCTCATTGCAATCTCCATCATTGATTGTGCAAATCTCATGCACAACTATAGTCACAACTGATAGCAGTCTCCACCTCTAACACCTGTCTCCACTGAACTGTACATGCACTGAGTTAACTGATGTATTCTTTAGTTGCTTTATGAAATAATAATTAGTGAATTAATTAATAATTAATTCACATCACTCATCACTAGTGTATTCTGCAGTTAGACTAAATACAACTAGTTCAACCAAGTCAAACTGAACACAACTCCATCAACTCCTCAATCAACTCCACCAAACTCAATCACTTGAGTTCTAACTAAAGTCCATCATGCAATAGCTCAACTAACCCATAAGAAAAGCATATTTCGTTCTGGTAGTTGCATGTGCCACATCCGTAGCTCGAACTGAAGTGCTCCAAGAGGATAAGATAATGTTTATAGTCCAAATATTATTAAGAGCTAATAATATTCGACTGTTCTATTTTTAGCCTGGTAGTCTAAACATAGACTCCGCCCATATGTCTAAAAATAGAAGTCCATCTATTTTTACCAACATGACCAATCATCCACAAATAACGTCCCGCAACTCATAGACCATGATCCATATGTCTAAAAATAGACTTTGCGCCATAAATAGCCTGCGGGCCCACTTAGTGAAGGCGACTTCTTTTCACTAAGCTCCATCATCTTGTTGCATTTTCAACACATTCTAGTCCTTGTTGATGTTTTTGAAAATGTATCATTGTTCTGTGGTGAAATTTCATTTTTAAAGGTGTCATTGAGTTTTGGGCAGTGACTTGGGCTCTAGGCCTAAAAAAGTGGAACAAATCCCGTAGTCACAAGCACAACACTAGGGAAAAAATTCCTTGGACACTCACTTGCCCTTGCTATGGGAGTGTCTGGAGCCTCTTGGATGCACGCTGGTCCATATCAAGGGAGCGTCTATGGGTTTGATGCACTAAAACTTCAGTTGGCCTCAATGGCTGGTTACTTGAGTGGTTGGGATGGCTCTTCGGAGTTATGTTGCTGATTTGAAAGGTCTGTGTGGTGTGTTTTATTGGGTCCACTTCCTTAACTAAGACATAGGGTGTCGAATCATATCATAGTAACTTCTCGTCACATGTTTACCCCGGTTGGTCGGTTACTTGGGTAGATGTGGGAGGAGGGTGTTATAGTCATCAACAACGCAAATGCAACATCAAAGTTTCACAGTGGTTGGTAGGCAGTATGGCCAGACATCAGCAACGTGACAAAGGATGATACGAAGATAGAGTGTTGTGGCAGGTTGTGCAGCACTAGAACACAATCCTCACTAAGAGGGAGTGCTAGTTTTCGTAGCATTATATTTTTTCTAGTCAGGAAACTTGGTGGAGAGGCTAGAATACATGATATCTCCATAACCCAGAAATATTTTCTGGAAATTCCACCTATAAATTACTTAATTAGATTATTAACCTATTTTTTAATGTTTCTGTTGTCATTTTTTCTAGCACCTATAGCACAAGTGCTTCAGGAGATATGAAATCTTCCATTAGACAGCCTTTGGGTTGATTGTAGACCAGTGCCTAGGACATATTAAAGAGAGGAGTGCTTTGGAAGATTATCAAGGGGGGCTTTCTGATTCACTCCAATTGTCATGTAGTTTGAAAATATATTAAAGGGGGCTTGGTTCAATAGGCCTTCATCAAGGTAAACTCAAGCCAATACATGGATCCAAATGCTCAGGGGGTAAATCGGGCCAACCTCAAAGAGAAATGTCTGGTTCTGGTGGCCAACACACAATAATAGGTAGCCTGAATATTGGAGTTGTAGTAAAATGAAGAAGAGGAGAGAAAGGAAGGAATTTGATGCATAGGTTTGGGAATAATACAAAATCCTAAGCAAAAATATTTTGGTAGAAGGTTGGAAGACCGAAGAGATGGAATGACAGGAATTGTGGAGCGTGAATTAAGGTTTCATGCTTTATACCTCATGGATACACTTATCACTAACTAGCATAACTAAATCTCTGCTCTTAAAGGTACATAATTAAATCTTTAATTAACACAGGTACTATTACTACTTAGCAACATATATATAACCATGAGAGAATGAGAAACAATTTATGTAGATGTTACAGGTCTATTTGGGCACATCACTCCCGAAATTCAGATCAATACAATTAGCGCTCATCAAACCCTAATTCAGTTGTTACATGCCCTAGACAAGTCATCTCATTGAATGCTTCCATCCATGAAAGTTTCCTGGCCTGAAACCTTGCTGAAATGCCTCCTTGGGACACCAGTGCAACCTTGGTCAGGGGTAACTGCGTTGTAGAGTAGGTAGGCCCATTCAGGCCTGCATTGTAGTGCACTTAAGCCCTCTTTGACCTCCTTTGGGTGAGAATGAGTGAAATTTGCATAGGGTTTTGGGAATATTCCTTAATTCTAGATCATTCTAGAAGGATCCCATCTCTTATCTCATCCTATGAGCTCGAATTTGGATAGGCTATGGATCAATTAACCTCCTATCCTCTCATCCCTTGCTCCATGGAAACTAACTCCAATTTTGGAAGGCCATTCAATACCCAATTTATGACAAAACCACCTCCATTTCCCTATAAATTGAGCACTCATCATAGTGATTAGGGGGCTAGAATCTGAAGATGGTAAGGAAATACTATTGGTTTGAGATTTGAAGTTCATGTCAAGTAATGTTATGCTGTTGGATTGGTGTGCTTTTGGTGTGACGAGGGTTGGACTGAAGCTGGAGGAGTGACATGGGATCGAACTATATTCGGTGAAACTCTTCCTTCTACAATAATAAAGCTGTTTGTTCATTTTCTCATATTATTGTTCATATCTATGATGATTATGTGTTTCAATGTCTTTGATTCCATTGGTTTATAGTGGATAGATAATGTATGCTTTGATCGTTGTTGTTTCTGTTTCTGTTGACACAGGTACTAATTAAGCATATTCAGTTCAAGTGGAAGTGACAGGAGCAATTCAAAGGGGATCAAGGAAGCGAAAGACTACAAGTAAGTTCCTTCATCTCATCTCTCTACTATAGGAAAATGTTAAACTACTTCCTTTCTGTTGTTCTAAGTGTAGATACCCACTTAGGGAAAATGTTTTTATTCGTAGATACAAATTCCATATAACAAATTAGCGACCATAATGGGGAATGAATATCATTCCTGGTAGTTTACCCTTATCATATTACATCCTAGTAGACTTTACTTGACTTCATTGATCTCTTTTTAGTCATATTGAAGTGTTTTTTGGTCAAAAAGTGTGCTTAAATGTCTCCTGATTGGACTCTCTGGCACCAGCACAGTGTTGGTCTTGACACAGTGCGCTGCAGAGAAGCCTTAGCTTAGAGACAGTGCACTGCAACGTACCGTGTCCCACTCAGGGCTGCGCTGATCCCTGTAAAGCTTAAAAACCCATCCTTTTCTTAGTCTTTTCCAAATTTGCTTTTGATGTTGTTTGCTGAAAGATCAATGTTTTCTATGGTTCTGAAATCAATTTGCATTTCTTCTCCTAGCCCTACTTTGGCCTTGATTGTTTAGTGTTTCTTAAGATATTTCTTTATCATTATCAATTCATTGTCAAAGTTAGTTTACATTGATTAGTCTTTTCTAAAAAAGAATTGTTGTAAACTCTTCATTTCTTTGAAAAAGAAACTATCGTAAAGTCTTCGTTTCTTGCGAAAAGTATTGATTGATCGTTTGTGCATAGTTTCCTTATGTTCATCTAAACATTAAAGGAATGAAAAGAAAAACCTGCATAATTCATTTAGAATTTTTGTGTGCTTGTAGGAATGGTATAGGGAAAGTTGCATTAGATGTGCTCTATGCTCTTTGTTTAAAGACTCTGATTGCTCTATCCCTTTTAGTTATGATTTTCATTGTTTAAATCAAATGAAAAGAATGTTTCTCATCTTAGTTGCATTCTAGGAGTTTCATAAACATCATGCGGTGAACCTAAAAGGCAAACTTTTAAACAAGATCAACTAAAATTTATTTCAATTAACTTAATGGAGCATTGTAACTTAACGCATAACATTTAGAGGTCTAGGCTAGAGACGTGTTCCGGTGTCGTTAAACATAGCAGCTGTCGTTAATTGTCTGCAATACATTCCGAGTGTGATACCTCATTACACATATGTAAGTATATCGTAGCTTGTCCACGTACTTTCGGGTATATAGGGTAGTGTTATAGCACGAAAAGTATAAAGGAATGCTCTCACTATGCGTTTTCGTATTAGACAACGCTAACATGAATTGGGCCTCCACATACTTTTGGGTACATATGGGAGGAATACATTAGGTTGCTATCCATCCATAGGTAACCGAGTCGGCCGTCTTGTATACTGTGATACACCGAAAACAACATTCGGGGAGATTGCGTGCACGTATGTTAAGTCCTTGGTTTACTAAGGTAGTATATTGCAGTTCACAGTTACTTGGTAATCCTTTTAACTAGATTATCCCTCTTTTGTTTTGTTACGTTATTTTGATTAAAATAAAATTAATTGACCGCGGATAACATCCTCCACATCAATCCTTAGTTGATATTAGGTTGAGACATATGGCAACAAATCCGGAGTCCACCGATCAAGGAATTCCTTTCGATGGGAATCCTAGTCCTTTTCCTCCTTTCAGAAATACTAGTGCTCCTTATATGGCTACATTGTCCCTTCTGGGACTTACCATTGGCTTTCTAGTATGGTTGTTCTCAACCTCCTTGGCCCCACAACTGAATATTCATACAACTGGACAAAATCAACCTCCAGTTGATCTTAAAGTTGACCCTTTACCTTCTTTGTCGATTGTTTCTTCCTCCCCTTCTTCCTCTTCACCTGGTGAAAGTATTGACACTAGTAACCAGGTGGATAAGAAGAAGAATAAAGGGAAGAAGAAGAAGAAGGAAATTCAGTAGAGCGCAACCAAGCAATCGTTGCTTTGATTGCAACTTCTAATGAGAAACTGTCTGATAAGCCTCACAAACTTCGATATCCTTGCAAACTTTGTAGGGGAGACCATCTTCTTCAAAATTGTTTTGGTATTCCTCAGATCTTAGAAGAATGGTCTTCTCATTCACATCATCTTGTATCATCAACTTCTGGAGGTCATGCTGGTGACACACCATTAACTAGTGGTAGTGAAGTTCATGGAAAGAAGGGTAAAGTTAAGTTTCCCTGTAGGGTATGCGAAGGGAATCATCCCATTCACCTTTGTCCCTATCTGGATGAAGCCCAAAAAGTGTTGGATAATCGTCTTGCTTCTTCGTAGCGACTTCCATCTGGTTACAAGAGACTCTCCCTTAATCCTTCACTAATTGACGAAGTGATTGACCCAAATCAACCGTCGGTCAAACCCACTCTCTTTGAATGTGAATCCCATGAGTCTATACCTGACCAATCACAAGTCGAGGAAACAGTTGACCTGATTTCACCTTCAGTTAATCGTACCTTTCCCGTAGAGAGTGAGTATGATACCACTCAGGTTATTTTTTTTCTTCAGATTCCAATGAGCTTGGAGGCAACCCTCCTGTTCCATCAAGACAAGAGGAAAATCCTCCTATTATCGTAACTCAAGGGGGTAATTCTCCCGTTCTTATGGTACCCCCTCCAAGTAGTCTGGTCACTTCCTTTGATTGGAATCGACTGGTAGGATGTCATCTTCCTTCTTATGTGCCTTTCCAGATCATAGTACAGGTTTATAATATGATTGTATCTAGCACTATTATAGATGAAGGTGCATCTGTGAGTATCCTTTCCTCTACTGCTTGGCAGGCGCTCGGTTCGCCACCACTTGTGCCTGTTACTCATAATCTATTGGCTTTTAACAGAGGAACCAGTCAACCACTAGGGATCCTTCCTTAGTTTCCTATTACTTTGGGAGGAAAAATTATTTATCTCAATGTGATGGTAGTCCCAGGACCTTTAGATTACAATTTACTTCTTGGGTGTGACTATGTTTATGACATGGCAGCTATTGTTTCAACACTTTTTCGAGTGATGTGTTTCCCGCATGAAGGCTGAATTGTCACGGTTGACCAGCTTTCATTTCCCAGTCCAAATATGGCTTCCAGTCAACCATCTTCCATAGATGGTCCTTTTGTCCCAATGGTATGTTCCCTGCCACGGGTCAATTATGTGGCAACCCGTTCTATGCATACATCAACTGACGATCAATTCCGTGATGTTGTGCATTATGTACTGGGGGCATTGGAACCAGATCTCTCTAATGGATTCATTGCTACCTATCCCTTCTAGAGCATTGTTCTTCCATTTGATGAGAGCCTCTTGGAATTCATGACCTATTATGGGCCGTGATCAAGGAATATGAGGATAGTTCTTTTACTCTGTCAACCTCATTAAAAAATGAAACAGGTCCATGAGCATAGTTCCTTATCTTGTGTTAAGCTCATTAAAAAATGAAACAAGGAATATGAGCATAGTTCCTTGTCTTGCGTCAAGCTCATTAAAAAATGAAACAAGGAATCTAAGTAGAGTTCCTTGTCTTGTGTCAAGCTCATTTAAAAAATGAAACAAGGTTCCCTGGAGCAAAGTTCCAATTTGAGTCTTTGATTAGATCTCATAAAATCCCAGTCAATTCTTTCACTTGATCTCATAAATGAACCTTCATTCCATCCACCTGATAGCCACGAGTAGTCTACTTAGGTGAATGTAATGAAGCTTGGGGGGCATGCACCTAGAATTGAGTCATCATGCTGGGGGCATGTAAACCAATCCAAGCATAGTTTTTTGTTTCAAGTTTGTGTAAACATGAAACTGAATCCAAGCATAGTTCCCTATGGTTCAAGCTTGTGTAAAAATGATCCCATATCCATTTAAACCCTCGTGATTGCCATTCTATCTGCCTCTTTTGTTAGATGAGCCTTGGTTTTTCTCCTTCCATCATCACTATCTGCTTGGCTGATCATACGCTTTCACTTGGTTGTTTTACCCTTTTTGAGGAAAAATTGCAATGAGCGGTCTTATTAGCTAGCCTCTTGACCATAACATGTTTTGAGAAGTTCCAACATCACCCGAACCAGTTGCTATCCTAGAAACTACTCATTCCTCTAAGTGGAGTCCTCTTTAAGCTCTTTTCTGACTCTGGAAATATGAAAAGATTGTCGAGCGCTTGTACTTTTCAGCTCGTAAATGGATTGGAAATGACATCTACTCAGTATAAGGTTAACCCTTTTCTAGACTGAGATAGATTACTTACGAAAAAGGAATACGTTGATTGAACATGGTCAATAGGTTCTCTCTTGTATTATTTTACACTTTTTTAAACTTGAGAGACAAATTTATGAAAAATAACTTGCGGAGTTTCCTTTTTGTCCCTTTTCAAACTCTCTAACCATGAAAAGGACCGAGTTCTCAGTGTCGTTAAACTCGTTAAAACATCAAGTAGCGACAAACTTGTCCATCATGACAAGACCGAGTTTCACCTTCGCTAGGCTCGTTAAAACATCACATAGCAATGGATTCACCCGAAGGGTGGAATTATACTACAAGCATATGTTATCCTCCTCAAGCTTGTTAAAAAATAAAGAGGTACTGGTCAGCAATGATTGGGGAAAATGGGAAAATGGATAAATCACTTTATGGTAGAAAGTCACTCTTGAACATGACACTTTCACTTCATCTCTGTGATTATTTGGGTTGGATTATCTGCTTGATGGTTATCATACCTATGGTCTATCACACCATCCAACACTTTGGTTTTGGTTCAATGCTGCCAATTCATTCAGTGTCTCTGACATGTTCAAGAGAAGTCACTCAGTAAAATTCATCCTTTGCAATACTCATAAACCTTCATTTTCATGATTGCCATTCCTAAACCTTGTGTCGTTAGTCAAATTCTGTCTTCAAAATCATTACACTCAATTCATGTCGTTGATGGGGGATACATCAAGGCCCTCCTTCGACGAGTTGCGTCTTGTCGACATCAACACATTATCCAAGAAGTTGACTTAGAAACACCCTTCCAATACCTTGAGGCTTGCATACATCAATGGCAAGTTTCTCGCTTCCGGTGATAGGTTGACATCATTGGGCTTCGACCGAAAGACTTTGTATGGTGTTCGACATCAAAATATCTATTCACACCATGCAAAATGTACTGTAGTACCTTGAGAATCATTATCATTATCAGTGATTTCTCTCGCGTATGTTAACAGCTTACATCATTGGCTAGTAATCAGACGGTGTCTTCCCATGTTCGACTTCAGATCACATATTCACATGGTTAGACTTGTACTTGAGCGAATGATTGGACGAGATAGAAGACCTCGGATCTAGTTTCATCCATCCGGGCTGTGATTTCAGGAGAGTACTAAATCATCTGTATGATGGCTTTACATAGATGGTCATCCTATCAAGGGTCTCTATCTATAGACGACTATCTGATTTATGTACATGTAATGAAAATTTTATATGTTGAGTATGGGTTTGCCTTCCCTCAACAATTCATGAAAAATTCAAAGCTATCATGATATTATGTATTGTAATCGATGGAGGTCACTGTCCGCTTCAGATCCTCCTCAACACATCATAAAGCATATCACTCGACATTATCATTTTCGACTTCATGCTTTAGGGGACAACTGTTACATGTCTATTTGGGCACATGACTCCCAACATTCAGCTCATTACAATTAGGGCTCATCAAACCCTAATTCAGTTGTTACATGCCCTAGACAAGTCATCTCATTGAATGCTTCCATCCATGAAAGTTTCCTGGCCTGAAACCTTCCTGAAATGCCTCCTTGGGACACTAGTGCAACCTTGGTCAGGGGTAACTGCACTGTAGAGCAGGCAGGGCCATTCAGGCCTGCATTGTAGTGCACTTAGGCCCTCTTTGACCTCCTCTGGGCGAGAATGAGTAAAATATACATAGGGTTCTGGGAATATTCCTTGATTTTAGATCATTCTATAAGGATCCCATCGCTTATCTCATCCTATGAGCTTGAATTTGGATAGGCTATGGATCAATTAACCTCATATCCTCTCATCCCTTGCTCCATGGAAACTAACTCCAATTTTGGAAGGCCATTCAATACCCATTTTATGACAAAACCACCTCCATTTCCCTATAAATTGAGCACTTATCATAGTGATCAGGGGGCTAGAATCTGAAGATGGTAAGGAAATACCGTTGGTTTGAGATTTGAAGTTCATGTCAAGTAATGTTATGTTGCTGGATTGGTGTGCTTTTGGTGTGACGAGGGTTGGACTGAAGCTGGAGGAGTGACACGGGATCGAACTGTATTGGGTGAAACTCTTCCTTCTACAATAATAAAGTTGTTTATTCCTTTTCTCATATTCTTGTTCATATCTGATGAGCCTAGGTATTGGAGCAAGAATGCTGCAACTCCCAGGGCTACTAGCTTTACTTATCAACCCGGGGTTCATACAAACTTGGTAGTGACTGTGCTATATACACAAGTAGAAGTGAAGGTACTACCTGTTGTCATTGCTCATCTGGCAAGAGACCCTAGGGGTTCCAAGCCAGACTTCTATAGGGTCAGAAGAAGCTTGATTTTGATGGAAGGAGAGAAAACCTAGTCTAGGGGAGAGCTAATCTACTGCAGAAATGAAGAAAACAACATGCAAACCTAAATCACCATATCCTAATTAATCATGAAAACAACTAGACTAAGTAGAATTGTTAAGCAACACTAATCTAATGCTAACTATCTAAGTTGCAGGAGTAAAGCAACAAAACTAGACTAAGGGGGTCGGAAATGGAACTAGGCTAAGTCTGTGTATAATCAGAAGAAGTAGTCAGAGGTAAAAAATGGTGAAAAGAGGACGTAATGGGCAACAAAGCATGAGGACTGTTGGATTAGGCAGGTGAAGGGTAAATGAACGGTTGAGATCAGACAGTAGGAGGGTACGTAGGCAAATGGGCAGACATGGTGGACTAACAGGATGGATGACTGGGATTATATCGTGGAGGCGATCGGCAGATGAACGACGGAGATCGGCCAAGCCAGTTGGCGATCGGGTGAAGCGACAGTCGTCAGATCAAGAGATAGATCGACAGTGTAGAGTTCAAGGCGGTAAAGTGATTGGTAGATGCAACAGCCGTCAGATCTGGCAGGGCAGATCAACAATCGAGATTGGGGTGCGAAAAGAAACGTGCGGAAATGACGAGCGGGTTTGGAGGGTGATAAGCTGTATCTTGTGCACCCTCAAATCCATAAGTTGTATTTTGAAAATTCACACAATTAGCCTCCCCGACAGATATGTAGCACGGGGAAACCACCCATCTCGCATGCCCTTAGGTGAATAACGTTCAGATAGGAATCCACACAATATGGCGCGAAGGCCGTTGGATCTAGCGAAGCAGATCTATGACGGAGATGTGACCGAGTAGGTTGGTGAGCGGGTGTGCGATAACCATCAAATCTGACAAGGCAGATAGATGGTGGTGATTTAAAAGGCAGAAAGTCAAACGCGAAAAGTGGATTGGGCAGCGATTGGTGGGTTTTGCGTGAAAGGTGATAGACGGTTAAAAACCGTTTGAACGTGAATTAACAGCTCTCGCTGAGAATTTCAAGCTGAAGGAGAATGACAACATGAGAGATTTGGGAAGAGGGTGGAGGTCTAAATGACAGAAAGAGAGAGTGAAGGGGTGGACAATCATGGGAGGTATAGAGTGACGACATAATGAACTCAGTGACTGTGTTTAAACGACAAACCCTATGAAAACCAAAACCCTGTGTTTTTGGGGTTGCTGCAGGGTTCCTTCCTCACCTCATGGTCTCGAAGGGAGGAGGTGAGGTCGAGACACCTATGAGAAACCTTGTGGATCTTTTCTTTGTCAGCTTATTGGTTAAATGAAAGCATAAATGGAACAAACTAAAGCACAACCAATCTGCCTTGCACTACTGTATTGAAATTGCAACCACTCAGCAAATGAACAGAAAACAAGAAGCCACTTTAGTAAATGAGCAGGAAAGCCATGAATCTATGTTGAACCACTATAATGAACATGCATCTACTTAACCAAATGAATAATCAAACCATGCATCTATGCTAGTGCTGTAATGGAAATGAACTGCTTAAGTGAATAAACAGAAAGCATGAATTTGTACTGTTGTTGTAATGAGAATGCATTTGATTAAGAAAATGAATAGAAAGCAGGAATCTATGCTAACATAACAGTACAATAAATAGGAGCTTTGGTTGCTAGGGTTGGGCCCTAACCCAAGAGCTTCAGCCCTCTGAGTTAACTCAGTGCTGGCTCAAATCAAAACTCATCTTCATTATCAAAGAACATTGTATTACATCAAACTGTTACAAGTCAAAAGGTCCAAATACTTGCTAACTGACTGACTGACTATTGGTTAATTGCCTAAAAAAAATGAGGTCCTAGGCCTCTCTATTTATACATCTGAAGTCTCAACGACTTCCCTCAAAATTATGGAGGTACAACTCCCAACTTAATGGTAACTTGTCCTTTCACTTTCACTAGCTCGACTGCCTTCTAGTAGGGAGGCTGCTTGTACTTCCACTTGCTTGGCTGTCTTTTAGTACTCCTGATTTGGCTGTGTGTACTTTTAGCTGATGGAGGGATATTCGAATGGATGGGTAGTAAATGAGGAGGATTTACCTCCTGTAATTCCTCTCCCTTGTCTCATCCGGGTTTTTACCAAGGTCTTTTACCATAGTTCCTTGCTTTTACCTCTTATCCCTACATTTCCCTTGCTTTTATCCTTTATTCCTGCATTACATACACATTAGACCACAAAGCAAAATATCCAACTCTAACTTAACTCATAACCAAAATATAATCAAAAGTATGTAATAATTTGTGAGAATAGTTGGTTTGACTAAGCTAGGAGGTGAATTAAGGCCAATTAAGGCCCATATAATTACTCAATGATGAGACTCATCAATATTTATGATGATTATGTGTTTCAATGTCTTCGATTCCATTGGTTTATAGTATATAGATCATGTATGCTTTGATCATTGTTGTTTCTATTTCTATTGATGCAGGTACTAATTGAGCGGATTCAATTCAAGTGGGAGCGATGGGAGCAATTCAAAGGGGATCAAGGAAGAGAAAGACTACAAGTAAGTTCTTTCATCTCATCTCTCTACTATAGGAAAAGGTTAAACTACTTTCTTTCTGTTGTTCTAAGTGTAGCTACCCACTTAGGGAAAATGTGTTTATCTGTAGATACAAATTCCATATAACAGTAGAAGAGAAACATACATGAAGTGAAATACAAAGAGGAGAACATACTGCTTACTGCTCTGATAGGAATCACCAAAGAGTTTCATTAATCCTAAAAATGAGTCCAATCCACCAGTCCATTACATTTAGCGATATATATCTCAAGTCTCTCTTGAACAAGCAAATAGAACCAAAAGTGGAATCACAGAATTTGGACCCCTTGGGTGCATAATTATGGAACCACATCTAAGTGTTTCTTCCTCCGTTTTATAAGGAGAGGGAGAGATTTGTAAAATTTACAAAACATATGGGCCTGAGCTCCAGCTGTCTGTTAGACTAGCTATCTTAGCGTGCAATAAATATGATGCCCAAATGATTCTAAAGGATTTGATTCCTTTCTTGAAAAGACATAGAAATTACAGAATAATAGGAAATGGAAAATTGAACGATGATTAGAGGAAAGTATCCCCATGATATCTTTGTGATGGCATATGATTAGGCCACACCTCTGATTAGGCCACGCCTTTACATTGATTTGCCTTCCTCGCTGCTTGATTGTTCCCGTCGCTTTCACCTTAACTGCTTGAATCTCCACTCTCTGGAGCTGGAAGCGATTAATGATGATTGCGTGTTAGAGAGTGGAAGCGAAGATCAACATGGCGGTCCTTCATTGCGCAATTAAGTGGAGATCCATGATGAACCATTAAATCTTCCTGATCCCATACATCCATTCAATACCTCAGATGTCGACCCATTACGTATTTAAATCTTTGTACCACGTTATCGGAACATTACTATATCGAGACTTTTATTCTAAAGGAAATTACAAAAACATATTGTCTTAATGCTCTTTGGCCCCCTTTGGTTATGCCCCTTTCTATTTTCTTCATCATAGTGTTAGAGCCTAGATTTACCTCAGACTGAAGGGAGGCAATCGTAGGATAACCACAAACCAAGCTTAACCTGGTAGCTAGCCCTGCCAGGTCGGGAGTGGGCTCTCTCCTTGTCAATCTTAGTTGAGATGACTGAATTGAATATGGATTTTAGGCTAGGTATAGTAGCTCAGAGGATTTGATTGTATTTGTTTTGGGTCGAAACAACAAGAGAAAGGATGATTTGGACTATGGAATCGATGTCATTTTCTGTCGGCAAACTTGGGGCAAATTAAGTGCCATGTTCAGGCCAGTGAAGATTGTAAATGTGAGACTGCTGCCCTACAGGCATCAGACAAAGGATGAATCTGCAACAACAAATTTAGATGAAAGAGAATCACGAGGTTTCTCAACAGAGCATCTAGCCAAGGATGAATTCTGTTAAGACAACCATTACAACTAATAGCAAAATCATCATGAAAGGAGCATCATTACGGATGAATTCCTAACATATCACTTAGATAATTCTGTAACAAGGCAGAAAAAACATAATGTATAAATGAATTACAGGAAAAACATACTAAACATCAGCACCGTGATGAATCCCAGATCCAAAGGGCAAAAGATTGCTTTATTAAAATGATATTTAGGAAAAATTTTACACAATCCCAAGCAGCCCCTCTCTGCTGCCAAAATCCAACCTCTACACTATGAAATTCATAAAATTTATACATTTTGCTCATCCCTGTATGAAGGGAATTGAGCTCAACCATCTTCTTCAAAATAGAATTAGTTACATTAAATTTGGACCGAATTGCTGAAATTAGGTGTCAAAGATGAACTCATATCTCCTAAACCATAGCACCTGTTTCAAAAATGAAAGAGGTTTTTGTAGATAGGGTCATGTTGGAGAAAAAAATCTCTCAAATTTTGGAAATTCGTTTCGAGTTGCTTGGAATCTATGCCACAAAATCATCTCTAAAACAGAAAATCATTAAAAATTTAAATCTGTAAAAATGAGTTGTAAAGATCTAGTAAAATATTTCAAATCACGATACCTGTGAATAAAATGAAAGAGGTTTTTGTTATATGGCTCATTTTTAACACAAAACTCTTTGGGTTTCCGAAAATTACTTTCCATCTATTGTAAAATAGCACCGCACTAAAATGACTAAAACAGTAAAATAATTGCAAAATTTGTTTTGCTTTAATGTAGGCTTCAAATATCACTGTATATATCCCACATAGTAACACTTGTGCATAAATTGAAGGAGGTTTTTGTTATTTGGTATGTGATGGACAAAAGCCTCTTTCACTTTTGTAAAATTCCTGTCCAAACTGATTTTTTTGTAAACTTGTCCATGTGTGCAACAACTGACCTCAAAACATGCATAACCAAGAATCAATCATTAATTTTGATCATATCTTCTAATCCGGGAGCCGGTTATGGGAGTGTGATATACCGTTGGAAATATTTTTCCGAGCTCCTTCTGATGGACATACTTAGGATATGATTTTCACTGAAACTCATGTGCAAAAAATCTCTGAAAACCAAACATAGTAAGAGCTCATTTTGATCCCTGGTAATGGGCTGCGAAGACTGGAACTAACACATAGGACTGAGTGTTGAGACCTAAGGCTTAGCCTTAAATTGGTGAGGCATATAGACTCCTATCTAGGGGCCTTTTTACCTTTATAAAGTGCTTTACACCCCTTTCCTTTAAGGTCCTCTAGAACTCAACATGCCCTTTGAAATGGTCATTTAGTTGTATCGAAGCTAAAGCATATCAGGGACTTTAAATAGAACAACCTTTGCAAAACTCTAAACACCGATCTCCGATTGGCCCCTTCTACCTTAGCCCCGGGACTTAGGTGGAAACTACATGATAGAGGCCTAGGGACTCAGGGCTAAAGCCCTTAGGGGCTTAAAACCCTTTAGTTGGGGCGGGGGGCTGATTCTTTTAATCATTACATTACTAACGGTCCACATGTGTAACACATAGGACCACCCACTTATGCGCCTTGGCCCCTTTTGAAATATAAGAAATCAGAGATCAGGGGTTGCACAACTCTGCCTTCAATTGCACCCTTCCAAAAATTGCGATTGCGACGTGTGATGTGGCTCGATCCACATGTAGAGAGAAAGAGGGAGGGCCCACACCAAATATTTAAACATATAATACCTTTGCTCCTCTTTATAAAAACCTTTATTAACCATCCGCTCAGTCTTTGATTGAAATACACCACACACACATATTTATGCTGCCTGCTTTATGCCACCTATCTGCATCACTTTGGACCCATGGTATTGAGATATCACAATCGGTGATTTCATAAGATTGCATTTGGTTGCACCCTCCCATACTTGCGATTGCCGATATGCAGGATCACCCTTGGTTCTTAGCCCTGCACCTTTCCTTCTTTAATATATTTACAACCGTGGGTCTGTCCCCACATCGGAGCTCCTCTATCGACGAATTCTAATCGAAGATTTAACTTTGGTGCACAACATTTCACTTCACCGATCGCCGAACGTTGATCACCTTTTTTTATTAACCCTTGGTTCTCTGGTTCTTTCTGCAACCGCGGGCCAACCCCTATGTCTGAGCCCCTTTATCGGTAGATCACAATCAAAGGTTTCACTAGGAGCGACAATGCACATCCTTCGATCACCGATGTGACGTAATCCTCCACCATGTGTCACCTTGTGAGTGGTGACACATGACCTCTTGTTTTAGCCCCTTATGACCCCTCAAAACACTAAATCTTCCTGCCACATGTCCACCGTACTGCCATGTCATGTTGACATCAGCTGCCCCATGTCCCTTATTGGAACCAACCATGTGCTGCGAAGTGTCATGTATCAGAACCAATCATGTGTAGCCACATTCCATTTATTAGATCTAATGATGTTCAGCCACGTGGTCCCCCAAAGGAGAGAGAAAATGCCAACCCTCTTCTAGTTTTGCAACTATTTTCCTTTGTTAAATGTTTCAAGGCATTCCCGATGCTTTAGCACTAGAGGCCCAAATCTTGGCGATTTAATCGCAATCAAAAATTTATGCGATATCACAACTTTAAAAGGTTTCCCCTTGCTTGACCTCCGATTGCAATGCGCCGATCTCATGATGCTCCAATGCCTTGGACCTTCGATATGCGGGATTGCCAATGTGCAGGGTCTCCGACATGCAGGATCGTCGATATGTCGAGACTTGTGATATGCGGGATCGCCGATGTGTAGGATCGATAATCGCTAATCGCTGAAATGCTTCCACTATTGCGTTGCATCTTAGGACCTCCAATTGCTGATATGTTAGGACCCAAGATTTTACCCTAAGGCATTTTCTCCTTGACTTCTGGTTTTGAAGGGTAACTTCAATCTGTTCTAACTTTTGATTCCGGGGTCCATTTGAGGTGTTCCATATACTGTTGGAAAGATAATTCCAAGAAATATCCATTGGAGGAGGTCTGATTTAGCTTTTAGTGCTTCTGTGGCTTGGAATATGGCTGAAAACCTTTTTGTTCTTGTGTACTTTAGTAAGCTAAAAACAAATTTTGCAGCGAGTGACAACATTAGCTCCAACTGGAGATGGTGCCTTGCAGACAAGGTGCTGAGAGCCTGCAGACCAGAAACCTTCACCCTTGGGAATGGAGTTAAAAATATAATGAATCTATAAACCATAAAATCTCCATGGAATTATTTGCAGGGAGTCCTTTCCTCATAGAATTGAAATGCATAAATAAAAATTCTAATAACTAGAAACTAAATGCTCAACTAGTGAGCTTATTTATATGCAACTCCTACTTATGTACAAGGCTCAATTTACCCAAGTGAAGTCAACCTTCCAATGATACCATTTCAACATCAGGGTACTCGACCTTATGCCATCATTCTCTAGGAATTCAACAATTAAAACATGCATGTCCCCTATAAAATCTTCGGACAATTTTTTTTATATGTTCCCCCAACTTGGTAGTTGATGCTTACCACTTTTAATCTCCTTCATGAACCTTCTAATGGGGTTGTGTTCTTAAAAATCAATGGCTAACATGTGTTTTGACACATACCTTGGAAGGGATGTATACTGTTGTAGGCCAAAGAAAGATACCATGTAGTTAGCTTCTAGATCGTGGATCTGATGAGGTAAATTTATAGCTATCTCTCTTTTTGACTAGTTTTCAGGGAGGAATCTTTATGAAATAGTATACATCTATTCCAACGTATGTATACTTGGCTTGGATCATCAACTTCGAGCTCCTCTTGAAGGATTTGTGGCTAGAAGCCCTTTTGCCACTTGTTTGTAAGTAGACCCCTTTGACAATCTGTAGCCACCTCATCCTCCTCTGAATAATATGAATCATAAATTGAAGGAGGTTCTTGAACTTGTTCTCCAGGTGAAGGATGTGCATTGTAAACTGGAGCCTCTTTATTAACCTCCTGGTGGGCCTCCTCTTCTTGAGAAATTTTCTGCTGGAAGCCTTCTCTCCACTTGCTGGTAAATAACTCCTTTTGACAATTTGTAACCATCTCATCCTCCTCTGAATAATATGAATAATAAATCGGAGGAGGTTCTTGAACTTGTTCTCTAGGTGAAGGATGTGCATCATAAACTGGAACCTCTTTATTGACCTCCTAGAGGGTCTCCTCTTGTTGTGCAACTTCCAAGAACTGAGACCGTTGTGGTTCTGCATCACTTGACTCTCCATCGGAGTCATACGCATAACAAGAAAGGGAATCATCAACTTTGGTTGAATAAGATCTTTGAGGGTTTATTTGTAGCTTGACATTGTCTCCTTCCTCGCTTTCTTGATTGTTGTGCGATGCTTCTTGATGTGAGTAGATGTCTTCTTGGAATGGAGTCTCACAAACATCTTCAATAGGGTCATTAATCTCAGGAATATTTTCATCATCGAAATATGCACAACAATCTTCAAATAGAGCATCATAGAGCATCTAATGGCCATAATCTTTTGCAATAATGATTGAATTCCATATGAAAACTCTTTAAGGAAGATATCCTGCTACGAGGTATTGTTCTGTACCAAATTGTAAAATTGTCTTCTAAAGAGTACATGAACAATTTCATTTGCGCATCTTAAAAAATAATACCCAGTTGATCGATGCATTCATGAAAATCCTTAAGGTCCTGGTGTGGCCTTCTATCTATGTTTCCATTTAATCTAGGCAAATAGGTACTCCATTCATGAAATGGAGGGACATGATTGGGATAACCAACAATAGAAGAAAAATAAGTGGGGCAAATTTGTTGGCCAGGAATGCAGGAAGGGCCATTTTGGAAACCTCCCTAGGTGATTGATCTCGAGTTCAATTGTAAGGAAATTTTCGGCTGCTTTAGCATCAAAGCGAGTATGAGGCTGCTTGAAAGCTAGGATTTTTAGATAAAAATATGGACAATAGAGTTGTCAAGATGTTTATAATCAAATTTTGACAGTGGAGTCGCCAAAGTGAGAGATCTTCAACCCACACTTCCCTTGCTCACCTAATAGAGGGACTGTAAATATTTGTCGTACTCAGGGAAATGTATTTCAATCTCATTCCCCGACAATAATGCCAAAAATATGTTGTCACTTTTTCTAGCACCTGTAGCACAAGTGCTTCCGGAGATATGAAAGCTTCCTAAAGACAACCTATGGGTTGATTGTAGACTAGTGCCTAGGACATCTTAAAGAGATGAGTGCTTTGGAAGATTATCAGTGGGGGATTTCTTCTGCACTCCAATTGTCACATATTTTGAAAAGATAATAAAGGGGGCTTGGTTCAATATGCCTTCATTAAGGTAATCTCAAGTCAATACATGGATCCAAATGCTCAGGGGGTAAATCGGGCCAACCTCAAAGAGAAATGTCTGATTCTGGTGGCCGACACACAACAATAGGAAACCTTAATATTGGAGTTGTAGTAAAATGAAGAGGAGGAGAGAAAGGAAGGAATCTGATGCATAGGGCTAGGAATAATACATAATCATAAGCAACAATATTTTGGCAGAAGGATGGAAGAATGAAGAGATGGAATGATAGGAATTGTGGAGCCTGAATGAAGGTTTCATGCTCTATACCTCATGGATACACTTATCAATAACCAACACAAGTAAATATGCGCTCTTAAAGGTACATAAGTAAATATTTAATTAACACAGGTACTGCTACTACTTAGCAGCATACATATAACCATGAGAGAATGAGACCGAAAACTTCATTACACAATTTTTGTAGAAGAGAAACATACATGAAGTGAAATACAAAGAGGAGAACATACTGCTTATTGCTCTAACGGGAATCACCAAATAGTTTCATTAATCCTCAAAATGAGTCCGATCCACCAGTCCATTACATTTATCGATATACAACTCAAGTCTCTCATGAACAGGCAAATAGAACCAAAAGTGGAATCACAAAATTTGGCCCCTTTAGGTGTAGAATCCGTAACCACATCTAAGTGTTTCTTCCTCCCTTTTATAAGGAGAGGGAGAGATTTATTAAAAAATTACAAAATATATAAGCCTAAGCTCCATCTATTTGCTAGATTAGCTGTCTCAACATGTGATAGCTCTGTTATAAAGGATTTGGTTCCTTTCTTGAAAAGACACAAAAATTACAGAATAATAGGAAAAGGAAAACTGAACGATGATTAGAGGAAAGTATCCCCACACCATCTTTGTGATGGCCTCTAATAAGGCCACGCCTTTGCACTGATGTGCCTTCCTCGTTGCTTGGCCGGTTCCCGTCGCTTTCACTTTAACTGATTGACTGTCCACTCTTTGGAGCTGGAAGCGATTAACGGTGGTTGCTTGTCACAAAGTCGAAGTTGAGATCGACCTGGCGGTCCTTCGTTGCATAACTGAGTGGAGCTCCATGTTGAACCATTAAATATTTTTGACCCCATACTTCCATTCAATACCTTGACTGTCGACCCATTATGTCTTTAAATCTATGTACCACACTATCAAAACATTACTACATCGAGACTTTCATTATAAAATACTTTACAAAAATAGTGAGTCTCAATGCTCCTTGGCCCCCTTTGGTTTAGCCCCTTTATGCTTTCTTCATCATAGGACTGAGGGCTGTGACCTAAGGATTAGCCTTAAGGTGCTAAGTCCTATAGACTCCTCTTCGGGGGCCTTTTTCCCTTTATAAATTGCTTTGCGCCCCTTTCCTTTAAGTTCATCTAGAACTCAACATGCCATTTGAAACGATCATTCAGTGGTATCAGAGCTCAAGCTTATTTGGGACTTTAAATTGAACATCCTCTGTAAAACTATGAACGTCGATCTCCGACTGATCCCTTCTACCTTAGCCCCGAGGCTTAGGTGGAAACTACATGATACAGGCTTGGTGACTTAGGGCCAAAGTCCATAGGGGATTCAAACCCTTTCGCTGGGACGAGGGATCGATTCTTTGAATAATTACATTACTAACGGTCCCCATGTGTAACACATAGGACCACCCACTTATGCGCCCGAGCCCCGTTTGAAATATAAGAAATTAAAGATCAAGGATTTCACAACTTTGCCTTCAGTTGCACCCTTCCAAAACTTGCAATTACAATCAATGACGTGGCCTGATCCACATGTAGAAGGAAAGAGGGAGGGCTTGTGCCAAATATTTAAACAATAAAACCTTTGCTCCTCTTTATAAAAACCTTTATTAACCATCCACCTAGTCATTGAATGAAACACACCACACACACATATTTATGATGCCCGCCTTATGCCACCTGTCTGCATCGCTTTGGGCCCACGGTATCAGGATATGGCAATTGACGATTTCATAACATTGCATTTGGTTTCACCCTCTGATACTTGTGATCATCGATATGTGGGATCGCCTTTGGTTCTTAGTCCTGGGCCTTTCCTTCTTTAATCTCTTTACAACCGTGGGCCAGCCCCCACATTAGAGCTCTTTTGTTAGTGAATTCTAATTGACGATTTAACTTTGGTGCACAACATTTCACTTGGTCGACTGCCGAATTCCAATCACCTTTTTTGCTTAACCCTTGGTTCTCTGGTTCGTTATGCGATCATGGTCTAGCTCCTGCATCGTAGCCCCTTTATTAGCAGATAAAAATCGAAGGTTTCATTAGGAGCGGCAATGTTCATCCTTCGATTGCTGATCGTTGATGTGACATCATCCTTTGCCACGTGTCACCTTATGAGTGGTGACATGTGTTGCCCTATTTTTCCCCTTATGACCCCTCAAAATGCTGAATCTACCTGCCACATGTCCATCGTACCGCCATGTGATGCTGACATCAGCTGCCCCATGTCCCTTATCATAACCAACCATGTGCTGCCAAGTGTCATGTATCATAACCAATCATATATAGACATGTTTCATTTATCAGATCCAATGATGTTCAACCACGTGACCCCCTAGAGGAGAGAGAAAAGGCCAGCCTCTTCTGGTTTTTTGACTGATTTCATATGTTAAATGTTTCAAGGCATTCCCGATGCTTTAGCACTAGAGGCCCAAATCTCGGTGATTTAATCGCAATCAGAACTTTATGCGATATCACAACTTTAAAAGGTTGTCACTTTCTTGATCGACGATAGCAATGCACCGATCTCTTGATGCTTCGATGCCTTGGACCTCCAATATGTGGGATTGCTGATGTGCAGGGATTTCGATATGCAGGATCATGGATATGCCGAGACTTACGATATGCGGGATCACCAGTGTGTGGGATCACTAATAACTAATTGGAAAAATGCTTCCTCTATTGTGTTTCCCCTTGGGACCTCTAATCACAGATATTTGAGATCGCCAATATGCTGCAACCCAGGATTTTATCCAAAGGCATTTTCTCCTTGACTTTTGGTTTTCAAGGGTAACTTCAATCTACTCTAAATTTTGGTTTCAAGGTACATTTGAGGAGTTCCATATACCATTGGAAAGATAATTCCGAGAAATATCCATTGGAGGAGGTCTGATTTAGCTTTGAGTGCTTTTGTGGTTTGGAAGATGGCTGAAAACCTTTATGTTCTTGTGTACTTTGGTCAACTGAAAACAAATTTTGTAGTGAGAATTCTTGTGTACTGGTTAATTAATTAGAATTAATTAAGTCAAGGTGAGAATTCTGTAGAACTCACACAAATCGACTCTGATATGATCCTAGCCCTTGATTAACATTTAATATTGGCCATTGGTGCTCCAACAAAGGATTATAACAAGAAGTTGATGGGCACTTGGAAAATATACCAAAGACACTTGGAAAATTTGATTTTCCAGAGTAGCAATAGTCAGATGACACAAAGTTTGAGCTTCAGTGAGGAAGAACAGTCAGTGAGGGGCAGGGATAGTGACCCAAAAGAATTTTTCCAGATTTGGAGAGGCAAAAACAAGAGGTTGAGTTATTCCCATGGAGGCAGCGCAATTACTTTAGAAGAGAAATTTTATTTAGCTGAAGGAAAATTTGATTCAACTTATAGAGACCGAGAAAGTCTTCCAGAGGGCCAAAGAATCAGTTTCCTCAGCGAAGATAAGAAAAAAAATCTGATTAGAGGTAGTTCCAGACTAGACATCCAAGGGTCTGCGCAAGAACTGCACAAAAAGATGTATGAGAGGGTCCAGGAGGATAAGTTTTTTGAAGTAGAGTTTTTTCGAGGTTGCTTGTGGAGGAAGCAAAATTCCCATAGATAATTTTTTCCATATTTACTCATTGTTTGGATTTCCAGCTGGGCATCCATAGATTGTACTCATATTTCACTGTTGCATAATATAAAAAACCCTCAACTGCTGCACCAATTTCCCCAAGTTGGGTTTTTCCGGGTACATTTTTCCAAAAATAACTGCGTTAATTATTGTGTGTGTGTGCTAGTATTTTCTTAGTTCCAACGCTATTTTCTTCCGCTATTTATTTGTGAAGATCATAGTGTGAATTATTTGATATTTGTCGTAGCAGATAAATTGTTAAATAAATTAACAATTAGAAAAATAATTTCCAGTTGCTATGATAAATGAAATTTTTGTAGAGTCTTCATACCCTGTTATGACAAAATAATCCAAGGGTTTGGTTCAACAAACTGTTGCTAATGAATAAGTTGAAGTTATGTTAACTCATTCACATTCAATTTCGAGATCTTGTTTAATCAAAGAAATAAATACATCATCATTTACAGTAATTCTTTCAATAATCAAAAGGACAAGCATAATATCAATTTGAAAACAAAACTAATAAAAGTACTAGCTTCATTTTACTCTTTCTAAACATGGAATCAAAATGGCTCAGTTCTTCGAATTAAAAGAGCAATGTACAGTAGTGCAACCTTTTTTTTTAGAACCCTTAAACATGGGTTCGAGAGAGTCTTGAATAGTTTTTCAAAATATGAAAGGACTAACCATAAGTCAAATATTCCCTCAACCAAAGTAAAACATAGTAAAAGAAAATAGTAAATAGTTGCAACAATAACACTAAAAAGAGATCATCCTTGAGTAGGTGAAAGTTATGGTGAAGACTGATTGAAGGCTTACCACTGAGAATAAATTTTGAGAAGATTATCCAACTCAGGAGGCGACTATGGATGAATGTTGACTTGACATGTCACAACCCGAGATTATAGTACATGAAATATATGAATAATATGCTCATTTAGGGCCTTGGTGTTTCGATACTCACTGAAGGGTTTAATGAGGAATTCCCAAATTTTATTGAAGCTGACAAATGTCAATTGATCAATTCTTTTCTTGAACTCTTCCCTATTTTCTTGTACCTTAAGCCTTAATTTTTTTGCTTCCAGAAGAAGATCATTTGCATATATAATTGACATTTTAGTGTGTTTTAGTGATTGCATAGTCGATTGGATAAGTGAGTATCGAAGCCTTTCTGCATCTTCTACCATTAGTTTGAGAGTGTGCAAAAATAAGCTTTGCATGAATGCATTACAACAAACTTTTGAAACTTTCTAATAGTGGGTAGGTTGGAAGAATTCTTGTCTACATCTAGTGCGATTGAAGCAACTCCTTAAATTTCTTCCTTGAATCCTCAAATAATTTTTTATGTCATAAAACTCATTGATTAAAACATCCACTTATTTTTCCATTACCTTCAATTTTCCCAAACGATCACAAAACTATACCTGGACATGTTGAAGTGTTTTATTGTCACTGAATGCCTCGTGTTTGAATTTCGTTAGGTTAATTACATTGGCTTCTGTGGCTTCTATTTTCTGCAACAAGTCATTAACTTGAGCCTCTTTCTACTTTATGTCTGCTTTAACCTAGTTTTCACTTCAACAACCTGATCATTTAACTATGCTCTCAATATTGAACAATCCTATTCTAGTAGGACTATCTTCTCATCCTTTTTCTTGATGAATTCTTTAACTTTAGTCACCTTATGGATGCTTGCATTGGCATAGGCTCCAACATATTGTGCCAATTCTTCAAAATCTTCATCCATGGTGGAAGAGTGGTTGCCCAAAAAATTTCTAATGTTTCTTTTGAGACAAAGGTGGTAGGTGAACTTTTTGTTTTAGAAATATTTCTCTTGTTCCCACTCTTACTTAAAATAGCTTGTTGCTTAGTGCTGTAAAACACTTCAATTGGAGGCATTTGTTGGATGTTGAATTCAAAATCATTACTTTGTTGAGATATTTATTTTGGAATAGGAATTTTTTTAATAGGAGTTGAGGTAATAACATCAAGATTAGAGAGAGTAGTGTCTGTCACAACTGGAGAATTCATTTCCATTTGTTGTTTCTCAATAACTTGGGTAGACAAAGAATTGGAAATTGGGTCTAGCATAGATTGAGTTTTAGCTTGAGTAACATTAGTTGAGATTATCTGATTATGCAACTGGCTTTCTTAGTCCATTCTAGGATCAATAGTGAGTCCAGGGGTATCTTTAGATTTCTTAAGAAGGGATTTCTTTTGGAAACTAGTTGATTGACTAGTAAATTTTTGATTAACTATTTCTTTAGGTTGAGCCTTCTTCACAAGAACTTGGTGAGGATTTTTCTATTTAGTATTCTATGGGGTGGTGGACTTCATAGTTGCACTAAATTGCATGGATGAACTAGAAGGATGTACTGCAATTCTTTCACTGCTAGGTGATTGTAAAATAGGAGGCAATGTGGCTCTCATGTTGTCCATGTAGATTATAAAATCATGATGTAGGTTTGGTGGTAATTGATTCACTCTTGCGAGCAATTCATGATAAGAAGATGCATATTTAAATAAATTACCAAATCCAAAATTTTCATGAATATACTTTTTAATACCAAAGGATACAACGATCTTTTCAACTTCTCAATTTGGGTCATGGTGTTTAAGAGGAATTGTAGCTAAATTGAGAGCTTGAAATAGAATTAGCTCTTTTTCACCATGCGATAATTCATAATAGAGTACATGCCCACTCAAATAGGGAATTCAGGCCAAACCATTTTGGGTGACCTTTTTTAATTCATGAGTAATTCTTGTGCCAACCGTTTGATAAAAAACCTCCTTGCATACGCGTCTGTATAGAACATATATAGGGAGAGCATTGGGGGAGCACAGCAACCCACAATCCTGATATAGGTAAAGTTCTCCTCATAGTACCAATCTCCAATTTTTTTTAGACAACCAATAACTAGCTGTGAAATCCTATTGGGCTTGTTTTCAAATAGGACTTCATGAACATGAATCATAACTTAGTGAAAAATGGCATACAAATATTGAACTAATTTTTCTCCCAAAGTTGATTGTGATAGATATGGGTAAGGGTATGTTCGACAGGTGTCCATTTCTAGCCCATAGTTGGAAAGGTTGTCGACCGACATATGACATCCATGATAAAAGTAGACATATAGAATGGAGGTTTAGGAGTCGATGTTTTGTCTTCTCAAAATGTCATGACATGTTGGGAAATGTTATTTGACAATATTTCATCCCAATTAAAATTGTTACCCTTGACAACTCTTTGAATAATAGGGACCCAATCAACAGAAAAATGATTAACATTTCTGCAACCAAATAAATGACATAACATGGCAGCAAGATAACAAAAAGGAGAGCTAAGGGAAGAAATGGGATAATCAAAAGCATGTTCTTACCTATTTTTCTCAATGACATTTCTCCAATATTTTATTAAAGCGAGTTCTATCAAGTTCTATGCATTTTGTTTGCATGAAACCAACATTAAAGCTCTCATTGAAAGTTAAACTAGGGGTGGGAAATGTTGAGAAATCGAGAGAAATGCAGATTAAATTAGATTTCCCTTTATTTGATAATTGCTTGTGAATTTAGTTTCCTTCTTATTAATCTTTATTATGTTTCTTTCATCAAACAATTATCAAAATATAAACATGAATATCACAAGAGAATAATGAACACGAGATATAGGCTCCAAGCCAGGGAAAGCGGGGAAAACCCATAAATATTATCTTCTTATAGAATCAAATCAAAGTGAGATATCCAAGACCCATTAACAGCCTTTTAGATGCCATGTCAAACCCTCCTTTTGCACAACAAATTCATCGACAATAAGGGAGAAACAACAAATCTTCAAGAAGAGATTTGATAAGGCAGAACTTCCACAAATCAAACTTCATGAGAAACTCTTATTCAATCTCAAACTCCGACCCTCCTTCTACGATATTTCAGAACCAATTAAGTGAATTGTGTGTGCTTAAATGAGCTCAAATCGTCTTTTATTTATATTGTCTAGAGGGGTGCTAATAAACATGTCCTTTGGGGCAAGGTCAACTTGATAGGTAGGTCGACTTGGCATTTAGAGGAGTTTTTGACCCAAATTACATATTTAAAAAATATTTTTCCTTTTTCTTTATAATAGATCCTATTAGGACTTTGACATTTTGACTCAACAAATCCTAATAGCATGAAGAACATGCTTATCATTTAAAATAATAATAATAATAATAATTATATATAGATACATACATACATACATACATACATACATACATACATACTGTCAGACCAGGAGTAACTCCAGACTTGGCAGAAAAACTGATTCATTTATTTCATTAGGTAGCTATTGTTATATACATGAATGTGACTGATCAGTTCATCTTCTTGATGACTGTTCACATTCCACATTCACCCAATCGCAGAGGATTAGGTGTCAACATTCCCCCCCTTAATCTGAAGGGATGTTGGTGAGTCCAAGCATCGTTCTGAATCTTTCAAGCTTTTCTCTTCCAAGCGCTTTGGTGAAGATGTCTGCAATTTGCTCATTTGTGGAACAATGATGAAGATGGATTGTTTTGGCCTCAACATGATGTCGGATCAGATGATATTTAGTATTGATGTGCTTTGTACGATCATGGAACTTTGGGTTCTTGGCCAACTTTATTGCAGAGGTGTTGTCAATCATGAGTGGAGTTGATTGTACCTGCAAATCTTCAAGAATTTTCCTGAGTCACACAATTTCTTTCGTTGCTTCAGCTGCTGCCACGTATTATGCTTCTATTGTGGAATCTGCTGGAACTGATTGTTTGCGTGATCTCCAAGAGACAGCTCCTGATCCAAGATTCATAGCATATCCTGAAGTAGATACTCCAGTTTCTTTGTCTCCATCAAAGTCTGAATCAGAGTATCCAATCAAGCTGAAGTCGTCCACCTGTGTATATTTGATTCCAAGGTCTTGAGTTCCCTTCAAGTACCTTAGAACTCTTTTTGCAGCAGACCAATGTCCCTCACAAGGCTTTTGCATGAACCTGGAGAGGATTCCAACAGTAAATGAAATGTCTGGTCTGGTAGTAGTGAGGTAGATGAGACTTCCTACAAGCTATCTATACTTTGTTGCATCCTCAAATTCCTTTCCTTCAATATGTTAGTGTCGGTCTGAGCCCTCCATCAGTGATCAATAACTCTTTGCATATGCATTATATAGGTGTCTCATCAGTGTCAGTTTTGCATCCCATTAGGCATGCCATAACATTGAATGGAGGAGCTGGTCTTGGTCCCCTTCTTGGCTTTGCTGGATCAGGTCATATAACAATGTAATTGAGTCAGGCTTGTTCTTGTTTTTGTCTTGAGGTCCCATGGTCTTAGGTCTAGGGTTATGAGTCAAAATCATTTCAAGGTCATGAGTCATGGTCAGTAAGTGCCCAGCAAGCCGTAAGGAGTTTTGTACATATGTTTCATTATCATTTTCTTCAGCTACAGCTCAATTTATTCCTTGGATTTAAAAAACCCTGTTTTTAAGTCCAAGGCCATGTGGAATTTGAAAAAAATAAAAAAATTCTAAAAAATTTGTAAAAGTGCTGGCAATAACCCTGGTTCCTTCACTACAGTCCCTCAGGCGGTCAACCTGCAAAAAGAACGGAGTCAAACGCATCCAAAGAGCTTATTTCAGGACAAAAAGACTCTAAACAGTGTTAAAGAGAAAAGCAAGTTCAAAACATTAGAAAGTGGGTTCTAAAGTTAATTTTTTTTTAAAATGAACCTATAAAAGCTAATTTCCCTCTCTAGTCACTCTTATTGTGCAAATGAAAGTCAAAAATTCGTGCTAGAGGCTAAGGAGGCAATTCGTGGCAATTTTCTGCAAGTTTCAGCACTTGGGAAGGTGCGCGACCAAACCACAGGTGTGCGCGACCACCTGGGTGGGCGCGACCAAACGGAGGCCAACGCACAGTGTTAAATAACACGGGCACGACCAAACGGAGGAGCGCGACCATTCTCAGAGCGTCCGCGACCAAAAACTCTGTCTGCCCAGAAACTCACCCAAACTCCCGAATTTCACCAAATTTTGCTCGTGGGTTTGAAGGTATGCCTCCATCACATCGTTTTGAAATGTGTCATGATTTCAAAGGTGGATTATGGTCATAAAATTCATGCAAGAAGTCAATGTAAGAATAGGTTAAATTGGCTTGAGGTTTTTGCAAGCATATGCTTTGGTAGTTTTGTTTGTTATTCAAGGTGTTTTATTCCTTATTCCCTTCCATTCATTTTCCCATGATTAATCACAGGTGTTAAAATGTCATTATCATTAATCTCATTTGCAAACAATACTCAAACCCTACCCCCAATCTTATACAAATCCTACCCCTAAATCATTTGCAAACCCTAGTCCTTTCAAACCTTATAAACCCTACCTTTTCCCCATGTATAATGATCAAACCCTAAGCACTAGTAACACAGCAAAATGCCTATGTAAATGTACAGCAGTGAATGAAAAGAAAACATGGTAAAAAACAAATAGAAAAGTGATGACAAGGCATGCACTCAAAAAATTGTAAAAACAGTGAAATTTGCCATTTTGCATAGCCTTAGAAAAATAAAGGAAAATGTCATCTTGTGTATATGTCAAAGACTTCAAAGCTCAATAAGGTCACGACAAAATTTCATTTGCATAGACATCAAAGAAATCAGACTTGCTGTGGTTAGGGTTTGCAGTAACATGGTATCTTTTTCCCCTCCTCAAAACTCTGTTTTTTCCCCTACCTAATTCCCTATGTAAACCCTAATTCAATTGCTTGTCCCTTCAGTTAAACTCCCTAGGCAATTAATATCCCTCCCTATGATCAAATCACACAGTGAAACCCTAATTACTCATGGCAAATGAAAAAATAAGGCTGCCTCTGTTTTAAATGAATTGCTGCTACAAAAATTGATTGGCAGCAGACTTTGTTGATGGGTTCCATTATCCCCCCTAAACCTAATCCCTAATATCCTCTATTTTCCCTCATTCCTATGATACAATCCCCTCTCCCTTCCACTGTAAAATGATCACAACAACCCCTTCCCTTCCTCTTACAATCATAAACCCTAAATCCCTGTTTCCCAAAGCATCAAATGGTCATTTTGAAATTATGAAAAACAGAGTATACTCCTCAATGACATTCAAAACAAATTGAAATGAGCTGCCTGTTACTTGTATATAGATGATGCTGCCTTATCCCCCTATGCTTATGACATCCTCCCCTCCATCATGATGATTTTCATTGTCCTTTCCCTTGGTGATCATAACACATTTTCCCTAATAAAGTATTGATTTGCAAATGATGAAAGATAGAATGACATGTTTAACATTGTGTGATTGTTTCCTTCAAAGTTCCCTGTTGTTTATATATATTTTTTCCCTTTCCTTATGTAAATTCCCCCCCCAACATGTCCCTCATGATGTTTCCCCTTGAAAACAGCATACTTCACAGCATTTTGCAGGCAGGGCAGCGGTCATCTTGACTTGTTTATTCCACCTTGCTCAATAACACCATGTCAACCACTGAGACTAATGAGTAAGGTGATGACCGGTCTTCTTCTACAGAGGTTGAGACACAGTAGAGGCCTCGTAAGGGTGGCAAAGGTGGTCATCATAGAGGTTACATGTTTGCAAGGCCAAAATGAAAATTCTCCAAAGGAAGCTGTCTGAGGCCCGGAAGAGGAAGAAAAGGACAAATCCATTCCGTATCTTGGCTGAAGCCTCCCTCACTCATCATGGTACTGATCAGCCTTGATCTAGCATCAAAATGTGAAAATTTTGAGAATTTTGGAGCATTTTGGAAATTTTTGGTAAAATTACAGGTTTTGCCCACGGTTTGGTCTCACCCCGGGTGAGACCATTTTGGAGGACTGCTCGGAATTTTGAAAACTTGGCATTTTTGGAAAGGGCTTGCAAAAAGAAAAATTACCAATGCTTGGGAGAAGCCTGGTTTTGAGTTTTGAGCCTCCAAAAGCTCAAAATACATCAAAAAAATGACCTTCTGCCCACTTTTTGAGTTGCAGAAAGTGACCTTGGGAGAAATGGTTTTTGAGGGGTCAAATCAACTCCAAATCCAGAAATTCCACTTGGGATGGAAAGTCGACAGATCGAGCTTTCCAATGAGCCATCTTGCACCTGATTTGGACCAGTGGAACCCACTCAAAAACAGCTGTGAAGGTGTGCGACCAGAACTTCCAGGGGCGCGACCAGAACTTCCAGATTTGCCAGAATTCACATTTTTGGTCAAAAAACACTGTTTTGACTATGGTTGACCATTTTTACTTGTAGATGATGGATAAATGTAATATTTTCATGGCACTTTGATAGATTTTATCTCTCTTTACCCTTCTAGAAGCTTCCATGATGTAAAAAGTGAAAAATTAATGCATGGATGAGTTAGCTAAGTAATAGAGGCAAGTTGTTTGGCTGCCTATTTTCTAGTTCTTAGTTTAGAATTAGTTCAAACTGCTCCTAGGAAGCTGAGCTCGACCCCTAGAGGTGGGGAAAGGAGTTAGATGGTCTAGATGGTCTATATTATGCTCTCTCCTTCTCATTTTCATGGTTGGACTCTTGTGGAAGGAAGCTTTATTGTATATTGTGCATCTATTTCTGCAATTTGAGGCAAGGAAAGCCAGGGTTTTACAGACATCTTTGAGGATTCTTGTGGATCTGATTGTTGATGGTGTGTTCTCTACATGTTCTTGTAAGTTTGTTTATGTGTTTCACATCTCTCTTATGCTTCTAAATTGGACAGATGAAGTGGTAAAGTTGAATTCATGTTTTAGCATGCTCAGCTTTTTAGTTTGTTCAATTTTAATGTTTTCTACTGTCTAGAGAGGATTCAAAATGTGTGTTTGCCCTCTTTAGCTCCTCCTCTATCATCTCTGATCATCCATCATCAGATTAAAGCATCAGCACTCGCTCCTACCTTGCCCCTTAGATTCCCCTGTGAAAACTGTGCTCAATCCCCGCACCTTGAATTGCACTTCCACCAATTGCCACCAAAACCCCCAAAAATCATCAAATCAAACCCCCTATCAATTTACTAGCCTAAAATCTTTATTTCTATTTGGTCAGCCTAATTATATTATAAGATCTATCAAATCTGACCCGAGAGAGCCTTCTCATACCTCGTAGGGCTAGCTACGAGGTGAAATGGTTTGATGTAGCCTTGAGAGTTTGTCTATCTCAGCCTAGGTGAATTCCAAGCGCTAACTAACATTGGCTCCAATGGGGATGGCAGCTCCTTGGAGGTGCCAAGAACCTCAGACCTCTTGGGAGAGCAGACCAGTGCTTGCAACCATTGGGCGACGGAGTCATTATTTCGGCACACAACACAAGACTTTGACTCATTTATTGACTGAAACTTGATTCAAACCAACACAATTATGAAACCAACATGACTGAAAACTGACTCACAAATGACTCATGACTGATAAAACAAGACTTTACAAAGCTTTTTGAAGGGCAGCAGTCCATCAAGATTTGAAATCATGATGACAACCACCTGTGTTTCTTACAAGACAATATACATCAAACTATATCAAAATGCCAATGCAACCAATCAAGCAGATGCCTTCTTGATTGTTTCTTCCAATCAGATCTCATGATCAACAATAGATACTGGTAACCGGGCATCCAAAAACATAGCTGACCATGATCTCCTTCATCACTGAACACTGCAATAAACACTATCACTGCTGGCTGCAACAAACTTGCTAGAGGATCGTGAAAAACATGAAAGAACAAGGTGTCTTTTGTCATTGCCATTGCCACCTCCTGCTGAAAGAACAAGGTGTCTTTTGTTTCAAATTCTGATCTACCTTTTTCATGTGCTTCGGTGAAAGTATGCTCATGGGCTTCAAAAAACTCCGAACAAATGGATGAGCAGATCTCTTCTTGGGATAACATTTCAACACATGAGACATATGAAGAATCTGAATGGAAATCCTGAATGCTATGATCTTCTATGGTGTGAATGTGTTGTAGGTCATCTTCATATGATATCACAACCAAATTATCTAGTTCCTTATTACATCCTTCAATCATAAGGAAAGAAACTTCAGCTGATTCTTGAAGTGCACAAATGACATTTCTATCATCTACTATAAATTCATCCAAAGGAACTGTTTCACTTACTTGAATGAAGATGTCATCTTGCTTTTCATGAACTGATTGAATTACCTCCTCATGCAGGCCGTGTTCTGATGGCATGAGAACATTTGGATCAAAAGCTTTGTCTATGGTCTCAACAACAAAACCTTCTTTTTCAGAAGAGGAAGAAGGTCCACCATCATCTTCTTGACCATGTGCACACTGCATTTCTACGTTAACTTGAGCTGGAACAAGACCTCTCAAAAGTAGATCTATCTCATCTTCAGATAGAGGAGATACTACCCTTTGTTTTCTTTTGTTCAAACAGTGATTGTCTTCATATGACAAGGCATTCAAACTATCATTTTTTACTGAGTTATTGAAAGGAGATTCATCACTTACTTGCACAAAAGTCTCACCTTGCTGTTCATGAACCTCTGAATCCAAAACTCTGTCTATGATCTCAACAGTAGAGCTCTCTTTGATGGGTTGCATGCTGCTGTCTTCTGTGGGCAGGTCTGTAACAAGCTCTTCTCTTTCATCAATTACAGCCATATGACCATCTTCAACCTGCTGATCTTGATAAGAATCCTCTAAGATTTCTATGTGCTGCTGAAACGGATTTTCATACAATGCTTCCATGATCTCTTCATCCATGAAATTATCATCTTCATAAAACTTCTCAAGGCTTTCAATAAAATTATGTACATGGCTACAACAGTTCTGAACTAAAATCAAAGATGGATATGATTCTTTATACTTTTCAAAGAACACGGTATGAAAATCCCTTAAACAATAAATTGAAGCAGATGGCAAATTTTCATACCAGAATCGGGCTTCATCTTCCAGAGTAGCCATAAACATTTTCATCAAACAGTCCTCAGGAAAATTGATCTTTAACTTGCGAACATGCATATGAAATCTAATCAAATGTAAAGCAGCATCCTTCTTACCATCAGCGTTAAATGTGGGCAGATTCCTTGACCAATCTACCTTGGGCATCTTATTCGGAAAACCTGGAATGTGATCTCGGCTCAAGGGAGCATATCTTCTTGCAATCTGATCCATCTTGAGAAATCTCAAAGCCACTGATCTCTCTGCAGTGAAGTCACCATGAAGCACAGGTTGCTGGATTCTTCAGTGAAAGGAGTCGCCAGTGAATGATTTCAGCCTTTCAAGTGTCTGATCGTTGTCCACTATCAACAATCAGATCTGAACTTGATATATGTACTGGGGTAAAGTGTCAATGAAGCGCTACGTTCACAAATCCCACGGAGATAGACTGAAGCAGCGTTTATCTACTAACGCTGATGTAAAACAAGAGCGTTTTCGAAGGCTTCTGGCGTAACTTCACGCTCCGTCTAAGACTTGCGAAACACACATCAATCAACAAACAAGTTTGTTCTTCCCCAGTATGGTCGCCACTATGTTAGCGCTTGGAATTCACCTAGGCTGAGATAGACAAACTCTCAAGGCTACATCAAACCATTTCACCTCGTAGCTAGCCCTACGAGGTATGAGAAGGCTCTCTCGGGTCAGATTTGATAGATCTTATAATATAATTAGGCTGACCAAATAGAAATAAAGATTTTAGGCTAGTAAATTGATAGGGGGTTTGATTTGATGATTTTTGGGGGTTTTGGTGGCAATTGGTGGAAGTGCAATTCAAGGTGCGGGGATTGAGCACCGTTTTCACAGGGGAATCTAAGGGGCAAGGTAGGAGCGAGTGCTGATGCTTTAATCTGATGATGGATGATCAGAGATGATAGAGGAGGAGCTAAAGAGGGCAAACACACATTTTGAATCCTCTCTAGACAGTAGAAAACATTAAAATTGAACAAACTAAAAAGCTGAGCATGCTAAAACATGAATTCAACTTTACCACTTCATCTATCCAATTTAGAAGCATAAGAGAGATGTGAAACACATAAACAAACTTACAAGAACATGTAGAGAACACACCATCAACAATCAGATCCACAAGAATCCTCAAAGATGTCTGTAAAACCCTGGCTTTCCTTGCCTCAAATTGCAGAAATAGATGCACAATATACAATAAAGCTTCCTTCCACAAGAGTCCAACCATGAAAATGAGAAGGAGAGAGCATAATATAGACCATCTAGACCATCTAACTCCTTTCCCCACCTCTAGGGGTCGAGCTCAGCTTCCTAGGAGCAGTTTGAACTAATTCTAAACTAAGAACTAGAAAATAGGCAGCCAAACAACTTGCCTCTATTACTTAGCTAACTCATCCATGCATTAATTTTTCACTTTTTACATCATGGAAGCTTCTAGAAGGGTAAAGAGAGATAAAATCTATCAAAGTGCCATGAAAATATTACATTTATCCATCATCTACAAGTAAAAATGGTCAACCATAGTCAAAATAGTGTTTTTTGACCAAAAATGTGAATTCTGGCAAATCTGGAAGTTCTGGTCGCGCACCTTCACAGCTGTTTTTGAGTTGGTTCCGCTGGTCCAAATCAGGTGCAAGATGGCTCATTGGAAAGCTTGATCTGTCTACTTTCCATCCCAAGTGGAATTTCTGGATTTGGAGTTGATTTGACCCCTCAAAAACCATTTCTCCCAAGGTCACTTTCTGCAACTCAAAAAGTGGGCAGAAAGTCATTTTTTTGATGTATTTTGAGCTTTTGGAGGCTCAAAACTCAAAACCAGGCTTCTCCCAAGCATTGGTAATTTTTCTTTTTGCAAGCCCTTTCCAAAAATGCCAAGTTTTCAAAATTCCGAGCAGTCCTCCAAAATGGTCTCACCCGGGGTGAGACCAAACCGTGGGCAAAACCTGTAATTTTACCAAAAATTTCCAAAATGCTCCAAAATTCTCAAAATTTTCACATTTTCATGCTAGATCAAGGCTGATCAGTACCATGATGAGTGAGGGAGGCTTCAGCCAAGATACGGAATGGATTTGTCCTTTTCTTCCTCTTCCGGGCCTCAGACAGCTTCCTTTGGAGAATTTTCATTTTGGCCTTGCAAACATGTAACCTCTATGATGACCACCTTTGCCACCCTTACGAGGCCTCTGCTGTGTCTCAACCTCTGTAGAAGAAGACCGGTCATCACCTTGCTCATTAGTCTCAGTGGTTGACATGGTGTTATTGAGCAAGGTGGAATAAACAAGTCAAGATGACCGCTGCCCTGCCTGCAAAATGCTGTGAAGTATGCTGTTTTCGAGGGGAAACATCATGAGGGACATGTTAGGGGGGGGAATTTACATAAGGAAAGGGAAAAAATATATATAAACAACAGGGAACTTTGAAGGAAACAATCACACAATGTTAAACATGTCATTCTATCTTTCATCATTTGCAAATCAATACTTTATTAGGGAAAATGTGTTATGATCACCAAGGGAAAGGACAATGAAAATCATCATGATGGAGGGGAGGATGTCATAAGCATAGGGGGATAAGGCAGCATCATCTATATACAAGTAACAGGCAGCTCATTTCAATTTGTTTTGAATGTCATTGAGGAGTATACTTTGTTTTTCATAATTTCAAAATGACCATTTGATGCTTTGGGAAACAGGGATTTAGGGTTTCTGATTGTAAGAGGAAGGGAAGGGGTTGTTGTGATCATTTTACAGTGGAAGGGAGAGGGGATTGTATCATAGGAATGAGGGAAAATAGAGGATATTAGGGATTAGGTTTAGGGGGGATAATGGAACCCATCAACAAAGTCTGCTGCCAATCAATTTTTGTAGCAGCAATTCATTTAAAACAGAGGCAGCCTTATTTTTTCATTTGCCATGAGTAATTAGGGTTTCACTGTGTGATTTGATCATAGGGAGGGATATTCAATTGCCTAGGGAGTTTAACTGAAGGGACAAGCAATTGAATTAGGGTTTACATAGGGAATTAGGTAGGGGAAAAAACAAAGTTTTGAGGAGGGGAAAAAGATACCATGTTACTGCAAACCCTAACCACAGCAAGTCTGATTTCTTTGATGTCTATGCAAATGAAATTTTGTCGTGACCTTATTGAGCTTTGAAGTCTTTGACATATACACAAGATGACATTTTCCTTTATTTTTCTAAGGCTATGCAAAATGGCAAATTTCACTGTTTTTACAATTTTTTGAGTGCATGCCTTGTCATCACTTTTCTATTTGTTTTTTACCATGTTTTCTTTTCATTCACTGCTGTACATTTACATAGGCATTTTGCTGTGTTACTAGTGCTTAGGGTTTGATCATTATACATGGGGAAAAGGTAGGGTTTATAGGGTTTGAAAGGACTAGGGTTTGCAAATGATTTAGGGGTAGGATTTGTATAAGATTGGGGGTAGGGTTTGAGTATTGTTTGCAAATGAGATTAATGATAATGACATTTTAACACCTGTGATTAATCATGGGAAAATGAATGGAAGGGAATAAGGAATAAAACACCTTGAATAACAAACAAAACTACCAAAGCATATGCTTGCAAAAACCTCAAGCCAATTTAACCTATTCTTACATTGACTTCTTGCATGAATTTTATGACCATAATCCACCTTTGAAATCATGACACATTTCAAAACGATGCGATGGAGGCATACCTTCAAACCCACGAGCAAAATTTGGTGAAATTCGGGAGTTTGGGTGAGTTTCTGGGCAGACAGAGTTTTTGGTCGCGCACGCTCTGAGAATGGTCGCGCTCCTCCGTTTGGTCGCGCCCGTGTTATTTAACACTGTGCGTTGGCCTCCGTTTGGTCGCGCCCACCCAGGTGGTCGCGCACACCTGTGGTTTGGTCGCGCACCTTCCCAAGTGCTGAAACTTGCAGAAAATTGCCACGAATTGCCTCCTTAGCCTCTAGCACGAATTTTTGACTTTCATTTGCACAATAAGAGTGACTAGAGAGGGAAATTAGCTTTTATAGGTTCATTTTAAAAAAAATTTAACTTTAGAACCCACTTTCTAATGTTTTGAACTTGCTTTTCTCTTTAACACTGTTTAGAGTCTTTTTGTCCTGAAATAAGCTCTTTGGATGCGTTTGACTCCGTTCTTTTTGCAGGTTGACCGCCTGAGGGACTGTAGTGAAGGAACCAGGGTTATTGCCGGCACTTTTACAAATTTTTGAGAATTTCTTTATTTTTTCAAATTCCACATGGCCTTGGACTTAAAAACAGGGTTTTTTAAATCCAAGGCATAAAATGAGCTGTAGCTGAAGAAAATGATAATGAAACATATGTACAAAACTCCTTACGGCTTGCTGGGCACTTACTGACCATGACTCATGACCTTGAAATGATTTTGACTCATAACCCTAGACCTAAGACCATGGGACCTCAAGACAAAAACAAGAACAAGCCTGACTCAATTACATTGTTATATGACCTGATCCAGCAAAGCCAAGAAGGGGACCAAGACCAGCTCCTCCATTCAGTGTTATGGCATGCCTAATGGGATGCAAAACTGACACTGATGAGACACCTATATAATGCATATGCAAAGAGTTATTGATCACTGATGGAGGGCTCAGACCGACACTAACACAATAGATGTGAGCTTTAAGTTTTGTTCCATTGGAGTAGAAAGAGGATTGCACTCTGTCATGCCAAATCTGTTTAACAAATCTCCAATGTATTTCTTTTGATAAAGAAATATGGATTTTGGATGTTGGGTTACTTCAATGCCAAGATAGTAATGAACATAGCCCAAATCAGTCATTTCAAAACTTTTTCCTAATTCTTTCTTTATGGATGCAATATAGCTTTCATTGTTCCCTGTCATTAAAAGATCATCTACATATACCACAAGATATACAACTGTTTTTCCAACTTTCTTGACAAATAAAGTTGCATCATCAAGATCAAAATGATTGAAGTTGAGTTTCAGAAGATGCTCAGTTAGTTTTTCATACCAGGCTCGTGGTGCTTGTTTGAGGCCATACAAGGACTTCACAAGTTTGCATACTTTATGTTCATGTCCTTTCACAACAAATCCTTTAGGCTGGGACATAAAAACATTCTCTTTTAGATCTCCATTCAAGAATGCAGTTTTTACATCCATTTGATGGACTTTCCAACCGTTCTGAGCAGCTAGTGCAAAGAGTGTCCGGATGGTGGCCCATTTTGCTGTGGGGGCAAAAGTTTCCTCATAATCGACCCCTTCCTTTTGTGCAAAGCCTTTTGCCACAAGCCTAGCTTTGTGCTTGTCAAGTGAGCCATCAGCTTTGTACTTGTTCTTGTAGACCCACTTGCAGCCAATTGGTTTGGTTCCAAATGGAGGATCAACCAGCTTCCAAGTGCCATTCTTTATGAGGGCATCATACTCCTTTTTCATTGCTTCTTTCCATTCATCATGAGAAGCAGCTTCTTTGAAGGAAGTTGGTTCAAAATCTGTAGACAAGTTCAATTCACAATCATAAGTAACATCCATATCAACAGGTGAATTAGAGTCATCTACATCACCTCCATTTTGTCGGTTTGAATTTCTGGTTCCTGTTTTTCCAATTTCATCAGGATGAACACTTTCAAGTGTCTTTGTCAGCCACTTTGGGGGACCTTTCTGAGATGGTCCAGGCTGCTCTGTTGATTGAGTTGGGACTGAATCAAGATTGAGTCTCCCAATTCTATCAATTACATCACTTAAAGCATCATCCGTTGTTGGAGTTTCATGCAGGGGAGATTGTTCTTCAGAAGAAGATTCCACATGTTGTTCTAGTATAGGAATCCCCCCTTCAAGATGTGGAATTTGATTATCAAATTCTTGAAATGATTTCATTTTTGCGAATCTATCCAAGCGATCAAGTTGCCGCTCAACAACATTGTCAGATTTGGATGATTCAAGAAAAATGACATCTCTAGATACAACAAACTTTTTATTTACTTCATCATAGAGGCGGTATGCTTTAGAGGTGTTTGAATACCCCAGGAAGATACACTTACGACTTCTAGCACCAAGTTTGTTTCTATGTACCTTTGGTATCAAAGCATAGCAGGTGGAACCAAAGATCCTGAGATGTTTTACCGAAGGAACATGTCCATACCACAATTCATAAGGAGTCTTGTTTCTTATAGCATTAGATGGACATCTATTCTTTATATATGTAGCACATAGAATAGCATCAGCCCAAAACATTATCTTTACATTTTTGAAAAAGAGCATGGATCGTACCATATTCAAGATTGTTCTATTCATTCTTTCAGCTACACCATTCTGTTGGGGATTATAAGGCACAGTTGTTTGATGTTTAATCCCATGTTGGCGAAGATAGTGTTCAAATTCATTTGATGTATATTCTTTTCCATTATCAGTGCGAATAGACCCAATATGAGATTGTGCATCATTTTCAATCCATTTATGAAAATTCTTGAATGTTTGAAAAGCATCAGATTTGTTCTTCAATAAATAAACCCAACACATTCTGGTGTAATCATCAATAAATGTCATGATATATTTATTTCCATTTGCAGAAGGAACAGGCATTGGACCACATAAATCTGAATGAATGAGTTCAAGCTTCCTATGTGCTCTTGAATGTGAATCATGAAAAGACTGTTTGCTATGCTTTCCTAGAATGCAAGCATCACATTGCGTATGTTTCCTAGGAATTGTAGGCAAACCAGCGACACCATTTTTCTTCAATAAGCGGAGACTGTCATAGTTTAAATGTCCAAATCTAGCATGCCATAATAAACTTGATGGAAGTGTACCTTCTTCATGATGAGAAATATATGAGAAATGATGTGCATGAGCAGAGGTTCCTTGCAGTTTGAGAAGCCTTTTTTCTTCTATTCCCCTCATGACAAGTGAGTGGTCAGATGCTTTTCTTACCTCAAGCTTGCCATCAAACATATGAATGGAGTGACCTTGCTGGCGGATGTGGACCAAGGACAACAAGTTTCTCTTGAGCTGTGGGAGATATAGAACATGATCCAGAAGAAGTCTGGAAGACCAGGCAGTTTAAGCCTGATTGTGCCAAGCCCTGATGGCTTGATTTTTGACTGATCTGCAAAGTATACTGCTCCATCAACATTGTCAGTGAAATCTTCAAAAAAATCTTTCCTATGAGTCATATGACAGGTTGCTCCTGAATCAAGCAACCAATCATTTTTCGAAGAAGCAAGTGAAGCATTAAACAAATCTTCATTTACTCCAATGTTGCATTGTGCCTCAATATAGTGAGCGGATTCAGGTGCTTTACCTTTGTCTGTATCATCAGTTTTACCTTTCTACTGGTTTCTTTTCTGCTCAATTTTGTCCCATGGTAGCTTGCATGTAGAAGCATCATGTGATCCATTTCGTTTGCAGCGAATGCAATGCAGATCTGTTTTTTCTCCTTGAGAATGTCTGCCCCCCCTGCCTCTGAAGTATCTTCCTCTTCCTCTTCGTCCACCTCTTCCTCTTGTAGAATCTTGAGCATGATGCTTTTCTTTATGAGCAAGGCAAACAGTCTCTTCAGAAGATTCAGGGACTGTCTTCTTTCCAAAGGCTTTCTCTCTTTCAGCAAACTTTTTCACAAGAGAGTCAAAGGTTATATCTTTAAGATTTTCATTTGCTTGTAAAGACTCAAGATAATTGGAGTAAGTAGGATATAGTGCCTTGAGAAAAGCAATAAGAGGGATATCCAGCTCCACCTTAGTGGATTTGATATCATGCATTATGGATTTTACTTCAGATGCAAGAGCAAGAGGATCATTATTTTTCAGTTCAAGAGTGAAGAGTTTAATCATGAGCTGAACAACTTCAAGTGCAGAATGTGAGTCATAGAGTTCTTTGAGCTTTTGTAAAGCTTCAAAGGCAGTTGAATATGATGAAATATGGTGACTTACTTCTACATTTACAGATGCTGCGATTAATGCATATGCTTTGCTGTTCTTGTTATCCCAAATGACGAGCTCTTTGTCTGATGTAGGCTGTACTGGGTCATTGTCTCCTTCTCCGACACACACTCCCTTCCACAACTCATTGAATATGAGGGTGTGTTTTATCATCTGGGACCATTCAGGATAGTTCTCCTTGCCAGTGAGAACTATCCCTACCATAGAGATGATTGAATGCATTCTGTAAAAATACTTCTGCTGGAAAAAAAATCCTTATGTTACAGCCTTATGCACTTTATTTTCCTCTAACGTTTGATAGAAGCATCAACATTTCTTTGTACATATCACTTCAATATATCATGCAATACTACTATGTTTTGAAAAAAACGCGCAAGGGATCACTTCAATATATCACTTCAATATATATCAATATATCATGCAATACCACTTTGAAAGCAGCGCAATATATCACTATATCACTTCAATGTATCAATATATCACTTCAATATATTACTTCAATGTATCAATATATCACTTCAATATATCATGCAATACTACTTTGAAAGCAGCGCAATATATAAACGCTTTAAAAGTTTTGAATGATACTGCACAATACTCAACACTATGAACAAACGTTTTGAATGGTATACACTGCGCACAGCCTTGATTGCAACACGTCCACGGGTTTAGTTCATCGCAATTCGAATTCAGTTTCCACTTCTCTTCCCACAGACGGCGCCATGTTCTTGCTTATTTTCTCTACAGGAGATGGTCCAGACACCGCGTTTCTCAAGAAACCAAAACAGGTAGTAAAATGGTTTAGAAGCAGCATTGATCAACAGCGTGGCTTTGAAAGAGAGCTTGGTGCAATGGGTGACATAAAGCAGATTAAATATTCAACTTTGAAATATGCGTTAAATACAATCAATCATCACAGCGAAGGATCGAAACTTGTATCGATTGCCACGGCAAAGAATCGATGCTCCAAATTTATATGGAATCCTTTACCCAACTTACAATCAACCACAGTTCTTCACAAGGTTTCAACTCGCATTACCTTTGCTGTGTCTGGCACTTCATGCCACTGTCAAGACTGATCAATATGCCGTCCAAATGCCTTTCAATACCATGTTATCTCCAACTGTACAAGGTTAACCGAACCAGCAACCACAAAGACCCTTTCAGACCATTCAAAGCCTCATTCGGCTCCGCGACAGCTTCTGGGACAAGTCTTTCCCAAAAAGACTCGAAATATTCACTTTTCACCATCGAATAGCTCATAATCGCCAGTTTTCTGCTAGAGGGTATAATGAAAAGAGCAGCGTTCAACAGTGACCGTTAAAGAGGGTATAATAAAAAGAGCAGCGTTCAACAGTGATGCTACTGACGGACAGGCGGGGGCAGCGCATTATGGACAGAATAATCAGATGAATGCAATGCAATGGAGGCAGAGCATTTCAGGACAGAGGCAGTGGCAGAGATGAAGGGAGTTACGACTATTCTTAGGACTGGCTCTGATACCATGTCAGACCAGGAGTAACTCCAGACTTGGCAGAAAAACTGATTCATTTATTTCATTAGGTAGCTATTGTTATATACATGAATGTGACTGATCAATTCATCTTCTTGATGACTGTTCACATTCCACATTCACCCAATCGCAGAGGATTAGGTGTCAACACATACATACATACATACATACATACATATATATATATATTTTTACATAAAATATACAATGATATAAGTACAAAGATCATTATGAAGACCAAATCTAATTACATTTTCTAATAGGCAATTTGTACATACTTTGAATATCATTTGGCGTGAAAGACCCAACGACAAGACCCAACTATTGTACCCTCTGGAGTGATATATGGCATTTTGGAATGTTGACGAAGTCAACGACCCATCGAATTAGGTCTATATAAAGCATCAGTCTCGGTCTAACGACAACTTTATGTAACCTGTACCTTACTGCATTGACTAATTTGTACTCTAGATCATTATTTCTCTCAGGTGCATCATCAAGAACTGTTGCACCATTTTCTTCCTTTGAAGCATGTCCCAATTCATCTTCCATTAACTTGTAAATTGCATCCCAAGTTGATGTTTCAAATTCCTAAGTAATCACTATATCTTAATACAGAGTAGTTTCAAGAATTTTATCATCGAATTCTTCTATAACTAGCCCTCGAGTTTTTGGAGGAGGCGAATTTTTTCTTGGTTTTCCCATTATTGATTATCACAGAATGTGAAAGAGAATCCCTTTTTATAGAATTGATACTACTTGCAGAACTGGCTCACTGCACACAAAGGCGAGAATTACTATGAGTTCACGAAGAAAATATTAACCAAGCATTATTAAATAGAGAAAATTAACCAATTGTTACTAAATCGAAAAAGGATAGTAAATGAAAATTAATGAGAAAAGACATGGTAATCATAACTGTGTGCTCATTTTCAAACGCAATGTCGGCTATGTGAATATGCCAGATGGCATGTGCCAAATAGTCACGTTGAAATGACATGTGATGATGTGGCAATGCCGCCATGCCGGGAGAAACTAGCCAGGAAGGAACTCGTGAAGTGTTTCACAAGAAAATATCAGAGGAATGTTAGTTGGGGTGACATGGATGATGAGGTCAGTTGGGTCTCGTGGAGTGTTGGTTTATTGGACACAAAGGCGACAATTACTATGAGTTCATGAAAAACAAATTAACTAAGTATTTATAAATAAAATTAAAACAAGGATAGTAAATGAAAATTAATGAGAAAAGACATAATAATCATAATTGTGTGATCATTTTCAAATACGACATCGGCCATGTGAATATGCCAAATGGTATTTGTGAAACAATGGGTTTGAATTCACATGTGATATCTGACAATGCTACCATCCCGGGAGAAACTAGGCTGGATGAAACACTCAAAGTGTTTCGGAAAAGAAATCGGGGAACATTAGCCTAAATGAAATGGATGATGAGGTCAACTAAGTGTTGTGGAGAAATGACTAGGAGAAGGAAAGGGCTGTAAATATTACCCTACCAATATTTCCTCAGGATGAACTCATGAATGAAATATATGTTTATTGCGGGATTTATTGTGTGCGAGATACATATGACTTCAGGACTGGTTTTGTCAGTGAGAACAATTCCATCCCAGAGGAAATGTTCCCAGATAAATAACACAGGGAACCGTTGTACCTATGTTCTGAGGAGACCTGCACCTGGGGTTCCTATAGAAATTAATAGAAATTTGCTACTGCGAATGTATTCAAACTGAAAATAAGAGATTAAAAATTTCCCTTACTATTCTGCGGAATGGAAATCAAAATTTAGAAACACATGCAATGACATGCAACCATCAAAACCACAAAAACACAATGATTTACAGGGAACCCAACTGGGAAAAACCCCTTCGTTGCTTTTCATTTTTTCAGATGAAAAGAGAAACAATTACAATGTCTTGCTTCAACTCTGAAGGATACCCTACACTGCAATCCTATTCTCCTACTTCCTGAACTGCTCTGACCAACACTTAGCCAATTAAAGCCTCATCCAACCTCCTATTTCCTTGCATAATCCTAGAGGAATTATCCCTTAAAAAATATGGAAATTTCCTATTTCCTTGCGCAAATCCAAGGGGAATTTATCATCTTCCCAATGCAAAAGCATTGTATGATCAACAATATACAATTATAAATACAAATGTGCCTTTTCCATCCACTCATCTAGGAAATTCGAATTCCATGCATGACTAGGTCTATTTTTAGCTGATTGACTAGTTAATTGAGAGATGAGTGAGTTAACAACAGTCTTAACGACTCAATTGACCTTCAACTAACTCAACTAATGACTATAACTCAATTAACTGGGTTCAATTAACAATAACTCAACTAGAGTGCTAAATTTTAGCAATCAATCGATGCACAACTCCAGTTCTAGCCTATAACTTGAATTTACGAACTTAACTAGTAGACAAGGCCATCTCACTCTTGCTAACTACAATCCAAGCCATCCTACTGACGTGGAAAATCAAATTTTCTCCATTTGACTAAGGGGATAGTCAAATGAAGTATTTTCTTGCTACAATTTCAATACTCGCTCTTATCAAGAAAAGGGTTTTGCACAACCCTAATCCTGCTCTAGTGGAATGTACTGTAACACAACTCACTCTCACTATTGTTGTTGCTACTGCAACACCTGCAACACCCACAACTAAGAAGCATCCAAAATACTGAATCGACAATGTCTCTGAGCTGCAACTATCTCCTAAGTCTGTGACTGCTACTAGCTTGCAACTATCGCTCAAGATTTGACTGCATCAACTGACACTGATCCTTTTGCTACTGAATACTGTGGCCCCCTATAACAAGGTAATGATCCATGAGAAGAGTATACTGCAATTGCTACTACTCTCTTATGGAGCCTGCCTAAATATTTGCAACTCTGGGACTAAGGTTGTACATCGCCCCACCTCACTCCTGGAGGTATGGCTGCATGCATGGAAAAATCTACCTCTAACTTGTAGAGTTTTTTTCACTCTAATTCTAATCTGCTTCACTTGTCCAGTAGAAAAATACTTCATACTTTTTTTTCCTTTATTGAACACAATAATAAAACCTATGTCCTCCAATACAACTACAAAAATCAAATTTCTCTTCAGCCCAGGCACATACATTACATTTTTCAAGTGAAGATGTGAGCCTGACTCCCTCCTATGGCGTGATAATATGGCATTTTGGAATGTTGACGAAGTCAACGACCCATCGAATTAGGTATATATAAAGCATCAGTCTTGGTCTAGCGACAATTTTATGTAACCTGTACCTTACTGCATCGACTAATATGTACTCTAGATCATTATTTCTCTCAGGTGCATCATCAAGAACTGTTGCACCATTTTCTTCATCTGAAGCATGTCCCAATTCATCTTCCATTAACTTGTAAATTGCATCCCAAGTTGATGTTTCGAAGTCCTAAGTAATCACTATATCTTAATATAGACTAGTTTCAAGAATTTTATCATTGAATTCTTCTATAAATAGCCCTCGAGTTTTTGGAGGAGGCGAATTTTTTCTTGGTTTTCCCATTATTGATTATCACAGAACGTGAAAGAGAATCCCTTTTTACATAATTGATACTACTTGCAGAACTGGCTCACTGCACACAAAGGCGAGAATTACTATGAGTTCTCGAAGAAAAAATTAACCAATTGTTATTAAATAGAAAAAGGATAGTAAATGCAAATTAATGAGAAAAGACATGGTAATCATAAATGTGTGCTCATTTCCAAATGCAATGTCGGCTATGTGAATATGCCAGATGGCATGTGCCAAATAGTCACGTTGAAATGACATGTGATGATGTGGAAATGCTGCCATGCCGGGACAAACTAGCCAGGAAGGAACTCGTGAAGTGTTTCACAAGAAAATATCGGGGGAATGTTAGTTGGGGTGACATGGATGATGAGGTCATCTGGGTCTCATGGAGTGTTGGTCTATTGGACACAAAGGCGACAATTACTATGAGTTCATGAAAAACAAATTAACTAAGTATTTATAAATAAAATTAAAACAAGGATAGTAAATGCAATGAGAAAAGACATAATAATCATAACTGTGTGATCATTTTCAAATACGATGTCGGCCATGTAAATATGCCAAATGGTATTTGTGAAACAATGGGTTTGAATTCACATGTGATGATCTGACAATGCTACCATCCCGGGAGAAACTGGGTTGGATGAAACACTCAAAGTGTTTCGGAAAAGAAATCGAGGAACGTTAGCCTAAATGAAATGGATGATGAGGTCAACTAAGTGTCATGGAGAAATGACTAGGAGAAGGAAAGGGTTGTAAAGATTACCCTACCAATATTTCCTCGGGATGAACTCATGAATGAAATATATGTTTACTGCGGGATTTATTATGTGCGAGATACATATGACTTCGGGACCAGTTTTGTCAGCGAGAACAATTCCATCCTGGAGGAAACGTTCCTAGATGAATAGCACGGGGAACAGTTGTACCTATGTTCTGAGGAGACCTGCACCCAGGGTTCCTATAGAAATTAATAGAAATTTGCTACTGCGGATGTATTCAAACTGAAAATAAGAGATTACAAATTTACCTTACTATTCTGCGGAATGGAAATCAAAATTTAGAAACACTTGCAATGACATGCAACCATCAAAACCACAAAAGCACAATGATTTACAGGGGAACCCAACTGGGAAAAACCCCTTCGCTTCTTTTCATTAATTCAAATTAAAAGTGAAACAATTACAATGTCTTGCTTCAACTCTGAAGGATACCCTACACTGCACTCCTATTCTCCTACTTCCTGAACTGCTCTGGCCAACACTTAGCCAATTAAAGCCTCATCCAACCTCCTATTTCCTTGCATAATCCTAGAGGAATTATCCCTTAAAAAATAGGGAAATTTCCTATTTCCTTGTGCAAATCCAAGGGGAATTTATCGTCTTCCCAATGCAAAAGCATTGTACGCTCAACAAAATACAATTATAAATATAAATGTGCCTTTTCCATCCACTCATCTAGGAAATTCAAATTCCATGCATGACTGGGTCTATTTTTAGTTGATTGACTAGTTAATTGAGAGATGAGTGAGTTAACAACAGTCTTAACTACTCAATTGACCTTCAACTAACTCAACTAATGACTATAACTCAATTAACTGGGTTCAACTAACAATAACTCAACTAGAGTGCTAAATTTTAGCAATCAACAGATGCACAACTCTAGTTCTAGCCTATAACTTTAATTTATGAACTTAACCAGTAGACAAGGCCATCTCACTCTTGCTAACTACAATTGAAGCCATCCTGCTGATGTGGAAAATCAAATTTTCTCCATTTGACTAAGGGGATAGTCAAATGAAGTATTTTCTTGCTACAATTTCAATACTTGCTCTTATCAAGAAAAGGGTTTTGCACAACCCTAATCTTGCTCTAGTGGAATGTACTGTAACACAACTCACTCTCACTATTGTTGTTGCTACTACAACACCTGCAACACCCACAACTAAGAAGCATCCAAAATACTGAATCGACAATGTCTCTGAGCTGCAACTATCTCCTAAGTCTCTGACTGCTACTAGCTTGCAATTATCGCTCAAGATTTGACTGCATCAACTGAAACTGATCCTTTTGCTACTGAATACTATGGCCCCCTATAGCAAGGTTAATGATCCATGAGAAGAGTATGCTGCAATTGCTACTGCTCTGTAATGGACCTTGCCTAAATATTTGCAACTCTGGGATTAAGGTTGTACATCGCCCCACCTCACTCCTAGAGGTATGTCTGCATGAATGGAAAAATATACCTCTAACTTGTAGAGTTTTTTTCCCTCTAATTCTAATCTGCTTCACTTGTCCAGTAGAAAAATGATTCATACATTTTTTTCCTTTATTGAACACAACAACATAACCTATGTCCTCCAATACAACTACAAAAATCAAATTTCTCTTCAGCCCAGGCACATACATTACATTTTTCAAGTGAAGATGTGAGCCTGACTCCCTCTTATGGCGTGATAATATGGAATTTTGGAATGTTGACGAAGTCAATGACCCATCGAATTAGGTCTATATAAAGCATCAGTCTTGGTCTAGCGACAACTTTATGTAACTTGTACCTTACTGCATCGACTAATTTGTACTCTAGATCATTATTTCTCTCAGGTGCATCATCAAGAACTGTTGCACCATTTTATTCCTTTGAAGCATGTCCCAATTCATCTTCCATTAACTTGTAAATTGCATCCCAAGTTGATGTTTTGAAGTCCTAAGTAATCACTATATCTTAATACAGACTAGTTTCAAGAATTTTATCATCGAATTCTTCTATAACTAGCCCTCGAGTTTTTGGAGGAGGCGAATTTTTTCTTGGTTTTACCATTATTGATTATCACAAAATGTGAAAGAGAATCCATTTTTACAGAATTGATACTACTTGCAGAACTGGCTCACTGCACACAAAGGCAAGAATTACTTTGAGTTCACAAAGAAAAAATTAACCAAGCATTATTAAATAGAGAAAATTAACCAATTGTTACTAAATAGAAAAAGGATAGTAAATGCAAATTAATGAGAAAAGACATGGTAATCATAACTGTGTGCTCATTTCCAAATGCAATGTCAGCTATGTGAATGTTCCAGATGGCATGTGCCAAATAGTCACGTTGAAATGACATGTGATGATGTGGCAATGCTGCCATGCCGGGAGAAACTAGCTAGGAAGGAACTCGTGAAGTGTCTTACAAGAAAATATCGGGGGAATGTTAGTCGGGGTGACATGGATGATGAGGTTAGCTGGGTCTCGTGGAGTGTTGGTCTATTGGACACAAAGGCGACAATTACTATGAGTTCATGAGAAACAAATTAACTAAGTATTTATAAATAAAATTAAAACAAGGATATTAAATGCAAATTAATGAGAAAAGACATAATAATCATAACTATGTGATCATTTTCAAATACGATGTCGGCCATGTGAATATGCCAAATGGTATTTGTGAGACAATGGGTTTGAATTCACATGTGATGATCTAACAATGCTACCATCCCAGGAGAAGCTAGGCTGGATGAAACACTCAAAGTGTTTTGGAAAAGAAATCAGGGAATGTTAGCCTAAATGAAATGGATGATGAGGTCAACTAAGTGTCATGGAGAAATGATTAGGAGAAGGAAAGGGTTGTAAAGATTACCCTACCAATATTTCCTCGGGATGAACTCATGAATGAAATATATGTTTACTGCGGGATTTATTATGTGCGAGATACATATGACTTCGGGACTGGTTTTTTCAGCGAGAACAATTCCATTTCGGAGGAAACGTTCCCAGATGAATAACACGAGGAACAGTTGTACCTATGTTTTGAGGAGACCTGCACCCGGGGTTCCTATAGAAATTAATAGAAATTTGCTACTGCGGATGTATTCAAACTGAAGATAAGAGATTACAAATTTCCCTTACTATTTTGCGGAATGGAAATCAAAATTTAGAAACACATGCAATGACATGCAACCATCAAAACCATAAAAACACAATGATTTACAGGGGAACCCAACTAGGAAAAACCCCTTCGTTGCTTTTCATTAATTCAGATGAAAAGATAAACAATTATAATGTCTTGCTTCAACTCTGAAGGATACCCTACACTGCAATCCTATTCTCCTACTTCTTGAACTGATTTGGCCAACACTTAGCCAATTAAAGCCTCATCCAACCTCCTATTTCCTTGAATAATCCTAGAGGAATTATCCCTTAAAAAATAGGGAAATTTCCTATTTCCTTGTGCAAATCCAAGGGGAATTTATCATCTTCCCAATGCAAAAGCATTGTACGCTCAACAATATACAATTATAAATACAAATGTGCCTTTTCCATCCACTCATCTAGGAAATTCGAATTCCATGCATGACTGGGTCTATTTTTAGCTGATTGACTAGTTAATTGAGATATGAGTGAGTTAACAACAGTCTTAACTACTCAATTGACCTTCAACTAAATCAAATAATGACTATAACTCAATTAACTGGGTTCAACTAACAATAACTCAACTAGATTGCTAAATTTTAGCAATCAACCGATGCACAACTCTAGTTCTAGCCTATAACTTGAATTTACGAACTTAACTAGTAGACAAGGCCATCTCAATCTTACTAACTACAATCCAAGCCATCTTGCTGATGTGGAAAATCAAATTTTCTCCACTTGACTAAGGGGATAGTCAAATGAAGTATTTTCTTGCTACAATTTCAATACTTGCTCTTATCAAGAAAAGGGTTTTGCACAACCCCAATCCTGCTCTAGTGGAATGTACTGTAACAAAACTCGCTGTCACTATTGTTGTTGCTACTGCAACACCTGTAACACCTACAACTAATAAGCATCCAAAATACTGAATCGACAATGTCTCTGACTGCTATTAGCTTGCAATTATCGCTTAAGATTTGACTACATCAACTGACACTAATCCTTTTGCTACTAAATAATGTGGCCCCCTATAGCAAGGTTAATGATCCATGAGAAGAGTATACTGCAATTGCTACTGCTCTCTTATGGACCCTGCCTAAATATTTGCAACTCTGGGACTAAGGTTGTACATCGCCCCACCTCACTCCTGGAGGTATGGATGCATGCATGGCAAAATATACCTCTAACTTGTAGAGTTTTTTCACTCTAATTCTAATCTGCTTCACTTGTCTAGTAGAAAAATGCTTCATACATTTTTTTTCCTTTATTGAACACAACAACATAACCTATGTCCTCCAATACAACTACAAAAATCAAATTTCTCTTGAGCCTAGGCACATACATTACATTTTTCAAGTGAAGATGTGAGCCTCACTCCCTCTTAAAGGTGACTGTACCAATTCCTTTGGTACTATACCTCCCATCATCTCCAAATTCTATGTGAAATTTGAGATCCTTCTCTTCTAGGGTACTGAAGAATTCCTTGTTTCTTGTCATAATGATATGAGGCACTAGAATCTAGGTACCACTCACTCCCTCTTACTGTGCTATCGACACAAGCAAGGAGGGTGAAATCTAACTTGAATTGAGATGCCTGAGCATCTCCTCCCGCTCCTGCTGCAGGCTCCTTGTTGGATTTCTTGTGCAGACACTTGGTTGCATAGTGTCCATATTCATGGTAGTGGAAACATTTTATTTTTCTAAGGTCCTTCTTCTATCCATTGTTCTGGAGGAACTCTACCTCACCTTGGGCCTTCTTTCCCTTGGAATTTTTTCCTTTACTAACTAGTGCACAATCTTCTTCCTCATCTGCAATGGCTGTGACACCATCTCTATTGTTTCTTCTGATCTCCTTGTACACCAAATAAGACAAAAGTCTCTCCCGGTTTGGTAGCTTATGTCTTCTGTTAACTAAATCCTGATAATTATGACAGGATTTTAGAAGGCTAAGGAGTGCTAAGCTAACAAGTTCAGACGATGGCACATTTTCTCCTACTACTCCAAGTTCATCTCGAACTTGAGTGAATTTGGAAGGGTATTGTGGAATGATTTTATTTTTCTGCATTCGAATGCTCCTGATTTTATCTCTCAATGCCAATTTCCTGGCATCATTGCTTCTCTGGAATAGATCTGTGAGAGTTTTCCACATTACAAAAGGAGTCTCCTTTCCATGTAATTTTTAAACCACATGACCTATGACACCCTCTAGAATAATCCTCCTGACTCTTGCTATATCTTTCTTCCACTGAGCAAGTGCTTGTGCATCTGATGTTGCTAGTTTTGGAATATCAATTTGTGTATATTCCCATACTCCATTGTCATCGAGTTTAACTTCCATATTGTCCTTCAAAGATATGAAATTTGAGGTTCCCTCCATGGCATACTCCAATCTTAATTTGTTGAAAGACAATTTCTCGCATGGAAAAAAACTGATTCATTAAATCTGCAAATCAAAATCTCTTAAGTAGAAGATCTATTGATTGGTTTCTAGTGTGATTTTTGCTCTGATACCATGTAGGAATTAATAGAAATTCGCTACTATTGATGTATTCAAACTGAAAACAAGAGATTACAAATTTGCTTTACTATTCTGTGAAATGAAAACCACAATTTAGAAACACATGCAATGACTTGCAACCATCAAAACCATAAGAACACAATGATTTACAGGGGAGCCCAACTGGGAAAAACTCCTCCACTGCTTTTGTATTAATTCAAATGAAAAGATAAATAATTACAATGTCTTGCTTCAACTCTAAAGCACACCCTGCATTGGAATACTATTCTCCTGCTCGTCGACTTGCTCTAGCCAACACTTAGCCAATTCAAGCCTCAACCAACCTCCTATTTCCTTGCGAAATATTGAAGGAATTAGCCCCTAAAAAATTGGGAAATTCCCTATTTCCTTGCGTAAATCCAAGGGACTAGAGCTCAATTAACTGTGTTCAAGTAATAATAGCTCAACTAGATTGCTAAATTTTAGAAATCAACCCATGCACAACTCTACTTCCAGCCTATAACTCGAATTTTTTGACTTAACTAGTAGACAAGGCCATGTCACTCTAGCTAAATGTAATCCAAGTCATCCTGCTGATGTGGAAAATCAAATTTTATCCATTTGACTAAGGTACTAGTCAAATGAAACCTTGTCTTGCTACAATTTCAACAGTTCTGGGACTTATTTTATTAGGGATTCACCCAACAATTATGTATGGAAGCAGATTCTCGGTAGGGAAAGAATTAATTGATTTTAATATTTTTTTCTCAAGACACACAATTCAAGTGAATATATGCATAAATTTATTCAAAAAATATATTGTCATTAAGTATGAAAATGCTTTTGGAAGCAAGAGAAATATTCAAAATTCTAAGCTGCAATTTTGTTTTAGGACCTCTTTCATTCTTATCAATCTTGTTTTCTCATAGAGTGAAAAAAAGGTTGATAGAATATGTATTGGCATCTCAAATACAAGATCTTGTCTAGAGTTCCAGGGTCATTTGTTGCCTTGATGGTGAACATTCCGATATACTGCTTCAGAAGAATTATGGAATCAAAATATGAAATGAGTAATTGTAGGGTCGAACCTCTCCATTAGGAGGTCAAAGCATTCTATAATATTTACTTCCATAATGGATTACAAAATATGGAAAAATATGCATGTGAAAAAAAAAATTACTACATACTTGTGAGTCCTCACAACCCAATTGGGAAAACTATCTATTGTGATACCCACAAGAACAAAGCAACAATGAATCAATTGACTGGAATTGTTCTTCAAAATTCATTTAGATGGAATAATAAAAATTAAAACCAATCTGATAAGGCAAAAACCAATGTAGATACAAAATGTGCTTATCACTCGTCACAAAAAACATTAGAGGGAAGTCCAATATCTCTAATTTCTTTTTTCTTTATATTTTATATATGGCTTAAACTTGTCATGTATCTTCAACATCTATTTTTGAGCCTTCATTGTTATAAGTTTTATGTTTCCTATTAACAAGCAATATAAATTTTATCAAGTTTTTAGAACGTTTACAAATATTCATCTAAATTTCTTACTCTTCAGAGTGCTCTTATAACTAAATTATAAAAAAAATTAAGCTCAAGTTGAAGATAAGACCATCATTTTACATGAATGCTCATAACGCTCATGGATCAAACGATATCACTATATTTATAATCTTATGAAAATAATGTATATGTACTTCACAAATCATGTCCAAAATAAAACACAGATCTTGCCTACTTGTCATTCGAAAGATTCAAGGTAGTTGACATTAAAATATTAAAATCACAACATGTTTCCATGGATAACCATTGATCATAAAATGTAAAGCAAAAGAAATCATGAGATTATATGTCATGGTAAAAAACTCATAATATTTTCAATATGGTCAATGAATATACAGCTTACATTGAGAAAATTTATGACTTTTTATTAATAAGTGATAATTAGTGATAAGGGAAATGCTTATTTATGTATGTGCATGATTAATTTACTACATGCATTACAAGGATGTTATACTCTATGAATATATCACGTTCGTTACCTCACAACACTCCTTTCTCTGCCAGAACAACTAGTGTCATGTATATGTGAAGCATGTCAAGTAACCAACCATCAATTTCTCTGATAGAGCACGAGATGTTTTTTATTAATCAAACCTATCTAAGAATCTAACCAATTATGCAAAATGTGTAACAACATTTAGTTAATGTGAAGCATTATAACAAAATATTTGAAATGTGTCACAAAACGATAAACATAAGCCATATATACAAAGTATTTGTAAAATTCAAGACCTTAGTAAAATTTAGATGTAGAAGCAATTGTATATTTACAGTTAGTACTACCTTGCACAAGACCTTTGACATAAAGTTCTTATTTGAAACATACAAATGGACTAGACCATCAATGGTTCATCAGTCCACTAAGAAAATAGCGTATATAATGTTTGGGCGAGTTCCTATGTGCGATGGAGAATAATATGTCATTCTAGCGCATATGTAGCTTTATGTACTCTAAAGAAGATTATAGATTCCATAATTAGCTAGTTTTAAAGGTGTGAGGAAAAAAATTGTGATAACACATATGGTGGTGTAGTGACGATAATAATTGGAGCCTATAACGAGAAACAACTCATTTCACAATTGTATATATAACCATTGGGACATCGTATAGCTTTTAGGAAAAAATCAATTGCACAAAATAATTTATCAACAAAAAGAAAAACGACTTGAACAATGTCAAGGTAGTTTGAAAATTAATATTTAGGAAGAGTTGATATATATATAAAATGAGAACCCAAGTGTCTCAATTGTCCTGTACAAGGTTTTTTTTTTTTTTTTTTTAAACACAAAAGTGGACCTTATTCAGTGTATTTAGAAATAAAGAAACACATACACATATAGTTCTTTTTTATTTTTCCATTCATTTAACAGAGATTCAGAATTTGTAGCGAATGCAAATTGAAATCTGCAATGCAACAAAGGAAAAAAAAAGATGTGCGTACATATAATGTGGTATAATAAGTTCTTTGGAGTTACATTTTGTTGTTGTGGAACTCAGATACTATGATATGGCTAACAAGGTGTTGTGATGGCCTATAAGAATTATCTATGCATATGAATTCTCATATTGCATATTGTTCATCTCGTTTGTTGCGTCCATTTTCATAACATAAAAATGCTCAATTCAAAATTTCAAAAAAGAGAGAAGAAGAAATGACGACTAAAAACACATTCATTGATAGTAGACACATCAACAAAATTCAATGATACAGTGGACATAATGTCACGGTATATTGTAATTCTAGAGCCCGCAACACAAACAAAAGCATAGATTAATGTTACTGCATAAAGTTGTAAATTATGACCCGGGGAAATGTCTAAGAGGAAAAAAGCAAAGAGCGCAAATATATTAGTTGTCAAAATGTATAAAGCTGATGCACACAAGAAATAGCTTTTTGTTGATCACAATTATTTGATTTCATTAATTATGTTGTTAATTGTTAATGTGAAAAGGCCTCAGATATAAAGTTTTCTTAGATGGAAAATTGTAGATGATATGTTGTGCATGTATTGCTGGAAAGTTGTTTCGGCGATAACTGGGCAATGCTATTTTAGCTACGACATTTGTAACAAGCAACCAATTTTGCATCCATATTTTTTGAGTGTACATTCAAGAATGTGCTCATAAGTAAACGTTGTGCTCTCTTTACAGAGTATACATCTAGTTGTGTTTGGATGGAAAAGTTGTTTACATTTGCTACAAACTCATTGGAAAGGAGGAGAGAAAACATTTTTTTTTATTTTTGCACTCCTTGCATCTGCTTTGTTGAAAGATTTGGTTGTTAGCTTGGAATATGAAAAAATTTTGTGCACTAGAAGAAAACTATTGTTAATAAAACAGAGAAGCGAATGGGAAAGATACTTGTGTTCTTGATTTGGAAAAAGATAGTAGATGTGCTCATGTGAACTCATCCTTCAAAGGATCAACAAAAGTTGTTGATCTAGATCACAATTGTTGATTGCCTTTCACATCATTTCTTACAATGTTTTTGAACATGTATAATGGAGTGGTTTTAGATGCCAAACCATGTTGTATTTTGAAAAAATGATCCTCGTGACTAACATTCAGTTGCAGCTATAGTAAATAAGAGAACACAATTTTCTGTTACACTTTTATTATTATTATAGGAAATGTTGAAATAAATGCTAATTTCATCATGATGCAAAACAAAGACACAAGTATGCAGGGGAAAAGAACTATTCAACTTTTGGCAAACATGCAAATTTGGTTATCGTGGCAACAAACTTACAATTCCATTGTCATCTTCCACTTCACCATATTTGATTATTTTGTTGACAACATATTGCTATAGCTGCAATTGAGACAACTACATATGTGTCATTTGAGACAAGAAGATTTTGTATTGTTGTGTCTGGAGCCAATTTACGTTTTTTGCAAGCTTGTTCAATTGGTTGAACTGAGGTTCTTTTTTGCAATAATATACATCGTTTTGCATCTCCTCATTCATCAATTTCTTTGTTTCTCATTACAAAATTTGTAATGCGAACATTATTTCCAACACTAAACATGTCTTGGAAATGCTCTGTTAGATTGTCTCCTATATTTAGTGTGATTGTTAGTTGACCATGGCTATCAACCAAATTAGCATGGACCAAACGGGCCTTTGTAGGAGAGTTGGGGTTTTTACTTTGTGCTAGCCCATAGACAACTAAGACATCGCTCTCAAAAGCCTTTGCATGTATTCCTGAACACATTTCAATTATTGACGAGAGAGCTGGTTGTGTTGTTTTTAGTCTATGTATATTCAAAATAAGAACAATATACTTGGAAAAATGATTTCATTGATTTAATGCAAATGTGTAAATTGACTGCACAAACACCAAGAGGAACATAATTCTAACCGTTTTGGATTTTCATCTTCTTCCATTTGTCTATTGAACACTGCTTGCTAGAACTAGTTATTTCCATGTTGTTCTCGGAAATGATTGAACTAGTTCCTACCATAAAAGGACAAATGCAAGGGGTTAAATTTGAAACAAACGTATTAATAAACTCCAAAACTTTGTATGATGCATACTAGTACATGATATGGTTGTTTTTAGTATATATATGTGTGTGTGTGTGTGTGTGTGTTGTTTGGTCAAATTAGAATAGATGGAAAAGGAATGGATATGAAGAGAATATAGTCAATTGAACAAGGAGAGGAAAGAACACAAAAATAGAGCATTGTCAATGGAGTACAAAGAATGGTTCTGTGTGAACAGTGTGCAACCCTTTTTTTGTGTGCGTTTTTATTGTTATCAAGAATAGTTCATTCATATCTAATCATTTTTCACTAATGGCAATAAAAAAATTTGCTTTATGGATTTCATTGACCATGATACATAGAGTTCATTTGTAAGATGTGCTATCAAACACAAATATGGATGATAATGGTGAATTGCACAAGAAACAATGAAACATGAACTAGAGAATAAAGGAACAAATGTTATTGAGTATATAAAACAAAACGTGAAAAACATAAATTTGAGATATCTATAAATTGCATAGTGGCCATGATATAAAAAAATGCAGCTACAAAGAAGAAAATAAAGAAATTTATGTTGATGGTCTTAAAACTTTCATATATTTTATATTTGCAATCGTGTTGTTTTCTTGTTTGTTGTCATGTGCAATTGTTTTGTTTTGCAATGTGTCTAGAACAAAATTTGCAAATGTGATAATTCTCTTGAAAATTGAACAGTTGAATTCTAGAACATTGACAATGCCAAAAATTGCTCAAGTGAACAACAAAGGTATGCTAAGATAGATTGTATGATGACGTGTCCAATAGGCATTGAAGACATGGAAGGAAACAATATTAGCTGGGAGATTTGTTCAAAATTAGTCAAGCATGGAGCCATAGTCAGTTGTTGGATTTGTTGTATGGAGAATGAAGCAACTAAATTTTTAAGAACCCCCCTAAATTTATATGTATAATAAATGGGCGAATCCCCACGATCCATAGGAAAAATGGAAGGTGATTTTATCAATAATATAATATGTATATATAATTTTTTTGGCGAATCTCTCACCAAATTATATTATCTTGTAAAATCATGGTGAATCTTTCACCGAATTATAAAATCTTGTAAGATCTTGGCGAATCTTTTAATGAATAATAAAGGCTTTGTAAAGGGATAAAAAAGTTCATAATGAGTATTTCTCTTAATGGCTTCAAGCCTTGTTAAGAAATCCATCAAGAACCAAAACAAGTATATCCCTTATATGGAATATAAATATATTTCTCATGGAAAGTCAATTAGGTTTAGCGCAAGTGGTAGGGATAAATCCTACATGTGACAATGTGTTGAACTCATAATGAGTATTTCTTGTGATGGGTATGAGCATTGTTGTCTAAGAAATCCCTCGAGGACTGAAATATATATTCCTAATATGAAATATAAATATATTTCTCATGTATTGGAATATTAAGATATGAGCGAGGAGTGGGAAATGAACCACAAGAAGTCCTTAAAAAATTGACAGGAAGAAGATAAGTGCAAAAAATAAGAAAGGTGAAAAATGCAAAAATGGAGAAGAAATACAGGGGCAAAATAGTGAAACAACAAATTCATAATCCTTGGGAGGAACAACGATTAGAGATAGTGAGGGAAGACGTTCCCTTAGCCTAGGGGTAACAAAGGCAGACATTAGAACCTCTCTTATGCAAGTGTAGTTAAACAAACATTAAGCTCTATGCCGGTCATGAGAGGGAGGAAATCTGGGAAAGAAATGCGGGAACAAGAATTTAAATGGAACAAAGAATTGGGATTACAATCCTTGCTTGCCGAGTTTGGCTACTTCCTTTCAGTCCTATAAAAAAATTTGGTATGATCTATCTATGTATCTTGTTATCTAATTACTTTGTAAAATAGTTTCTAAGTAGCTATGTTAGAGCACAAAGTTTGTGAAAAAAGTTTTCATTGTCCTGCCCATCTTGAGATGGAGATGGATGGATATGAGTATTGAAGATAGAATCCTCCCATTTTTTTGTTGTAACAAGCTATAAAGGTATATATACAACCCACTAATTTTAGTTCAAACAATATCCATTAGTCTGAGAAAAGATGTTTGGGGTTTTCACCTAGCCTTTTTTGATCCCTATCGATGTTTAATATATGCAAAGATAGGATGGATTTATGTTAGTTTATAGTTGCTTAAAATTTAAATATAGAAATTGAAATAAATATGATGTCATTCATTTTTATTTTATGTTGAAGTCTTTAAATAAATAAGACGTCAGGTATTTTTTTTTCATTTTATTTTATTAGCGACACACCCACAAATGGGGATCTCCCCCACCCTGGGCTATCAAGCACCCTGCTTCTGTTCGCGCAAAGAATAAATATGGCATGAGAAAAGTCTGGTTCTTATCCATTTTGAGCTTGGAGGCAATTTACAGTTAATAAATAAACATTCAAGCTCTTCTAGTTGATTATTTGTCTTTCATCAACATATATGCTTGTTATAACACCATTTGGTTACTTTTTAAGCAACCATAAAGAATATGACTGATTGCTATGTGAAATTAACTATCCAAAGGTCGATGATAGGAATATTATTGTAGGCTATCCATACCCTTCAGTGATTTAAATCTCTTAAGCTCAACATAAACTTTTGATATGTTTCATTAATATGATCTTTTGCTCCCAAAATTCCATTCCTCCACTTGACATACTTCAATGATATCCTTTGTGTTGTTATATAATTAGGTGTTTGTGCTTCAACCTAGATAGAAAATTTTGAATTTGAAGGATATGTCTTCTTTTCAGTTACATTTTTATTGTGCTCTTAATGTATTTCAGAATCTTCAACAACCTCCTTTGTGGAGTTCTATAGCTAGGTGTTTGTGCTTCAACCTAGATAGCTAATTTTGTGTTTGAAGGATATGCCTCCTTTTCGGATACATTTTTATTGTGCTCTTAATTTATTTCATAATATTAAAAACACTTCCCTCTTTCCTTTCTAACAAAGAATTAATTTAATTCAGAGTATTGACTGTAGTTGGTGCTAATGTCAGATTAACATCTGCATGGATTTAGAAGTTTCTTACACTTGATGTTGAATTTATATATGTTGTAACAAGTATAAGGATGTAAATATTTATTTCTTTCTCTCTTTTACCAAATTAATCTCTTTTACTTTTGTGTACTTGCAGTCATCCAAGACTCATGGAGAGAGCTGGAAAAAAATTGATACAACACAAGTCAGAAGTGTTGTGCCAGAAATATTATTTTTGCATAGTTGATCATCTTGGTCATGCATATTATTTTAGATAGACTCAAGAATTTATTAAGAAAGATGACATTATAACCCCATCCTGCTATGTAGGTCCTTGTTTGATGCATCTTGAATTCATTGCATTTTTGAGGTTGGTGAGTTAAAGTGGAACAACTTTGCAACTTAGAGCCTGGAAATTCTGAATTTTATGAACTTCTATCAAGCATTCATGTTGTAGATGGCAGACAAGATAATGCAACAAAAGTGAGAATAGTTAAAAGGAATTGTATTTCAAATGACATCGAGTTGTAGTTTGGTGGAGTTAAATGACAGGGTACACAAAGTTATTGTGGGAGTTAAATTAACACCTTTAATTTGAGGAATTTTACGAAACATTTGCCAATATTGGTAAGGCATATATGGAGGTTGTAGGTAATGTTTGTAAAATAATATTTATGCTACAAGCTAGGAATAGGTTAAGGAATACATGCTTAGCAGTACTTTCTAATTTATGAAGACAAAAACTGGAATGCCTATCTAATTCTGAAAAAGATTTCATTTATGTAGTGACACCCATAGTGGCAAGTTAATCTCCAAAATGTTCACTTGAGAAATTATTGCAAGGGAGCAACCATTTCCATCATTTCAGAGGTGAATCTACTTTTTTGTAGACTGGTACCCTCAATTTTGTTGGGTATTAAATGGGGAGCCCTAAAGTGAAAACCCTTTTTTTCCTTGCAAGATTTGTAAGAATCCTACTTTGTAACTATCATATGGAGGATATATGTATATTTGCATGAAGAGTGCCCTAGAGATGATACCATTGCATGAGAAGTGACGTGAGAAGATACATTGCGAGAATGAGTTCATCATATTGTGACTATGAGGAACTTGAAGATGCTACCAGGGCCTTGCAAAGGTTGGCTGATCATTTTCTTCACAATGATCAAAGCATTTGGAAGCAACGAGACACAATCAATGGCATTTTTGTCACAATCATTTAATAAAGATAAGGATGATGTGGGGATTCCTATCATAACATATCAGAAGGAAGGAAGATATATTTGTTTTGACCTTACTGTACATGATGATGTATGAGGAGTAGTGGTTCAGTGTGGCATCTCACCTGATACCCAACATACACATCATTTTTTAATGCATGTAGTGATGGAGATATGAAGCAGGACTGGATCCGCATATCATTACTTAATGACATCATTATTCTCAAGGGGAACTATTGCTAAACGGTGTGTACACATAGGTACCATGAGAATTAGCAAAGAGATGTAAGATCTTGGGTTCAACGTAGGCTTGGAGTCTTCCATCCATTGGAGCAAGTGCTTACAACAATCTATTTGGCATAAGATCCAGTATTTCTTGGTAGAATAGGTCGAACATGTGTCTTATGCTAATATACATGATGTTGGTTACACAATTGAAGTTGCAGTTTTGAAAAGAAAAGTTGGTCTATACATGGGAACACTTTGATCCATTAAGACAATCCATGGATGAAACGTATGCCAACATATCATCTAACAGTTGACTGATGCATATGAGCAAGTTAAACTAGACAATTGCATCTAAATTTCCAGTTTTGAACACTGTGCTTATTTGTTGATAACTCGTAAGTTCCTGAAGATTTAAGCCAACATTAGCTTAGTACTGGCCTATGGTGTGATAGTTCAGGATTGTGAACAGAGGTGCTCTGAAATGTAGTATCATGGTAGACCAAAGATAAAGGGAAATAATAGGATTGGTATGCATACACATTCATATGGATGCTGGAAATAAGTAATGAAGTGTTGACCTTACGAATTCATATTTAATTTAATTGGACGATCTAATATATCATATGATTAATGATTGGCATGAAGAAATTAAGGAGGCCCCCTGTTGAATAATATAGATCAAAGTAGTGTAGTGTGATTCTTCGTTACTTGATAAAAAATTGTGGAGTCTTTTTACTTTTCTTGTTAGCTTATTCCTCTTCTTCTTCTTATTAGTGCATATATGTGTACTTCATCAAACTGCTACCGAAACATAAAAACAAGAACATAAGATGTTGGCTCTCTGCCAGGGCCAAAACCTCTCTTCTCTTGAGAGGAAAACCCTTTAGTGAATTTCTTTTATTGAAGCTTCTAGTGATCAATGCCAAACCCTAGACCCCTGACTAAGAGATCCACCAAGCACAAGTCAAGTCTCCACTCCTTTCTGCACCATATACCTTAGCACTTCTTCCAGCACTTCTTCCTGCAGTTTGTTTCTTGGTACTTTGTCCTCCTACTTCCGGCACTTCGTTTTCTTACTATGAATCTTGTCTAGAGATAGACCTTCTTTGATTGAGTCTTCTAGATGAGATGTTACTCTTCTATCCCTTGCTCAAGTATACTTTAAACTTTGACCAACTGAGATCCTTCTTGAGTATATGACTGTTCTACTACCCTAGTTTCTTGCATGTGTGGAGAGTATTACTAAGGGATATATGTCCCTCTTCTCCTTCGCTTGAGTGTATTTCTTTCACGTTGGAGGAGGAGGCCTTGTAGGCCTATTTTTAGCCCAAACGAAGGTAGGTGTGTGTCTATGGGTTGATTTTATCCTAGTCGTAGGGACAACCCTCAGATTTCCTCGCACGTGTGACTGTAGTAGCCCTTGGAACAAACTCTAGACTTTAGTGGTGTACCCTTTCTCTTCGATGCTTTTAAGGATCCTCTTACTTCGTCTTCCTTCCTTTTCCTTCACAGATTTTAGAGCTCTTGAATGCGTTCTATTTGGAGTGGACATGCTCTATAAATAGAGGACGATCCCTCCATTTAAGCTGACTTGTAGGCCGACTTGTCCTCTTAATTGTAGGCCGACTTTGAGGGAAGTTTGGTGGTTGGTTTGTTGAGGAGACTTCAGATAGTTTCCATGGAATTTTAGCATGCTTGAAGGAGCTTCTTGAAGGTGCCATTTCATAGGACTAGAATTGACTTTTCTCAGAGGTTTTCCCTTTTACTTTAATATATATTTATACATGGTGTAACATGCCTTCAAGGCCTTCAATATTTTCTCTTGACTATTTGACTCACATATAGCACTTTGACATGTGCTAGAACTACTTCAATGAGCAAGAAACTCATTGTCATATATTATAAAAAATAATATTTCTTTTCTTGAATAAGTACAAATATCAAAAGTACATTTATGAAGACCGAACCTAGTTACACTTCCTTCAACACTCCCTCTTAACTAGGGAAGTATTCATACAAAATTACAAGGTGTTTGGCTATTATCAATCTTGAAGAATTCACATAAGAGAAACCAGATTAGCAATCCATCTGTTATAGCATCATATCCATAAACATTTTCATAGTGCAAGGCCTTTTCTAACAACTCCATATCTTTACAAGACCATGAGCTACAATGTTGGCGAGACCAATGATTTATAGAAACCTTCATCATTGTCTCTTAAGGTACATACCCACCCGAGTGTTCTCTGAGTATGACCTTCTAGGACTATTCTTATCTTGGGTTCCCAACCCTCAAAGAATATCAGTCCTATTGCCTACTCTTGTCTTGGATGCCCTACACATCCTTAAAGAGTATCAGATACCAGATGATTACCCAATCCTCCCATTCTTTCTTCCCAAGTGAAGACAAGAATGTTGTGTCTATCTTGTGTCTACATTTCCATTCATGGCCTTCATCTAGACTTACGGATGTTAGTCTTGGTCTAGTGCATGACCCATGAAATGGAAAACACAATTGTAACTCCTTTGTAATAAGGGGTGATCCAAAACTCCCTCTTTATTAGGGACCTGTCAAAGCTCCCTTTTAACTAGGGACTCTTTCCTTCATCGACAACTTCTCCTTTGTGGGTCCTTCAGTTGCTTGTTCTCCTTCCTTTCTTGATGTCATGAAGTCTTTGTTCGAACTTATTTTATGTAGGGTACCATCCATCGATCACTTTCCTTCCCAGATTGTCATGTATTCCTTCATGGAAAGTGGCTTTCTTGTCATTCATCAGGTTTTCTTTTTATCTTGGCCACTCTTTTGTCATCTTGTCCATGCTTTTGAATATTCTTCTCATGGATGCTTAAATGTACTTGCTTGTTTACATGTTTTCACCTAGTAGCCCATCATGACTTCATCCTAATATTGCTTGAACATTGGTTTTTATTTTGTTGGATGGCTTCTTCATCATGACATCTCTGTAGAGTAGAATCAATTATCTGCATATTTTATATCTCCAAGGCCTTCATAGGTGTCAAGGGTCCTTTCTTCCTTTATCAGAGTTGTATTGCCTTCTTTCAGGAGATATCTTCAAAGTATCTTGTTAGACAGTGATTCTCAGTGATCATGGTGTTCTTCCACATGCTTGATCTCTTTCTTCATTTGCTTCTTCTCAGATGGATAGGTCAACCATCTAATGCTTCTTGTGAGAGCATTCCTTCATTGCATTGTGGTACATGCCTTCGAGCATGCTCTTGGTGAAAGAGATTCTTTCATGTTTGATAATGTTATAGAACTATCCCATGACTTAATAATATACAAATGATAACATGACTAAACTTTAATGCATACATACCTCATCTTGATTCTAATTTGATCATCCTTTGGTGTGTCCCTTATTGCTTCATCTTAGCTTGCCTGCATATCATCCTTTTTCTTGATTCCCATGAATGGGATTCCCAACGAGACATATTCCTTGGTTCATGAACCTTCTTTTGAAGATTCCATCATAGGATCGTAAAGATCCTTTCCTTGGAAATGTTTCTTTTCCTTTGATGATGGAGGTCTTCTAAGATACTTAATCATGATCAAAATTTTCTTTTATCATGGATGAGGTTCTATACTAGTTATGCTCCTTGTATATGAATATCTTGAGCTATATCTACCATGCTACTATATTCTAGAAGATATTTCTACCCATGCATTTTCATTCTCATTATTAAATGCTACATCTTCGTGAGTATCTAGAACTCTATGTACATCATGCTTCTAGATTCTAGAGGATGTTTCTAGCCATGCAATTTTAATCTATTCCTACATGCTCCTATCTTACTCAAAACTTTGAAAGAAGTCTAGAAGTAAAGAGTTTGACCTAGTCATAGTAGAGATCCAGAGGATCTTCCTTCTTTCCTTCTTCTTTCATCTCTTGAGTTAGGTGAGCTTATTCCCTCTTCCCTTTGTTGTTGTTGTCCTTCTTAAGCTTAGGACAATTCCTTTTGTAGTGTCCATATTCTTGGCATCCAAAACATTGGATTTTGGACATGTCTTTGTTGTTTGTTCTTCGTGGACCAAACTTGCCAAATTTACCCTTTCTTTTGGCCATGGTAGCAAATGCTTTCTCCTTTGATCCCACATCTTCTTTTACCTTAAGTCTGGTTTCCTTTGTCCTGCATAGAGACCATATTTCACTGAGAGTGGTTACTTCTTTCTTGGCATATATGCTTGATGTGAAGTTTCCCCACTCCTCAGGTAGAGAATTAAGTACTACAATTGTCATCTCTCTGTCAAATATGACTTCCCCAAGCTCTTGAAGTTGATCTCTTATTTCAGAGATTTTCATGAAGTAGGGAGCTATTGCTTCCTTTGTTATCTTCATCTTGTATAATTCATTCCTCAGAGATATTACTTCTCCGGTTGTGGATACCGAGAATAGATCTACTAGCTTATCATAAATTTATTTTGATATCTCAAACTTGGAGACATAAGGAATGAGAGAGTATTTGATTGATTCTATCAGAATCCTTTGAGCTCTTGTCTCATCCTTATTGTACTTGGCTAAGGCTTGAGTTTGTTCCTTAGCAGGGATAGTGATATTCCCTTTGATATGCTCTAGGAGTTCATTCTGCTTGAGAAGTAGATCAATACTCTTCTTCCATGCAATAAAGTTATTGGTTCCTACCAATTTATTTCTTTCCTTGCAAAAAGACATTGATGTATATTCAGAAGGGGACATGTACTTACTTGATAGATCTTGAGATGTAATGGATTTTCTTCCTCCTTGAAGACTTGATGGCTTGTCTTCCCTAGATCTTGATGTTCGTCAAGTTGCCTTTTCCAAGTGGAATTGCTTGATGATGAGATTTGCTTGAAGACTTGTAACTTGATGTAGGTCCTGCTTCAATATGTTCTTCTTTGTAGGTGCCTTTATGTAAGGCTCTTCTTCTAGCTTTGTAGAATTCCTTGATGAATGATGTATTGTGTACCCTTCTTGTCCTTGAAGTGATTGAGACTTATAGGCTTGATGCTTCAACTTTGTAGATGATTCTTCTTGATGAGTGTTCTTGAGTTGCCCTTTCCTTGATGTGTCACCTTAGCTCTAATACCATGTTGAAGAATATAGGGCAAAGTAGCGTAGTGTGATTCTTCGTTACTTGATAACAATTTGTGGAGTATTTTTACTTTTCTTTTTAGATTCTTCTTCTTTTTCTTCTTCTTAGTGCATATGTGTGTACTTCCTCAAACTGCTACCAAAACATAAAAACAAGAACACAGGATGTCTGCTCTCTGCCAGGGCCACAACCTCTCTTCTCTTGAGAGGAAAACCCTTTAGTGAATTTCCCTTATTGAAGCTTCTATTGATCAATGCCAAACCCTAGACCCCTGACTAAGAGATCCTCCAAGCACAAGTCAAGTCTCCACTCCTTTCTACACCATATACCCTGACACTTCTTCCGACACTTCTTCCAACACTTTGTTTCCCGACACTTTGTCCTCCTACTTCCGGCACTTCATTTTCTAACTATGAATCTTGTTTAGAGATAGACCTTCTTTGATTGAGTCTTCTATATGAGATGTTCCTCTTATATCCCTTGCTCAAGTATACTTCAAACTTTAACCAACCGAGATCCTTCTTGAGTGTATGACTGTTCTGCTACCCTAGTTTATTGCACGTGTGGAGAGTATTACTAAGTGATATATGTCCCTCTTCTCCTTCACTTGAGTATCTTTCTTTCAAACTGGAGGAGGGGGCCTTGTAGGCCTATTTTTAGCCCAAACGAAGGTAGGTGTGTGTCTATGGGTTGCTGCTATCCTAAATGCAGGGAAAACCCTCAGATTTCACCACACGTGTGACTATAGCAACCCTTGGAACAAACTCTAGAATTCGGTGATGTACCCTTTCTCTTCGCTGCCTTTTGGAGACATTCTTACTTCGTCTTCCTTCCTTTTCCTTCACAGTTTTCAGAGCTCTTGAATGTGTTCTATTTGGAGTGGACAACCTCTACAAATAGAGGATTGTCCCTCCATTTAAGCCGACTTGGAGGTCGACTTGAGCCCATGCTTTTAGGCCGACTTGTCCTCTTAATTGTAGGCCGATTTTGAGGGCAGTTTGGTGGCTGATTTGTTGAGCAGAATTCAGATAGTTTCCATGGAGTTGTAGCATGCTTGATGGAGCTTCTTGAAGGTGCCATTGCATAGGAGTAGACTTGACTTTGCTTGGAGGTTTTCCCTTTTACTTTAATATATATTTATATATGGTGTAATATGCCTTCAAGGCCTTCAATAATTACTCTTGACTATTTGACTCACCTATAACACTTTGACATGTACTAGACCTACTTCAATGAGAAAGAAACTCATTGTCATATATTATAAAAAATAATATTTCTTTTCTTGAATAAGCACAAATATCAAAAGTACATTTATGAGGACCGAACCTAGTTACACTTCCTTCAACAGGTCCGACCTTCAAACTAATCCCTAGAGCCAACTTGTGTCTGTGGAGGTTTTAAAAGTGATCTAAGTTGAACAAGTAGACTCAACTTGGCTGACTTTAAAATATATTTGGAGGGAATTTATTTATGTTGTGTTTGGGGTGCCCCTTGGATGGTCTCAAACTAGAATTGAAGGATATTTGTTTGAATAATCCCCTTTTTGTTTCGTCCACATGCCCCCATGGAAAAATATTTGGAATCATTGCTTATGAAGATAGGAGAGCATTTTGGTGGCCTTTAGAGGTTAGGATTCCCATATTGGATCCTTATTTTTCCACTTGGAAAAATATCATTTCAAGATTGTATGTGGAGCATTGACATTTGAAGGGCCTTTGGTGGTTGGATGCTTTGCATTGAAGCCCCTTTGTCCTGGATTTGAGTATACATAGTACTTTGAGGGCTCCTTCCATTTATAAACTGTACACTTCTCTTGGAAAGGCCCTACATTACATTATTTAGGATTATTTACCTAAGCAAGAGGTTTTTTACCCTCTCCATAGGCTAGATTAGGGGGCTTTCACTTAGAAAAATATTTTTTTAATGTATAAGGAAGTTGAGTCTCTTTCCCTATAAATAGAGAGGCACTTCCTCTCATTTTCTCATGGTTGGGTCGGGGGAAAAATCCCTTAGCAAGTCTAAAAATTATGTAATTTTACTTTTCTCTTAAATTTGGCTATTGATGGATGAGTTAAGCAACCTCTTGGGGAGGACTTGTTGATGTGTATTGCACTTTTTTTTTGGATGGATATTGGTAAAGCTTGGTTTAATGCATGATAATCTAAGTATGGACTTTCATCTTCTTAGTTATGTTTATGGATGATGGTAATTAAGTGTTGAACAACTAGGTATAGTGTTTTATTTTCATTATCCCTTTTAAACAAGCCCTACATCCAAGTCTTTGAGGAAGGAGCAAGTGGGTTACTTCCCATATCCTTGTTGAAAAGCCTTGATTAAAGTTTCTAGGGTTAGTGAGCAGGCTTACCCTAGTCTTTTGAACCTAGTTTTACTCAATCCTCTTCAACTGTGTTGATCCTTACTACAAAGAATGAAATTTCCCAACTAAAGCACAAAACCTGCATTACTAATAGGATATTGTAGAGACAAAACAATTTAATATGCATAACATGGGAAAGATGATGTAAATAGCTTGTGTAAATAAAGAGAGTAAAATTTATTTACTCCTAGCAATCCCTTATTAATATGCATGACAAGGGAAAAATTATGTAAATAACTCATAAATACCCAAATTAGTATGCATGACATGGGGAAAACTATATAAAAATCTCATGTATATATCCAAATTAGTATGCATGACATGGGGAAAACTATATAAAAATCTCATGTATATATCCAAATTAATATGCATGACATGGGAAAAACTATGTAAATAACTTGTGTAAATAAAGAAAGTAAAATTTCTTTACTCCTGGCAATCCCTTATTCCTGATCGAATACCCACAAAATTTATCAGACTAAAAGTTCTATATGCTCGCATTCAAGTGTTGCATACAAGAAACTGCAAAGAATGAATTTGCCTGACTAAACTACAAAACCTCCATTACTAATAGGATTATGTATTGGATAACATAAAGTTCATGGAACCTTGATGGCAACCCCAATGTTTGCACTGTAGGGCTCAAAAAGGGGCAAATGACATTTTGGCCATGATTGTGGAATAAACCTATGGATGCATGAGACAACAAATATACAAAGCAACAAAAGAATGAAGAGAACAATTGTACACGTTACTACATCTAGTTTAAGATTCCCAATATATCTTATGTTAGGAATAGGCTAGTGTTGGCTTCTCAAACTCTCATTGGTTGACAAAGATTATGTAGCTTCCAGTAGAGCCACACCAAATGTCCACGTTATGCTCCCAGATCCAATAGTTATTTTCTCATCTTTTAAATACAACCCATTTGTAAGGAGTGCTACTACATATGCTGCACGAAAACAATACTCTTCTACAAATGGTTGTGGAACTACAATTTATGAGCATATTTCCATGTTTTTGAACAAAATTGTCACCTTTCTCTAATATCTCATGATAGGTGGCAACAAAAGATAGATTATAAAATTTGTAGACAAAAAAGAATCTAGACAGTGCATAAAAACTCCCATCTGGTGGTGGATGATGCTTTTTAAGGGCACAAGGGTACTTCTCACAATTTGTAGCTACAGATGAATGTGACCATAAAGAGGCATTAATAGTGGATTTAGCCAGTGCTTGGCATTCTACCCAGTCAGAGTCACCAACCAACTCAATCTCTGTTCCATAAATTTATTTCCTTGTAATCCTCCTACCATTTTGAATATTTCTAGCTTGATGTGGATAACATTTAGAACAATGATATGATTGTTTATAGCCAGCTTGCAAACACAAATGTTTTATCTGCTAATTCATTTGATTGTTGGAATAGTGTAGTTCTTCATGGCTCCTCTATGAAAGCTTCTTGTGTAGGAGTATGACTGAATTCTCAAAGGAATCATTCAAACCATAAGCTGGAAGTGAATATGCATAAAGTTGGTGCTCCACTGACCCAATGTTTAACTTCACAACATATTCACCTTTTGTCTCTTCCCCAGGTTCAAAAGTAACTTCCATTGAGGAACCACCTAAGTCAAGTGCACCAAATTTTTTGTGCCCATGTGTATTACCTATCTTATCCATGTTGTAATTAAGAGCCACCCATCCATAATAGGCCTCTTCTACCCCACTAATAACCCTTACCCAACTCCTCTGACACATAAATGGATATGACACCAATATTTTCCATGCCTTGTCCAAAATCCACTTTGCATCAAAAATTGGCAGGTTGCGAAGGTTAGTTGTAGGCAAAAGAAAAACATGAATATTTCTATGTGCATAAGAAGGAATATGTTGCTCTGCCCAATTCAGAAGATGTTCTATGGAAACCCTCAATCCAAATTCATTGTACAAAAATTTATCAAGTCGAGGTTTAGTTTGCACCCTAAGATATGCAAGGCCATTCTCATGACCATAAATTTTAGCATATTCTCCAGATACTGAATTCACCACTACTGGAAGATTTTCTTGAACCTTCCTACTATCACGTGACCACTCATACACATGAAATTGAGTACCTGTGCTTCTGCAATCCAAAATTATTATGAAGTGTGATGGATTTAGAGCCTAGAAAGATATTTTCCACCCATATCCTAAATAAGCAACATTTAAAAATAGGAAAAGAAATAAAAAACCTGCAACTATTTTTATCCACCTTCCATTAAGAGAGAATATGGAAAAAATACGTTTTCCTTTGAAAGTTTATCCTTTTGCATATTCAAAGATGAATACATTGTTTGAACCAATCTTGAATGAATTCCTGGTTCTGAATTAGTTTTACTAGTGATGCTTTACAACTCTGGAAGAGAGGATGCATGATGCAGGCTACATGCTCTTCCATAGTCTACATGTTTCAAATCAAAAGGGGGACTAGAGAGTGGTAATGGACTAGATGAGTGTGAAAATCCTGAAGTTGGTGTGGATGCTGAGAAATGTTGGGAAATCACCACATATGCTATGGCCAAACTATTGAGCCCCATCTAGTATTTTTGTCCACCTTCTGACATGTCTTTCCAAGAGAAATAACAACTCTAGAATTTTTGAATATAAAACACTATAATCAGTATAAAAAACCTGTAATTATTGCACAAATAAGCCCTGATCCTTCAGTAGAGTAGTTGAATCCAACACAGTTTCGTGCCATAAGCTAACAAGTACAATGTTTAAACTTGCACCTTTGTCATCGCAGTTAGTCATTTGAAGAATGATGCTGCAACAAATAATTTTTCTCTAAGCCTACCTTCCACTGATAATGTTGGATGTCATGTTGATTTATATTCTCATCACATGGTTCCTGTTACCACGTGAACAGAGTTAAAACCATTGAGACCATCTTTGGCATTGAGATTAAAATTCTTTGTGCAAATTAAGGAAAGTACAATCAAACTCAGTCACTTTTTCTTCAGTTGGTTTGCAGTTTGCTCCAGTCGCGTAACCTTTTTATATGGTTGAAGTCTAATTAACTATTGACAATAATTTTTAATAAATTAAACAATCCTAATGAGCTTAATGAAATAAATGTGATTAATATGAGTTCAATGAAAGAAATTAGCCTGACAATAGGCAATGCAAGAGAGAAAATACACTGTTAGGCTTGTAACACTGGAAATTACCATACATCTAATATTCAATAGTCTCAAGATTATGTTGTAAGTGGCATACAATTGCAACACAGATCTTGAAGAAGACATTATGATTACATATGATGGTTTTGAGAAATTTAAAGCATCCTGTCTTTTAAAAGGAGAAAAAAAGGGTTGTACCTTTTGTTTGATCTGCACAGAAAGGACCAAAACAAGATTGAAGCATCCAAAATTTTCCAGCCGTCTAGGCCACCAATCGACAGACCTCCTCCCTTAACTATGTGCCGGTGATTTGGATGGATCTGTTGCGGTGCTTCGCCCCTGTGCGGTCTCCATGAATCCCCTCACTAAATCATCTATAGTTGGCCAATAACACCATAGAAACCCAAAATCATTTCATTACTATACAATCATTGGTAAATGTCGAACTTCTCTTTCAGAACCAGTGCCAAAGGAGGGTATTACAAAAGCATTATCAATAGATTCATTACCTTACATCAAACAAATTTTGAGAGGTTTTATTCTTTTTAAGTTACCAAAACTTGGCAATATCTTAACTTAAAAATTACACCCTGGATGCTGTCACTTTTTTCCTTTCACGATATTAGCATTATGTACGAGCAACGCAGGAAATCTCTCAGCCCAAAAGAAACAGGTTGATTATGGAAACCAATAAAAAGACTTCTTACAAGCAAACATTTGTAAAAAAAAAGCAAGTGAAAACATAACCTCAAACATACAGGGAGATATGGAGTAGATGGCTAAGAATCAAGCACATCAACAACCATTCAAAACATTTCTATTTATATAAAAATTTGTTAAAACTTGCATCTTATAGATCTCCATAATATAAATATCTCTTCTAAACCACATTTGAGAATGTTTTTGGAAAAAAGAAAATTGTTGGTAAAGAAACTTTACATACTATAGTGAACCATGAAAGCAATAACACTCACCTCAACTTCAAAATAGCCAGAATGGAGTCTAGTTGGTAACCTCATCATATCATACACACTCCCCACATCAACAAAATTCATAGTACTATTGGTCACTAATTTGGAGCATCAATGTATGTAATCTTTTTGAATGATCTCTTTTGTCACAACAAAAGCTGTAGACTCATAACAAGTAATATCACGTAATTGGGTCCCTGTTGAAGATTCATTCATCTCATTTTGTCGGCAGTGATCAAAACCCTTAGATTTACCATTTTGATCAATCTCAAAAGAAAAATAACCATGGGGGCACTTGTCCTTTGAAATGCAAATATTTCCTTTAAGCTCTCCAGAATATAAGATGCCGCTCTCTTCTGAGCTATGAGTAGAGGAAAGCACATCCATTGAGGTTGATATGGAATTATGATGGTCTGACTGGAATTTCTTGCAAAGATGTCACTGGCAAAGAAAATCCATCGGCATAAAAGGCTCTTGCTGCTCCTGTAGAATTTTTGAAAGAGGACGTTGATATTTTTGTTTGTTATAGAGCTTATGCACAACTTCCATCTGGAAAACACAATCCATGGGCACTATCAGGATGGTATGATAAATCCCAACTAGAAAGTTCACAATTAAATAGAGTATGTAGTGAACTTAGTTTCAAGCTAACCTTGAAGTGTCTAATGCAAGTACTTTGTCTAGTCTTGGGGAAATCTGAAGCTGGTAGACAAAAGAGAATCATGTGAATTTAAAAAAAAAAGACATGTAAAATTTGCAATGCTTTTAAATGGAACAATATATACAGTGCTTTGATTTCCTGTAGTTGTTCTTTGAAAGGGTCAATATCAAAAAATGAATATGGCACCCTATACAAATACATGGATTTATAAATCTCTTTATTTTCGTCATTTGTATAAAATAAATAAATCTGTATCCAACTCATTTTGAAAAGAATAACACCTTTTTATTTTAACTTGGTGAAGCTTGGGGTTCATATTTTTCTGTGGTTATTATTAGACACCCACATCCTCCCTATTCCCTGGGAGGTTCCCTACAATTTGACGATCAACAATATGAGCGAAGCTCTTCCAACTCCCAATATCTGTATCACAAGTCTTCGTCCTACCCTGTTTTGATGGACTCAGGAAGTTGAACAAGATCTTATGCATCCAAAGAAATTGTGAATCACATGTTGAGTATCTTCAGAGAAGGAAAACACAACTTTTCTCAGTTATCCAACCGAATTGATAATTATTTGTGTACAAACATCTGCAGAGAGGACCTTGCAATCAACAATTGCATTCTTCAATATTCCTTGATTACAAGGATTGTTCAAGCATAAAGATAAGTGAGGCTTCCAATTGTAAGGGAAAGGGTTTTCCTTAATAGGCATGGATTTCTACATGTGCCTGTGGAGCAGGAATATATATGCATTGATGCATTGCACTAAAAAATACTTGGTATATTTGAGCTTCTTGTTGAAGTTGACCTTTTTGTTAGTGGGTTCAAAGGTGTGATGTTTGCTCCAAAAGGTCTACTATCATTTGTCAGCTTCACCTAGGAATATAACATATGTGAAGTTAGCACAAAAGAGATCAAAAAGTGAAAGTCCACTACAAAAATGCACGTCTCTTTCTTTGCAAGGAGACATTATGAATAGGTGCACCTTGTTTTCTAGGTTTCGCCTTTCTTTCATGTGGAGAGAAGAATTGCTTGTCCCAATGTTCTTTGACATGTTGGACTTCACTTTCTATTGTAAATGACAAATTTTAGGTCAATGCAGAGAACAAACAATTCATAACTTTCTTGAATATGAATAATTTTAAGTTGTAATACAAATTGCTTTATTTTTTGAGAAAATTTTAAAGCTTTAGCAACTATCATTATAATTGAATATTGAATGGAAGTAAACCAGACAACATCTCAACTTAATCAAATTCTTAGCAATGGATTAGGAGAAGGGAATTCTTGAAGAAGGCTTTTAAAAGGAATTTTGACATAAATGGTTTAGTATCTTAAATCACATCAAATCAAAGACTTTCATAATGCATGAAGTTACTCTGACTAAAATTCAGCACCCTAAAGCCAGAAGCTACCATGCAAAGACTATCAACTGAAGTCACATTCATAATATATCAAGAGCAACATTTTGTTTCTCTATAGAGAGAAGCACCAATGAAGGTGGGATGAATTTAAAATTATGTACTTTAACATGAAAAGGTATATAATAAATCAAATCACAGAAAGAAACAAAAAACAATAAATGTGAAGTCTTCATATATCATATATTTTATATGGAAATATCTAAAAGCTAATAGTCTCTACAAATTATCAGAGCAACAGTTGATTCATTGTATAGTAACTTTTGAAGGCATTAAGAAGTTAAAGTCAAACTTCGAGAGCCAAATCATGGGTGATTAATAGTTTGATGAATCATGGTTGTAGCGACACCTCTCAAACTCCATGAATAATGTCTTAGAAATAATTTCACCTTCTTATATTGCTTAAAAGTTAACAGAGAAAGCAGTTGGACAACTTATGTGTAGCTCTACTTCAATTTTATCTCTTGACCCAAATAGTGTGTAAAACCCTCGAATGCACTGAATTTAGTTAAAATTCAACAGATCAAGTTCAATACCGTGATATCAATTTAACTGCATATGCTTAGTTTTATATCGCCCAGTCCACTCCATCATCATGTGTGAAGAAACTTCTTTGGTAAAAAATAAGACTAAACACTTGCTTGTATGTAGAGCATCCTAGAATTGGCTAAATTTTATTTTAATTTCAACAAATCATCATCAATACTGTAACATGAATTTACTGCATATGCTTAGTTTTATATTGACAAGTTTTCCTCGTCACCATGTGCAAAGCAACTTCTACGAAGTAAAACATAAGACTAGACATGTTAGGATTATGCTTGTGTAAGTTCTTAGCTAAGAGAGCACTACAACAAATGCCAAAAATCAAGAAGATCAAACATTATTGAGGCCTGCAAAAGACACAAAAGAGGTGCCCCAATTGAAGACAATAGGAATAACATACCATATTATGAAGAATGGGTAGCCCTCTCCACCAACTAAATACTCATAAAAGAAATCAATTTAGGGAAAGCAAGATTCCTTTTCAGCAGTCAGCACTGAGATATGATTATAATATTGTCTTTACAAAACAGTTTCAAGTAAAAAACTACAAAATTGTGAATACAATGACATTTAGTAGTATTAAATGAATAATTACAAAATCCAAGGGATGCGATATAATATGTGCTTAGTGCACATATCAGCTGTACAAACTGGACAAACAGATAGGGTGACATTCTTGCTAGAGAACTAACTCCTCCTAAGGAACTTCACTCACTAAAGTTTTCAATTTGAATCAAGGCTTCCTTTTACCTACCAAGGACAAACTAATTGTAATCATTGCCTATTAAATATGGTGTCATAATCTAGTATAGTAATAATCAGAAGACTAGTTTCAGGTAAATTAAGAATATAAATGTTTTATTCTCTCCTCATTATACCATCACTAACGTTGACCATTAGAAAGAAAACTACATCTCATAGTACATAAACTGATGAACGTCATTTTGCAAATATACCAATCTAATCAAGAGCATGCATGATCTAAAATGTATAATCAACATTCATAAGTTCTCAGCCACATCCATAGCTTGAAATAGATAAACACCACTATGCTACAAGACTGTCACTTTGAATCACTAAACCTTATAAACCATAACCGAAAAAGATGCCATACATGACCACAAATTCTACCTAATCTTGACATCTAAGTAAACCACTGTGAAGGTAATTATATTATTCATGTTAAAATCAAAGAAATTCCATCTTAGACCAGACCATCTGTTGTAGCATCTATATCTTTCTTGTTTTTTACTAAAGCCCTTTTTCTAGTACCAACCTCAAGTTTCTCCAAGTCCCCAGCTATTGCAAGATAGCCATACAATACCCTCTTTTTCAGCTTAGTTTTTTCATCAGTGTCTACTAAGTTTGAATTCTCTTCACCATTTTCTTGATTCACAGTTGAAGATTGAACTCGTAGCCAATCTTTCCGCCCATGATTATTACTTTCAAAATATTTGATTAGTTGCTCTGCCTCTTGTAAACCAGCAGAAGAGGGAGAGAATTTTACAATTATTATGCCTTGATGGCCACCTCTTCCATATACTGCCTTTGACTTTCCACCAGTAAACCCAAGCTCTGCAAGCAATGACCAACAACAAGAATCTTACAAACAAATATCATAAATCCCCGGATAGAATATCATCTAAATATTTTGTGGGCCATAGCTTATCAAGGTAATTTAAGACAAGCATAAAAAATGTTAAATATCTAAACATTTATAAAATAAACAAAAGAATTGAAGTATCAGTTTAGATACACAAGCTTCAGCCATCTAAAGCAAAATGTTAAGAAGAATACCATGTTAAGTTGCTTGCAATGAGTTAAACACAACCAGGCCTATATAGATCTATATAGGTGTACTGACTGCAAGTGGAGGTGGTCTCCGTTGAGGTGGTGGTCGAGATAACTCAGGATTTGAGACCAGAAGGTACTTTGCCCCTAACTTAGAACCAATCTGCATGTGCCAATAATAAAGGTGTTTAGGCCGACATAACCCCTCAGAAAATACTACTACTCTCTATATATTTTTACTAGGATAGTAGAGGTAACTAAGTACTTAATTTGTTATTATACAACATGAAAATTATAAAAATATCAAATTCTTAGTTCTCCAAAGTCACTTTGTGTTTCTATTAAAAAAAAGTCACCACTGAAATTTCAAATGTATCAATAAAGAGTAAGGATGGGGGACCATCATTGGCAACCATGACAATCACTCTTACATTTTGGAAAACAAAATCGTTGGCTTCCTCAAAAGGATTTCATTGTGCAATGGACTTAGAATAAAATTGCTATAACCTGTAGGAAATAAAAGCCCTAATTGTTTCCAGACCAATATGCATCATATTAGATGTTTGTCTTATCAGAAACTTTCAAGTTATCAAAATGAGAATTGAGGTACATGATGTATTTTTAGTCCTTGGATAATCCAAGATGAATTGGTACATGAGAGATATTCCTTGGTGGATTTGCACAGTTGAGAAAGCTTGCTCAATGTATGCTTGACCTCAAAATGGTTTTTGACTTAAGAGTTTCTCTTAGGCATCGAAGTTCTCTTGGAAATTTGGTGCATGCCCTTCACTGGGGCCCCATGGAGATCCACTTGCTTAGAGAGCGCCCATGGATGAGGAGCATTGTGTGGCTTGGAGGAGGTCATCAAAGATTAGTTGGCATGTGATAGCTTGGATTTTTGTTCGAAGGTTTGGAGATGGATCAAGGACACCTAAGGCTTCAATAGTATTTTTACAAGGGCAGTTGGCTGAATTTATTACATTGCCTACGAGGATCGATGGAGTAAATGGAGGCTTGTAATGAAGGGACATGAGTGGGGGTACATTAAGGGATTTTCTTATTTTAATAGATAGCAGCAACAAAATTTTCAGAGTAACACTGAAGATTGAGTATAACTAAAAAAAAAAATTGAAACAGAAAATGAAGTACTATTCTAACTCTCTGCATCACATATCTATGTTGACCCTATATCTCAGAGCAATATGAACATATTTTCTATAACAAAACCATTTAGTCCTTCAGAAATTTATTTTTTGAAAAATTAAGTCTGGGCATCAGAAAATGGGAAAAGAAAAGTAATACAAACCAATGGAAAAACAAAATCCTAAATAAGAGAAAATGGAAAAGGAAATTTTTTTTTATTACAAACTAGTGGCCATTTTTTGTAAAATTGAATGAAAATATGAAGGCCTATGTGACTGCAATGTGAAAAGTGAGGTGTGTTGCATTTTGTAGCCAGAGATGAAGGTTGGATGACTCATCAACTCTTTGTATTTGTGCATGTATATTTGTGTAATGATGCATTGATTGAGCTCTCAACTTCAAGATGCATATCAAACCCCAATTTATGTCATGAGACCAAATTTTCAAGGCATATGGATGACAACAACAGGCTTGAAACATGAGTTAAGTTGCACTTCTTTAACCACACACAAGAACAAAAAATATCATAAAACGTTATGGAAGGAAATGAGCAAGGACCTTTGGTTCCACCACCATTGGTGGCATGGTCAGCTGTTGGTGAAACCAACATTCTAATCTCCTTAGCATTATGATCAACTGCCACTGTTCTTCCTAGGTCAATGAACTCAACTCCACCTTGGCATCAAAAGTGTAATTGCATAAAAGGAATGTCGGTCTCATGCCAATAGGTCTCCTACGATGAATGCGCAGGAACCTAGTACATAGACCATTTTTCTCTTCGCTTAGCTACCCGGGGCTTATTTCCCTTTCCAAATATCAATAATACTTTTCCAAGGAAATATAAAATAAGAATATTTTACTATATTCTAAAAGGTGAAGATGCTGAAATCGTGCCACAATGTGTAAAATATATTTCCTCAAACCACCAACTATATAAATAAAACAATAATAGTTATAATAATAAAACTAGATCTATCGATTTATGCATGAAATGAGAACTATAAGCATTTAAGGGACTAAAAAATATTTGACCAAAACAAACCAAAAATTTCAAACTCGACAAAATCCTCTAAACACAAGCAAAAAAAAAACCACTAAAATTTTCTAAGATATCAGAGCTAGACATCAACACAATTTCATGTACTTGAATAAGGCCATTGTTGCTTAGCGTTAGACTTATTAAACTAGTTATTTATCATTTAATACTAGGACACTATCTATGTGAAAAGAAATAGGTCCCAACTTCATCAAATCTGACTTCATTTCCAATCAAAGATCAAATCCAACTTCATTTCCAGTACCAATATAAAATCACACCCTTTATAAATATTAACACCTAACCACTTAGACCCCTCATATAATCCTTTTCATAGCCCAACAAAAATATATCCCTGACAAAAATTAAACTTTTCAAAAATATAACATGATCATTTAAGACACTAAATACTAAATATGAACACTACTAGATAAGCAATAATTCAAGGTCAGTTCAATCAACCTTCATGCAATGAAGAAAAATCACTAACTCCTTTTGCGATATTGAATTCCACATTATTGTAATCAATAACTATGCTGACACTTGAGATGCTAATGTTGTGTCAAAGTAACCATTTCTCACTACCGACAAATTTTGAAATACAGGATGGTGCTAAAGTTAAAGACACAAAATAACAAAAAATAGACCTATAAGACTATATTGGTTGAGTGTGGCAGGGACACCAATAACAAAGACTAGAGATATTTATACAATGTGATAGTTACTAGTGTGTGCCTATTGTGCGATCAGTGGTATGGTGGAGAGACCTACCAATAAGGGATGTTGGTCTCGGGAAAGTATAGTAGGGAGATCCATAGAGCATTTATGTAAAAGGAATATGAGAAGTGTTGTCTTCAAGTTGGGTTATGTTATGGTAAATTTTTGTTGGTGATAAGAAGTGGTAACAAAAGACTTACATCAATAGGTAAAAAGTAGATTTGGGGCATGAGTTAGTCTGACTCATTTTATCTCATCCCTTAATGGTCCTAAGGTTATGTGGGGACTTGGACAACTTAGTACCTGAAAGACTTGAAAGCATGGCTGACAAATGAATGACAATACTCTATACAAAAGAATGTTGGTCTCATGTCAATAGGTCTCCTATGATGAATGCGGAGGAACCTAGTACATAAACCATCTTTCTCTTTGCTTAGCTACCCATGGCTCATTTCCCTTTCCAAATATCAATAATTATTTTCCAAGAAAATATAAAATAAGCATAGTAGTCTACTAGATTCTAAAAGTGAAGATGCTAAAGTCATGCCAGAATGTGAAAGCAAATAAAAACAAATTTCTTCAAACCACCAAATATATAAAGAAAACAATAATAATTATAAAACTAGGTCTATGAATCTAAGCATGAAGTAAGAACTGAAAGCATTCAAGGGACTAACATAATCTTTGACCAAAACAAAACTCAAAACTAACCAAAATGCCCCAAACACAAGCAACATATAACCCATTAAAATTTTCCAAGATATTAGAGCCAGACATCAAGGTAGTTTCATGTACTGGAATGATCCCATTGATGATTTGCGTTAGTCTTGTTAAATTAGTTATCTATCATTTAATACTAGTCAAACACTATATATGTGAAAAGAAATAAGTCCCAACCTCATCAAATCCAGCTTCATTTCTTGTCATAGATAAGAAACAAATAATGTAATGATTAAACATGAAACATCAATCTTAAGTAACATGCATCAAAGAAATGTAGGTGCAATGTTACAATGAAAAATACAAAATATAGAACCTATTTTTACCTGAATTTGACATTTAGTAATCTTGCATGATTAATGGAACATGTATACCAAAATAAGAGTCCTAAGGTATTTCAATTTCCCAGTTCTCATCTTGGTCCTCATTTTATACATTGTGAACATGATCTTCTCCAAATGAACTATCATTGTGAGCCTCCAAAACATTATGTTCTGTATCAAGTTCATTAGAGAAATTTGTTATATTGTTTTCTCCCCTTCTATCACAATCTGATTGCCAAAGAGCTAGTGCTCTTTCATATGGAAAATTGTTGATGTCATACTTTGTTACATATAATCTTAAACATGTATCCACATGTTTATCAAGCTTGTTACTCAACTTTGACTTCAAGAATGACGGTGCACTAAACATTTTCTCATCCTCCATTGACCCCAAAATCATGGTTTGACACAAATCTTCTAATTTAAAATATTCTCATATGTTTTCTTGCAGGTATTAGCTAGCACTTAAAGTAGTCCATAATCTTGTTATAACACCATTTTCATTAGGATTCTCCAAAAGAGGATATTACTTCCACATTGTTTTAGCAGAGTGTCCACCTTGTTGATACAATTTTGATGAATGTAAAATATTGTTTGATATCCACTTCACTATGGAAATTGAATCCAACGGAGCCCTTCCCTTCCTATATTTCCTTGTTACCCGCTTGCCCAATGGCTCCCTCTCTCATCAAGTCTACAGGAAAAAGACGCATATTGACTGTTATCTCCGTGCCCTGTCTCACCACCACCCATCCCAAAAGACAGGTTTCCTCAAAACCCTCTTTTCCAGAGCCTTAAAAATCTCCGACCCCCAATTCCTTTCTTTTGAAAAATCCCATCTAGTCAAGGCTTTCAAAGCCAATGACTATTCCTCTGCTCAAATTTCTAAAGCTTTGAAGTCTATGACTTACCCTAAGCCTAAAAAACTAGACCCCTCACCCTCTTGTGGCCAAGTCACCCTTCCTTACATCAAAGGGACCACTGATCTTATTGCTAAAATGTTGGCTAAGAAGAACATTAATACCGTATTTAAGCCCCTCAAAACCCTCAAGCAATTATTCCAGTCCGCTAAAGACTCATCAGATCCCATGCAAGGATCAGGGGCCTATAGAATTCCTTGTTCTTGCGGGAAAGCTTATATTGGCCAAACTAGTCGTCCTTTTAAAGCTTGCCTCAAGGAGCACATAACAGACACCAACCACAACCATGTGTCTAAATCAGCCTTAGTTGAGAACTCCTATAAATCTAAGCATTTAATGTGCTTCGATCAATATAAAATCATAGCTTCTGCGCCATTCTACAACTCTCGCATTATTCGAGAAGCCCTCGAAATCGAGAAAAACCCTAATAAATTTAATAGAGAGGATGGTTACAGGCTCAGTCAATCCTGGAAGCCCATTATCCACCATCTCATCCATTGACCATGGTTCCCCCTGTTTTCCATCTCCTCCCTCCTGTGCCTCTTTTCTCTCTTCCTTTCTCATAGTTGGCCTTTTAAATTTCTCCCTTTTGATTATCTTTTAGAAGCCCCATTCATTACATTTTTATAAACATCCTTCTCCTTCTTCGTTTTATTTTTTCTACGTTAACCTTCTATATTATAATCTTCCTTTGCTTAGCTAATTTATGTCTTTGGCTTATTTCTCAGATTACCTATTTACTTATTAAAACTCCCCCTACTCTATTAATTCCCTCTTTGGGTCCATACCCCTCCATTGGTCTCTTTTATATAAAATTTCAACCCTTTATGTAAATTTTCCAACCTATGGTTACTTTATTAATTGAATGGTGAATTTATAAAATTAATATTGTTTATTTCTAATAAAACTCATTTTCATCATAAATCTTATATTATATAAAAATAAATTTTAATTTGTTAAATCTCTTATAACATTTTTATCTCTGAAGATTTATCCTCTTGATAATTGAATTCACATTTCCCTTAAAAAAATCTTAAGAATTCTTCACCTCATTAATCTTTTTGATATCCCAATCCCGTTAATTCTAGTGGTTAAATATAATTTTTAATGCATAACTAGACAAGTATATTTACTCAATTGACCATTATACAAATTACATTTAACTGTTATAACATTTGGCTTATAATCCAATAATTTCTCCTATAAAAAGGCTCTCCAGCACTTGTTTAATTATAATTCTCTCTTTGGTCCCTGATGATGGATGGAGTCACCATCAGAAACATTGGACGGATCAACCACATTACATAGTGAATCCAGAAACATCAAATAATATGATTAATTGTGGAAGTCTCCAAACGCTCATCGAATGTAAAATACCTTCAATTTGTTCTCCATGTATCAAGACTTTCTTGCAAAAGTGGTCTACTAAACATTTTAATCTATTTTTGAAATCAACTTTTAAAGTTTTTGGACATTGACAATTGTTCCATTATTGAGGGTATACCACACACACGACCTGCAATAATTCATCTCGAGGAAATCCTTCTCTTATATATGATGATATTGATCTTGCAATTTCTATCAATTTTTGTCTCATTGAAATCACAATATTATCAAATTGGTCTCTTGACATGGGGCAATCTTTGGTGATTCATCCCGTTTTTCTAATATAATGAAAGGGAGCCATATACCCATGCACTGTGATACATAGTATCCCTTTTTCATCAAATGTCAATTTTTTTCTTCAATATTTTCTATATTGATGATCTTAGTCCAAGTTGTAAACTCTGGACCAGTAAAAGAGTTTGGCATCATATACAAATTATCCAATACAAGGCATGATGATTTTATCACATTTGTGTATTATTCAATATATTCTAAGACATTTTCACGAGGACATTCATTTCATGTAGCATAAGAAGAATTCCAGCCAATGTCAATAATGTCTCTATATCAGTTAATATGAAAATAAGATCTTGAGCTTTGTCTACATTGTAGCGATTTTCATGCATCAACCCTACCAAATATTTGAACTCACTAAATAGTCTTTGAGCTGGTCCATTCAATGAGATCCATCTTGTATCAACATCTTTCAATAGTTTTTTTCCATCCGCAACACCATCTGCAAATTGTTGAAACTCTAAAAATCATTTGGGACTACGAGAAAAGTATGCATGAGTCTCACGTACAAGATCTTTAACTTTTGAAATTGATGGAAACTTGCTTACTATTTTAAATGCACGATTCATCCTATGAGCCATACAATGAATATTAAGCATATATGGTGAAGCTAATAGTTGTAGTCTAACACAAAGGCCACTCCTTTGTCCTTGCATTACTGATGCTCCATTTGCTCCAACACATACCAACTTTTTAATGTAATTAGATAGGAATGACTAATATGGTCATTAACAATATAAATGCTCATGCAAATCCATGAAGTATTATCTACAGCCGTAACCTCATCCAAAGATAATGCGAAAAAGATAGCATTTGCAATATTCTCTTTCAAATCAACCTTTTCTATTTGATCTAGATATCTTGTCCATTCCCAACCACTAGTTACAGACCAATGAGAAGATAGAAAGTTTGACACTCGAAGAAAATATAGATATTTAATGTGATCTGGATAATCTGTCATAGGACAACCCTTAAATAAGATGTGAAATACAATGCTCAATTGTATCATCTTGGATAACAAACTTCTTTCCATTGCCTTTTCAAATAGAGATATGATGGTTCCTCGAGTTTCCTAGAGTTTTCTCTTACTTGTTAAATATTTTTTGTATTTTTCAGCATATTGGATATGTCAACATTCCTCAGAACATTTCCATTTGAGAATAGTTTTTTTCAGCATTTACAATTTTCTTTTCATACAACTTTCCTGCATGCTTTTGTATTGTATCTAAATTCATTTGAAATTTCACTACCTTGCAAGTTTTCCAACTACATGCATTACATCTAACTTCTTTGGAAACCTCATTCTCATTTGTAGGAGGTATTGCTTCAATAAATGGAAAACTTGAGACCCAATCTTCTTGGAATTGTCTCCCTTTGGTCCACTGGCCTTTTTTCCTTTTCCGTGAATGGATTGTGTCACCTTCCAAGGAAAAATCTTCAACATTTTCATCACCAATTTCTGTTGAAACTACATTTATCTCACCTTGATCACTTGAGGAACCTATTCTTTCATCCATCATATGGATATCAAATGCATTTTCACAATAGTTAACATCTCTCTCAGTAACAGATTGTTCAAAGGAGCTTGAAGCATGAAGAGAATGTGTATTCTTGGATGGATGCTTTTGAAAGTATGATAATACATCCATTTGCCTTGATGGTTTCTTCCCATGATTAGATTTTGACATCTCGCTGAATATTGCACAATTAAAATTTCAAACCTATCTACAAACTTGTATCAATAGTTTCCAAGAGTCGAGAATTACTAGATTTGTAAGTAGCATTCAAAGAAAAATAAGTGTAATGTTCACAAAAACCATTAAGCAATTTTTTATTAAAATGTTATGCCAAGCCCAAAAGCAAAAATAAATGATTGTACGCAAAACAATAACATCATGATTCATCATCTATAAAATAAAGAACATCATTCAAATGTAAAATATATAAAAAACTCCATTAAATTAATTCATATCTCCAAATCACCTGATGAACACTCGAAAGCTATAAACAAAACAACAAAGTATTACAATAACTTTAATCATCCTTTGCAAAACACCTCTCCATCCAAAGTTTACACACACACACACACACACACACACACACATCTATGGTGAGAATGTTCTCCAAGATCAAAGATTAATTAGAATAGGTGTTTCTTGCACTTATAGTTTTCCACTATACAATTTTTAATGTTGATGTATTTATAAACCAACTTATACATACTCAAGCATAAGTAGATATTTACTTCATGTATCCCCACCATACAGTGACTCAAAAGATGCACATTTCATACCTATGGTTTTTGTTTCTGGTGCTAAAATACATGTGGTTTTTGTTTCATGTCTTGTGGGCCCTGTTTGTCTTGTGGTTATTATCTATGAGATGGCCATAATAATAAGAATTCATTATACTAAATTAGCATAACCCCATACCGCTACAAGATGTAGAGAAATTGGGAACAACGTGTTCTGTTAAGGCACTCCTTGTGTGAAGGTTGTCGGCCCAAAATCCCGTGGGTACATTCAGATATTCCATGGGTACCTTACAATATTCCATGTCTATCTTAGTGAAAAAGGCTCTGCGATACCCATAAGTCATTCTTTGTGTTTGGATTCTCATATTGCCTCTGTAACTGAAGGTTTTTACTTGAGCCTTTTTCACTTGAATTTGTAAGGTATATGACAATGAATAACTTATGGGTATTGTAGAGCCTTTTTCACTTGAATTTGTAAGGTATATTTAGATGATTTTTTAGAATAATTCTAAATTTTAATACATTTGAGTCTTGATGAATGGACATATTGAGCTACCACCAACATTCCTTAACAACATCCTCACCTATAGACTATGAAGTACATAGGCCAATATGCTATTATATAAAATTCAAGTTATTGAAGTCACTCTCCTTCATTTCAATACTAGAAATAGGTGACAATTTTCTTTGTTCTATAGAAGTATGAGTTGGGATAACTGTGAAAAGTGGAGACACACTCTAATATGCCATTCTCTGAAATTCTAGTTAGTGAAGTTATTCTCCTTCATTTTGATAGTAGAAATAAGTGGCAATGTTTTTTGTCTTGTAGAATTATGAGTTGGGACAATTGTTTGAAAACTAAATTTCTCTTGTATGCTTCTAATTGTGTTGCTATAAGCAAATTCTTATCAATGTTTTTATAAATGGATTAAGATCCTATTACATCCTCTTAGTGTTCACTTATGGCATTAGTAGCTTAGGAGTACTCAACAATTTGGGGAAGTAAACGTGGCAGATGATGTGGGAAAACTATTACTAACTCATTAACAACAAATGAGACATCAACACAACAATCACACTTCATTTTTAGAATATAGAATAGCACAACCTAACCCTTACACTTCGTAGTATACCATGAACATGAAATTTCTTAAACCATAACAATATTTTGTGTTCACATCTGAAATAAGGCTGCCATGTGCCATGGTTGGGATTTAAAATTTGCATCCACATTCTATTTAAGTGCAGAATGGGAACTGCCTTCTTTGTTTGCATGAAATCTTGTCCAAACACCACCTAATAGTCATCCAATAGAACAATGGTGAGACTTGTCCTTCTGATCCATTCCCCCAACTTGATTCGAACATCCTTGACCATACCAACAATTATCTTCTCATCTAAGTTAATGGATTTGAATGAGGTTTGAATTGGCTCAAAATACAATCATAGACTCCTCACCACATCCTCTCTCACAAATTTATGAGTCATGGCACTCCAACTACTTCCATAGTGAAATTGATATTCTTTCTAAATATATCTTCCTAAAACAAGATACAATAGAGCATTGAGTAATGTCAACCAAATTGTGAAAAAGGTCTTCCTCCAACAAGATATATCATATAACAGAGAGCTGAGAAAATTCAACCAAATTGATGAAAGGGTCTACTATAGAGCACTGAATTTTGTGCATAAGCATAGTAAATATAACACCAATACTTAGTTTTACAGATTCTAATTTTTGGTCATTATCAAAAGCTGTGTGAAAACTGTTCCTATATTGCTTGATGTGCAAACTAGAGGTTTCCAGGAGAAATAAAACTCTAGAGAACTGAACTCCAAGGCAATTCTTGCCTAGCAACAACACATTGCTAGTTGTTTTCTACTGTGCAAGTACAATAAATTGCTACAATCCTAAGAAATTCTCTCTCATAATTTCTGTTGCTATATTTACACTATTCATTTGAAATAATTAATAATAATATTCCTCTAATTTTAAGGTCATTGCCTAGCCAAATACAAAATTTTCTCACCATGAAATAAATGAAAATCCCAAAACCAAGTAGTGTAGACTTCACACTGGCCTAAAGCTTCTAGATTCCCTTCATGACTAAATTTTTTTCTAACCATATTATATTTTTAAGGTCCCATCCTCCTTGTTCTTCAACAATGGTTGTAGAATTCGAAGCAGTGAGAGAAGATGTTTTTCTTTCTTGTTGTTGTCACTAGTTTGTTTTTTACATCTATTTGTTTTAAGGTGATTCAATGCACTGTTACATACACTTGTTACAAATAGGAAGTGTTGAAATCTTCCCCATCCCACCTTCAATGCTTATCAATAAAATTTTGTGATTCTTGTTAGCAAGACTATTTGAGTTTTCCTCTTTGACACCTATCAACCCTTTCATATCTACAGAAATAGTTGAATATACATCCATAGTTCCAAATTTATCTGTCTCACTTAAATATTTTTGTACACACCGTAGTAGCCTAGAAGTTACCTTATGAACTCTATTATAAATGGATTAAGATCCTATTACATCCTCTTAGTGTTCACTTCTAACATTAGTAGCTTAGGAGTACTCAATAATTTTGGGAAGTAAATGTGGCAGATGATGTGGGAAAAATATTGATAACTCATTAACAAAAAATGAGACATCAACACAACAATCGTACATCATTTTTAGAATATAAAATAACACAACCTAGCCCTTACACTTCAGATGTTAGTATGTCTGTTAACTTTCCCTATCTTTGTCACATAATTAGAGAGAGACACAAATGAAGGTAAAAAAGCCCACATTTTGAATGCAATTTACGAGATTGCATTATCGTGAATAGGTTAACTAAGATACCTACATTATACCATCGCATCAAGGCGAGGCTCCAATGCAAGGCAAAACTAACTTGGCTTACACAAGAAACTGTAAAGAGGACAGTGTGGCAATCCCCACCATCTATTCTCCAAAATATCATACATGAAAATGACTAGAGAGTAGTTTATGTAAAAGAAAATCTTGCCCCAAATACCAACAGTGAAAAAGTGATTAAGATTACCATGACTGAATTTACTGAAGAGATGATCAAGCATACTGCACACTTTTTTCCATTACTTAACAGGTTCATCGATCTCCCATATACTAATCTTATTCAAAACTCCAAGCTCCTTGATACCCCCAACAAGAATCAAGGACCCCTCTTGCTCCAGTATGTGCAGGCAAACCACAGGGGCCATGGTAACCTAAACCAAATCCCAAGTTCTGACATCAACATCAAAGTCCAACAAGTGATCAGGACCATGGGTGAGGTAGAACAAAAAACCTTATAAACGAGCAACATTCCTTATCTTTGTCAGATAATTACAGAGAGACACAATGAAGGTAAGAAGCCCACATTTTGAATGAAATTTATGAGATTGCATTATCGGGAATAGGTTAACTAAGATACCTACATTATACCATCGTGTCAACGCAGGGCTCCAATGCAAGGTAAAACCATCTTGGCTTACACAAGCGACTGTAAATAGGACAATGTGGCAATCCACACCATCTATTCTCCAAAAGATCATACATGAAAATGACTAGAGAGTAGTTTCTGTAAAAGCAAATCTTACCCTGAAGACCAACAGTGAAAAAGTGATTAAGATTACCATGGTTAAATTTACTAAAGAGATGATTGGGCATACTGTACACTTTCTGCCATTTCTTGACAAACTTGTTGAGCTCCCATATATTAATCTTCTTAAAAAATCCAAGCTCCTCGATAACCTCAACAAGAATCAAGGACCCCTCGTGCTCCAGTATATGTGGGAAAACCACAGGGGGCATGGTAACCTCAACCAAATCCCAAGTTCTAACATCAACATCAAAGGCCAACAAGTGATCAGGACCATGGGTGAGGTAGAATAAAAAGCCATCTAAATGAGCAACATTCCCCAACATGGCAAACCTCCCGTCAAAACTACCACAAATGTTCCATGAATCACTCCTAGAATCATACACCTATGAAGAAATCCCATCAACAATACTTACAACCAAAATTTGATACTCACTGCCTCTCTTTGGATACACCACCATTGCTACCACATAGGGAGAATTCATAGGTAACATGGGAGGCAAAATCCTATGGCTTTTGGTGAATAAATTATAGACAACAAGGGACCCCTTTCTGTTCTCTGCTACCAACATACCCCCACCTAATACTATAGGCTTACGAAGCCTTGAACATGTTACAAAACAAGGGCATGAAGATGACATGTAGGACATGGGAATAACAACCCACTTGTCATCTATAGGATTATAGGCAACAACAACATTTCTATTACAATTTTCTGCAAACAGAATGAAGAAAAGGTCTTGCAGGGGTAGCCTCTTGTAGGCCATCAGAAATGAATTTGAATACACACCATTGAATTCCAGGTTGTGCAAACTCTCAAAATCCTAAATAGGTTCGAAATCAACAGTCTAGCCAAGATATTCTCCCACAAATGATATGGAATATCAGCTGCCTGCAGTCCTTGTATTTCGCTCTGCTCCTTCATGATAAGAACCAATCTAAAAAGCAATCAAAAAGCCTCCTAATCCCTTAAAAACTTCGCAAGTCATAAGTTCAAGGTCATTTCCCAACATTATCAATTCATCATTGTCCTTGTTTGAAGAATCAAGATAATAAGTTTTACAATTGTATCCAAGTCTCCGATAGCATGCATCTGTACACACCATTGATGAATTATCATATACCACTTTTATTCTCTTGATCTGTAAACTGGGTAGTTTTATTCAATTTCAATAACTGCCTTAATATATATTTCACAATATTCCTGCTGACTGGTTAGTTACCATGTTGTTTGGTCACTTAGGGAATTTCCCATGAAAATACTACGTTCTGCCAAATTTTGAAAGCATATTCTGCAGACAATGTGAGACTAAGCATATTAAAAAATATGACCATATAGTTTGTTGGCAATTCAACAAAACCCATATTCAACATAGGGACTCAAACACAATATATGTGGGACTACCACGGGTGAAAAATAAAATGATGGATTTCAAGTACATTTGCAATAGCTTCTAATTGGATGACACTGAAATTATACCACGATACACAACATTCCCACGTCCATCCCCATATTTGTATTTTAATTTATTTTTGAATTATAATCTGTCTAGAATCAAATAAGAACCCTCGTTATATATTATGAATAGTTAATATAGAAGATATTTTAAAAAAATCCCTTGCATACAAGAGGTCAAACTTATTGTTTTGTAGACAATTTGAGAAACTATCAAGGCTTATAGTTTTATAATGAATCGATTTATCATAGCTATCCTCTCTCATATAATTTCCAATGATTTCCATGACAAGAAACACTTCATCTTTGAAACTGTAGCTCCAGAAAGTGGAGACATGTATTAGCCATAAAGAAGCTCATTGAACTCCTATGGACATTCAAATACTAGGCAAGCTAATGCAGGAAAAATATTCTAGGACGATTTGCTCATAAATATATATATACCATCTCAAAATGAGTAAACCACCAAATTTCTCAAGGTCATCATAATCACCCGTTTCCTATTTATTCAATTACATTCCCATGATAGGTTACTGCAAACAAAAAACTAGGTTTTAATAAACAATACAAACATCACAACTACTAAATATATCCTAATCAGAGATTTATATACAATTACATGTCAAGCTCTTCTAAGGTGCATAAAAAGATTCTCCTAGCATGAAAAGCAAAGCAATTCTAAGGTACTGCAATTCCATTCAAACTGCAACTCCCATTTGAAGAGTAACAAGACTCTGCAAAAGGTAGTGCAATTGGAAGGATGTGATAATGGAAACCATACCAATAGTTTTGGATAACCTACCTCCCAAAACCTCCCAACATATGATGTGCTCCTTGCCACAATTCTTGTTATACACAAAAAATAAAACTTTACGAAAATGTACACATTTAGGATTTCTGAAAAATATTTGTGCATGCAGCCAAACATATCAAAGATGAAAAACTAATCACTGGAAGACAAATATTAAATAGCTCTACCAATGGCTATGGGAAAACCGAAAGCACAAAAAATTAACCCAATACAATGACTTGGAAATACCCTGCCAGTAGTAGTAACCACCTTGCCTCAAACAAGATCGTATTCAAAAAATGACTAGAGAATTTACACATCTGCACAGTAGAATTCACACACTCACACTATAGAATTCACACAGGCACAACTTACACACCCATAGCTCAACAATGAGGACTATAGAATTTCTACAGGCGAATCGCCTAAATTCAACCCTACCCTCGATTTCCTAGAATGGTATAGGGATATTGCAACCAAATATGACCTGCAAACCAGGAAATCGAGGAATTTGTAACCAAATCCAACCTCCAATCCAGGAAATCAGGCAATTGCAACCAAATCCAACCTCCAAACCAGGAAATCGGGCGATTGCAACCAAATCCAATCTCCAAACCAGGCGAATCGGGCCTTTGGATTGTTTATCTACCTTATTTTTATGGCTAAAATGTAATAATGATTTATTTTTAAAATAATTTTTGGACTAACTATAGAAAAGGGGCGCAATATAAAAAAATATCTCCTCCAAAATATAAAACCCCTTAAATTTCACCCTTGGGCTAAGATTCACCCCTAAAATTTTCTATGGATTGAAGCTGTTATTTTGCATGAATAAATATTTGTTCGTGATTATTTTGCAACATGTCCAAGTCGAAATCACCAACAAGAACAACTGGGTATTTGTTCGATGTGTGATGTGTGCTATAAAATGAACATGATGAGTTCAATTATATCATCAACACTTGTATTTGTTGCAATGTATATATTTTCAAGTCTAATTGCTTTCCCTTCAAGATAGAAAGTTGCAATTGTTGACTCAATATGGCTTGTTGTATAAATGAGTTGATCGTAAATATAGTTATTTTTTTTGCAATGTGTGAGAATGCCATGTAAGTGAAACAAGTGTATGCAGTGATATTTGTTTGTAAACATTGGATTTGATGGAAGTGATTTTGTTTTTGTTTCTTGGAAACAAAGGATGTTAGTATTCATTAGATCATAGTCAACAACGATATCCCCAAAGTGTAATGATAATTTGCGTGTGTTTAATGAGCATATTGCCAAACATTCATTTGTTTGAGTTGAATATAAGCTATATTCAAGTTGATAAGAACCACTTTGTCTAAGTCTTTGTAGTTCAGTGGAAACTTTGTCACAAAGAAAAAAGTTTATATGTTCCAATTTGTTTAGCAAATACAAGGATTTAATATATTTGATATGAGACAATGTAGTGTAGATAAGTCCATGTTGCCTAATCCCTTTTGTATCAAACTCCAATCTATCCATTATCAAGCCTTGTGATCAATGTATGGTTTGTGCATATGCTAGTTAAATAGGAAATTGTTCTTGTGTGCATTTTTTTTTTTCTATTTGATTCAATATGCCTACAAATTCTAGTAATAAGTGTCCAATTAGACATTATTCCATCTTTGACCAAGTGGACCATTTTTCTTCGTTGAATAATGCCAACTGCTGGATCAACAAATTCAATCCAAATTGCACCATTCTAAAATGTTGTGGATGCTCTAAAAATATCTTCAACACCATTGACCAAGCCATATTGAATGTCATAATTCCTACCAATCAATTCAACAAATATATATTCTTTTAGCACAATGGTAGTTGGCAATTGCATATTGATGTTGCTATTGCAATTTGTTTTTATTGACTCATTTATGTTATCATATGCATTTAGTGTGATTGTTTCTGTGTTGATGAAAGATAACATTCTTTCATTATGTTCTTGTGATTTTTTGTTTAAGTAGAAGAGATATGGAATGTATGTGAACCTGTCATAATTCTGTGTAAAATGGACATAAATTCTTTGTTTTTTTGTCGCATAACGTCTTTTAGTTCATAAATTTTGACATTGTCTTTCAAAAAAAATGTAAGGAGCAGTAGTTCCTTTAAGAATCATCCAAGAATCATGCATAGGTGCTGCTTGGCACAAGTCGCCACCAAATATTACGTGAAGATTGCCAAATGGAGTAGTTGGAGTATGCATGATTTCATGAAGTCGCTTGCCAATGTTATATAATAGTTAAGAGCCAATTAATGAAGCTTCATATATGAGCAGTGTAGGAATTTACAGGGTAAGTTCCTCAGACAGAACACCAAAGGACACTGCTCACAACCAAATCGCAGATCAATACACCAGTATTTTTGACGTGGTTAAAACCCTCAAAGAGGGAAACAGTCCACGGCCTGAGCCAACGCGGCCACTTCAGGCAATTTATTAATAAAAGAATGAAAATTTACATATGTTTCTCTCATGCACGGATTTCTCTACAAATGACCCTCCATGCGCTTTAAATAGAAATCATGGACCAATCGGGTGTCAAGCCATAGATCAAGTGTCGGTAATACCGAGGAGAGAATGAACCGTTGGATCACTATATATCGTGACCGTCGGATTGTAAGTTACAAAATGTACAATGGTAAAGAAACACACTTTACCTAACTCTATACCTAACTCTATACTAGACCAAGTTGTACTTAACTATTTCCTATGTCTCGGAATATCCTAACATCCCCCCTTAAGAACAACTTGGGATAGGATTGAAGGATTTACAAATATGACACAATAGGAGAAGGAAGGAGGCACTAGAGCCTATCCCCCCTTAGTGACAACTTCCTGAACTCCAACCATAAATCGAAGTTTAGTGAACTTCGCCTCTGTGAGAGCCTTTGTGAAGATGTCTGCAACTTGATCATCTGTTGAACAATATTGCACTTCAAGAACATGGTCATGGATGAGCTTTCTGATGAAGTGCATGTGCAGTTCAATGTGTTTGCTGCGCTGATGTTGGACTGGATCTTTGCATAGCTGAATGGCACTTTGATTATCACACCAAAGTGTAGTCGGATGTTTCTGCTGAAAGCCAAACTCTGACAGGATCTGACGAAGCCACAAGGCTTCCTTACTAGCTTCTACGGCACCACGATACTCTGCTTCTGCTGAGGAAAGAGAAATGGCAGCTTGTTTCTTACAAGCCCATGTAATAGGTCCTGAACCAAGAGTGAACACATAACCGACAGTAGACTTCCGATCATCAGGGTCACCAGCCCAATTAGAATCAGTGAAACCAACCAATAGAGGAGCTGCTTCGGCACTATAATGAATCCCAAACTGAACTGTACCTCGAACATAACGAAGTATTCTTTTAGCTGCTTTCCAATGACTTTCACATGGGTGTTGCATAAACCGAGCAACAAGGCCAACAACAAAGGAAAGGTCAGGACGAGTATGAGTTAGATACAATAGTTTTCCTACAAGTTGACGGTATAAGGTAGCATCAACTTCAGGAGAAGTACAAGTGGCTAAAAGTTTGACTCCAGACTGAAAGGGAGAAGGGGCTGGATTACAGTCTTCCATGTGAAAATGACGTAGAATATCACAAGCATACTTGGACTGGGAAAGGGAAATACCCTCCTTGGATTGCAAGACTTGAAGACCAAGAAAATAGTGTAAGTGTCCCAAGTCTGTCATTTCAAATTTCCTTTTAAGGCTAGACTTCACATGGTTTATAAGGTTGGGATCACTACTAGTAAGGATAAGATCATCAACATAAAGAACAAGGATGATAAGAGAGTTGCCCACTTTCTTGGTGTAGACAGTATTGTCAGAATGACACCTAGAAAAGCCAGATTCTAAAAGAAAGCTATCCATTTTGGCATACCAAGCCCAAGGAGCTTGCTTGAGACCATAAAGGGATTTCTTAAGTCGACATACAAGGTTGGAGTCTGTTTGTATGAAGCCAATGGGTTGTTCCATATAGATTTCTTCATGCAAGTCCCCATGCAAGAAGGCAGATTTAACATCCATCTGATGGACTTCCCATTTGAAAGAGGTAGCAAGGGAAAGAAAAAGGCGGATAGAGTTCATTTTGGCAACAGGGGAGAAGGTTTCAGTGTAGTCAATGCCTTCAACCTGTGAAAAACCCTTAGCAACAAGACAAGCTTTATGTTTATCAACTTTGCCATCTGGTCCATACTTGGTTCTGTAAACCCATTTGCATCTAACAAGTTTTCGTCCCTTTGGTAGAGGAACAAGATCCCATGTATCATTTGCCAATAATGAATGATATTCTTCATTCATAGCTACTTCCCAATCTGGATGGCCTGAAGCTTCTGCAAAGGTGTCAGGATCATAATTTACTGGAGCTTGAGCCAGTAAAGAAGAGGCTCTCTCGAACTGAGAACGTGTGCGTCGCTGATCTGTAGGATCACCGGCAAGATCACCTGCTGCATCTCGAGTAGCACGAACCCATTTTGGAAGCTCAGGAGCTGAAGGAGGATCCTGAGATGGTGGGGGAGGATTGTCATCCTCACTTTCATCATCTGAAGAAGAAATGTTTTCAAAGGTAGAAGAGATAGGGAGAGGTGGCACATCCGCCGGACTAGGCTCGCAGGCCGATATATTTTCATCAAATTTTACATCTCTTCTAATGATAACATTTTTGGACTTAAATGGAATAAGTCTATAGCCTTTGACATCTTCAGAATATCCAACAAAAGTACATTTTTCACTCTTAGGTTCTAAAGCTTTATGCTTTTCATCTAGAATATGGGCCCACGCTTCACTTCCAAAAACACGAAAGTGACTTACATCTGGTTTGATTGAGCTCCATGCTTCTTTTGGAGTGATATTCTTTAAAGCCTTAGTAGGAGTACGATTTATTATGTAATTTGCACAGTTAATTGCTTCTGCCCAAAAACTAAGACCAAGTCCTTTAGATTGTAGCATACAATTAGCCATTTCCTTTAAGGTGCGATTCTTCCTTTCAGCTACACCATTTTGTTGTGGAGTATATGGAACAGTATGTTGCATTTGAATTCCATTCTCAGTGCAATAGTTGATGAATGTGTTTTTAACATATTCTCCACCATTATCAGATCTTAACTTAAGAATTTGATGTCCAGATTGTTTTTCAACAAAGGCCTTGAAGGCCAAAAAAGTGTTAAATACTTCACTCTTGAGTTTTAAGAAGTATACCCAAGTGCGTCTGGAGAAATCATCAATGAAAGTTAAGAAATACTTGCAGCCAGAGAATGACACAACTGGAAGTGGACCACATAAATCACTATGCACAAGTTGTAAAGGGGCTGAGGCGTGCCAAGAGGCACGTTTTTCAAAACTGTCCCGATGATGTTTTCCGAGTACACATTCGAAACAAACACCATCTCTGCAAGATACCATAGGAAGACCTGTCACCATATTTTCTTTACATAGATGCTGAAGGGAGCGATAGTTTAAGTGACCAAATCGCTCATGCCAAAGTTTGCACACTTCATCGTTATGAGCAACAAATACTGAGGGAAGATTTGATAACCCAAAGTTGTGAAACTTATACAACCTTGTAGAATCATCAGCAATGCCAGTAGCCAAAATCTGTTTAGGATCTCTTAAGTCCTTGATTACAACATCATGAGGTGAAAATTCAACGATTTTACCTTCACCTGAATGAGTTATTTGATATACAGATAGAAGGTTGCAGGATAAGGTTGGAACACATAATACATCATTAAACTGACCATTGTCTAGATGAACAGTTCCAGTCCCTACAACATTAAGAGATCTATCATCACCAACATATATATTTTTGGTGTTACAATCATTTAAAGAAGAAAACATGGCTTTGTTTTTGGCCATGTGATAAGAAGCTCCAGAATCAATGAGCCACTCATGAGAATGAGAAGAAGAAGATACATTTAATGCATAGCCAGACCGAGATGCTTGACAACCACATGCAGAAAGTGCCATTCCTGAAGATGAAGTTGAAGTTGAAGATTGCCCCAAATGGATGTTATGCTTCTTCATTGTTGCTTCCAAGGCTTCCATCTTCTTAAAGCATTTTGATTCTAAGTGGCCATCTCGATTACAAAAATTGCAATGTCTATCAGTCTTCTTCCCTTTGTTTTTATTTGTCTTATCATTTTGTTGAAATGATTTTTCATTTTGGGGCTGAAATTGCTTAGGACCCTTGTTTGGTTTAAGACCATTCTTTTTAGGATATGACTTCTTAGGATTCTTTGAATTTGGTTGCTGCTGGGCGGCTAACGCTTTCTTGGAAGAGTTTCCAAGATTAAGAAGACCAAGGTGTAAGAGTTTTTCTTGTTCTCTTATTAAAGAATCACAAAAAGAGTCAAAGGAAGGGGACTTGTAGTCTGTTCCTTGAGAAATGAAGGCTTCTCTTGTAGAATGGAAGGTGGAAACAAACACAGAGTAGGCTGGTCCCAACTTTGTAAGAATGGAATAGATAAGGTTACTATCTTCTTTCTTAACTTTAACACCTTCCAAGAGATATCTAAGGGTCTTGAACTTGGACAAGAAATCTTCAATGCAAGAAAAATTATTAGGGTCCAATGTAAGGAACTCATTTTCAAGTTGATGGGCTCTAAGTTCATTTTTAATCCCAAAAACTTTATTGATTTGTTTGATTGCTTCATCAGGAGTATCAAGTTCTGCAATATGGCATCTAAGATCTAGAGAAATAGACATCCCTATCAATCCACGTGCTTGATCTTGCCTATTTTCCCATTTAGTAGCCTTATCTTCATCCTTCGGTTTCTTTTCTTGGCCTGACGCTATTCTGTAGAGACCTTTACTTCTAAGTAAATCCTCAATGTAGGCCAACCATTGGAAGTAGTTGGTGCTGTCAAGGGTAAGTTGGTATTGACTTTCCATTTCAACGGAAACTGAAGCTAAAGATGCTAAAACTAAGTGTTCCAATGGATAAATCTCGAAAAATTAGGCTGGTTTAAAAAAAACGGCTCTGAAAACGGCTTCCGGATGAAGAAGTTATGGCTTTTTGAAAAAAAGTTGTTGAAGTTGCTGACGAGGTGCGGGAATGTGCGGAAATGAAAAAGTCCGCCCCCGCAAAATGGAGACTTGAACCCAAGACCTCTACTCTCTTAGAATAGTTTTGAACCAATTGAGCTATACAAAAAATTTGAGAGAGAGAGAGAGAGAGAGAGAGAGAGAGAGGGGGGGGGGTTGATGCTTTGGGTTGCGTCCTTGCTTTGAGAAGGCTCTTCTTCCCTACAAAACAAAAAACACAACACCCAACACGAACATGCAAAGAAAACGAACCTTACGGCTCGAAGTTAGCTTTAGCCAAAAAACTAAATATTTTCAAAAATGAACCTTGCGGCTCAAAGTTAGCTTTGGCCGGAAACTAAATATTTTCCTCAATGTTTCTGATTTTCCGAGATCACCCTAAGGTGCAGGGAAAAGAGCATATGCATGAGAAAAATCCTTCCTTTCTGTTTCTGATTTGCCTAGATCGCACAGAGTCGCAGGGCAAAGAGCATACACAGAAATGAAAGGTATAGATCTGGTAATAAAAAAAAGCTAAAGAAACCGAAACCGAAATAAACAGAGAGAAAATAACAATAAACTGCAAATAAACACTGTATACCTCCAGATCTTAAAAATGACGCAGCTAGGGCTACCGGAAACCTTTTCGCGTGAAACAAAAGGGGTTCCTCACTGGAACAGATGCTCCCAACACAACAGAGCAGTCCTCTCGGCCCGAAAGCAGTCAGAAACAACAAATCTAGGAAACAGTAGTCGGATGCAGTTCTACCGGCTTCAGATTTGGATCACCAACGGACGCGGCGCTCAAATAGCTCTGATACCATGTAGGAATTTACAGGGTAAGTTCCTCAGACAGAACACCAAAGGACACTGCTCACAACTAGATCACAGATCAATACACCAGTATTTTTGACGCGGTTAAAACCCTCAAAGAGGGAAACAGTCCACAGCCTGAGCCAACGCGGCCACTTCAGGCAATTTATTAATAAAAGAATGAAAATTTACATATGTTTCTCTCATGCATGGATTTCTCTACAAATGACCCTCCATGTGCTTTAAATAGAAATCATGGACCAATCGGGTGTCAAGCCACGGATCAAGTGTCGGTAATACCGAGGAGAGAATGAACCGTCAGATCACTATATATCGTGACCGTCGGATTGTAAGTTACAAAATGTACAACGGTAAAGAAACACACTTTACCTAACTCTATACCTAACTCTATACTAGACCAAGTTGTACTTAACTATTTCCTATGTGTCGGAATATCCTAACAAGCAGGAATTTAAATTGTTCATATCCTTTAGTCAATATATCAAGTGTGGTAGAGGTCAATGGCATCATGTCACACGATGAAAGAGGCAAATGCAAAGATGAATGTACCGTGACACCATTTGCAATGTATGCAACCTTGTCTGCAATTGCAACTATGATACCCTTTTTTTTCAAGGGGTCACTTTGTAAGTATTTTTTATAAAGTCACACTAGTGGATGGTAAGGTTCATGTGCAGTGATTTTTTTTCATGTTCCTGCACCTCCAGTGATAAAAAAATATAACGACTTCCTGGATTGTTTTTTTTCCATAGTACTATTTGTTTTATTATTGATTGTTGTTCTTGATTTAGGTGTCTCCGAATTTCATGATATGCTAGTGTGTCCAAAACAAAGGGATGTTTATTGAATTCATTGGTTTTTGTATATCCAATTTGGATGTTTCTAGATCTCACTTTCTCTTCCAGGTCACGTTGAATATCATATTTTTCAATAGAACAAGTATTAATTCCATTTTTCAATGGCAAGTGAAGCAAAAATATGTCCTTGTCTTTGGATGCAATTGTACTCAAAACAATTTCGATGTCACCCCATGATGACACTGAATGTTAAAATCATTTTTCAGTAGCATAGACAATGTGTTTTTGGGACAAGTATGCCTCAGTCCATGTCTAATGACCCTTCTTTAATATGTATTTAGATTTTCTGTATGGGATGTAGAACATCATTTTTTATTTACAATGGTTTTTTGAGTCCATTTGTTCATTGTATCGAATGAACCGTATGACACATGGGCATTTTTTTATCTAGTGGATAGTGATGGCCACTCGCCTATTCCATGTAGATCTCCAGTTGGTTTCATCCATTTCCTTGTTTATTGAAACATTTTCTATTTTTAGCTATTTTTTGTGTCCTGAACTTCTGGAGCAGTTTTAACCCCCTAAACGACGTTTTTTTGAGGTCCACAACAGAACCATATCCATAGGTAGGTGCATGTCACAAATCCTATAGTACTTAGAGAGATATTTCCAACAAGGTATCATGCGCATCAAACATAGATAATATGACCAAGCTATGACCTCAAGAATTTGGTTGCCTAACTAACCCCAATGAAACCCACAAAACCCTTGGCGTTCCATCTCCTGGGGTTAGGGTTTTAGTTTTTTATGGTTTTCCCTTGTTGTTCAATAATAAATGGGCCATTGAGCCTACTTGTAACACAGTTCAAAGGCATGTAGCCACCACATCTCTCCTCAGAGATAAGCTACCATCACCCGAGCAAGTTTATTTCCATTTTGTTTGTAAGCATATTTCAGTTTTTGATATTAATGGAATGAATGGTTATTTATACTACATCTCTGTATTTATGGTTATATATGTAATTTGTTGTGTTCTTGTTTAAGTTCAGATCAAATTTCTTTTTGTTTTTGTTGTTGTTGTTTTCATGGTTAAATATGAGGAAGCATATTTTGCCAAGAAAACTTTCTCAAGTTTATTGGGATGTGTGACATATTTATTAATCATTGTCATGCAAACAATATATTCAAAATTGTCGGGTTCTTACTGCAATAGAACATGCCTTTTAGCACATATGCTTGTTTTTCAGTTGGAGCAGTGTTAATGAAAATTGTCTTTCTAGAGGATGAGTACAAAGGAAATGAAAGAGCAATGTGGACTGCTAGTCGACTTGACATTTGTTGCATATTTAGCAATGCATTTCAAAGTTTATGAATAGTCTGAAAGTAGATGTCATTGTGCAATCCATCTTTGTCATATACGAGCTACAGTATGTTGCTGCGGCATAGACACCTAAAATGAATTGAGCATCTGTGTTTTCTTGCCACAATGGCGGTTTGTTTTTCGCAAATGAATTTATCCATACATCACAAGGATCTCTTTTGAGTGATACAATAGGTCGAGTGATACAAGAGCGAAGGAGCAACATGTCCTCATTTTTTGTAATTCCAAGTTCAGTTAGGAAAATGTCGAATGTTATGTTTTTTGAATAGACTTTGTTTTGTAGAAGAGAAGAAATATTTCTTTACATTACTTGATTCTCACGGTTTTCATTCAACAAAGGTTGTAAGATACAAGTTTCAACAATTGTTAGCAAAGCGAAACCAAATATACATGTATAATGTCTATGCTTTTTGCAATTTTTTGTGTGGTGATGAGTTTGAATTTGAGCCATTTTATCTGGAAAAAATGTTGAATCACATGTCAAATAATTATCAATGAAATCTTTGTCCCTCTGATTTGGAACTCTATGATAAAAAAATAATCACGCACATGACCAAACAATTCATTGCCGTTTGTAATCAAGGCGCATAGTGACAAGAATCTATGTCTATAATATCGACTATAAATGACTGGATGATGTCTGATCAATGTGTCAATGCATTGATCAGTAGAGTTGTTACTATGTTTTGCTACAAAACCAAGAGTTTGTTTTTCAATACATTTTTCAATGGATCCCAAAGATGCTCAGCACTAGTGAATGTGACAAAGAAGGTTGGTGGGCCAAGTTGTCATATCATTGAAAATATGTCATTTGTATATGTTAAAATTAATCAAGGGACATTTGAATGCTTTTTGAACATTGATATGCAATTGGTATTGCAACAATCTTTGAAGGTTTTTTTATTCTTGACATCTTTGGCAAGTAGTTTGTGTCATATGAGTTCTCCTTTCCGAATAGAAATCCAAGTTGAGCTGGAGCCCTGGTTTATCAATATACAAATTGGTTTAAAAAATATGTTCATAATGTGGCTTGAGAAGTCACTAGACATGTGCAACAACTCCCATTGTGAAATTTGTTGATAGGATAAGTGATTGACAACATCAATAGGTCGACTTGATCCATAAAATAATGTCGAGAGGTTAAGTTCTTCAAAGAATTTGTCTTGAAAAATGCCTAGGGGCTAGAATCCTTCATAACATGTAATTGGTATTATTATTGTATCAAGATTATAAATAATGTGGGAGTCTGAGTAACCATGTACAAGTGTTTCAGTTATCGACTCTAAATCATTATCAAAATTTGGTGAATCTAGTTGATCTAATGTTGGTTCAGTGTTCTCACGGTTTTCTTATTTTGATCAAATTGTTTTTTCCATTCCTTGTTGATTACTATTTTTTCATTTTTGTAGAAATAGGTGTTGTACAAGTAACATAAAGAAATCATTAATTTTTTGGGTCAAATGTTCCTTGGCAAATAAGCATTTTTGTACTCTATTTTTCTCTTTAGCATAACTGCAACTGTCATGCATTCATCAATATCTCTAGGTACAATTGTTTGAACCAAATTGGTAGGAACATTTATAATTGTGCATGTTAATCCAATTTGTGATATTTTTGTAACCAAGTTGTCTTATCTGCGCAAAATCCATTCTTGATGCTACTAATCTTTCCTCTAGGTGTGTCAGCTGTGCAACAAAGATCATTTTGGTTTCAACAAATATACAAAGGCAAGGAAAATGTAGGTATCTTTTCATTGAGTATTGAAATATTACAATATTTTAAAAGTTGTTCATCCATTTTAATGTGTTTGACTTTTGTTGTAGGCATGAGATAATGACAAGTGGACAATGTAGCTTTATGAATGCGTCCCATGTCTTTTCCAAAGTACAATCTATCACAAATGCAACATGCAATTGTAGGCGTGTCTTCGATTGATTGCATATATTTATCAACTGCTTTATTTGATTGCACATGCTTTTTCCATTCTTCATGTAGCAAGGCACCTTGTGCTTGCATTACATCTTTTAATTCATGCAAGCACATCGCTTATTCGATCCCCTGGAAGAAGGGACAAAGCCTAGTTTTCTCTTATGTTTGTCCATTGATGAAGAACGATTATCTTGTTTAGATGATGTGCAATTTTAGTCACTTAAACAAATTTTCTTTTCCTTAATGATATAATGTCAATTGTATGATATTTCAATTGGGTACAAGATGTAGTAGAAACAAACTCATTGTATAAAAATATGCCTAGAAGGCACATCTGTCATTGAGTTGTCATTTTCCCTTTTCGACATTACTTGGAGCATTCCATGTATGTTGTCATTATGGCTAATATTATCATAACTACTAATTTGCAAAAGTGCATGGTAATGTGCATGTGATGTGGATATTGGAAGATGCAAAAGGTACATGACTTTGGATGAAGTGTTTGATGAATACAATCTCAAAGAAATATTCCTCGTTTCTCTTTTCTAGATGCATATGTTTACATTATATATTTCACATATCCATTGTATTGCAAACCATTTTCCTTCTATATGTCCATATGCATATGGCATCGATAAGTTAATAATATAACCTTGCCACTCATTGATACATTGTTCCTTCTCAATGGTCCTAGCATGCAAGTGTTCCTCCAAGTAGTTGATAACTCTAATGTCATTGCAAATGAAACAATTGTTAAAAGTTTGTGCAATTGTTTTTTCTCACCGCAAACATATCAAACCATAGTGCAATTGTATAAATAGATTCGAACAAAGAGTCATTGAAGTCATTAACAAAACATCCATAGATTGCGAAGCCTTGTTGCAATAGGATTTGATCAATTGACAACATGTCAAATTGTCTAGATCGACATTTGTATGGACAAATGCATGAGAAATTGATCTAGGAATTGTAGTTAGAATGTTTGTTGTGCGATACAACAAGAGTGGTACAAAGTTGCGACATACAAGGTTATGGTTATGTAGCAAAATATTGGACTGATATCCATGAGTCTCTTGATTGAAGCGAAGATATGGTTGTCCATTTATGTATAGAAAAACATTCAATGGAATTGGAAACCAATCAAAGAACCATTTGAAACAAAAGGCATCTCCCCATAAGATAATTATAGATGGAGCATGAACAAAAGGTGTAGAAAATCCTTGCAATTACGTTTCAATATCATTAACATTGTGAGGTTCTCGAAGAAACTCAGTGTCAATTTAGTTCACAATGATTACAAAGCAGCGCATGTTGGTGATATAAGCAATGTCAAAATTGGTTTACAATTCCTTGTCGTATTTTAGCTGAAGTATAGCAGAAATGAAGAAGAACAACAAATGAGTCAAATAAACAATCATCAGGATAATAAGAAAAATGCTCCAATATATATAAATTGAATCTAGATAACTTGTGATCGATCTCTTACACATTGGTCTCATTCAATGCAAATGTATTTTTCGTTTTGATTAAAACATTATGACAAGTTGTGCAAAACAACACTACTCTATAATGCAAAGAGCAAAAATACATTGAATATTCAATCACCAGGCATCATTGTAGAGTGTTAGGTTCCTATACCAATAGGTTTCATTTTTCATGATTGACCTAGGAAGTGCTAAATATGTTCATCTTTTCATGCTGCAAAGGTTCCATATTTTGTAAAAAAATTAGAGAGAGTTAAAAAATGTAAAGAGGGTATGCCCTAAAAGAAAAATCAAAGGGCAAGAAAAATCAATTGGTCAGAAAAAATGATAAAAATGAACCCCAAAGAAAGACCATGAAAGTGGCTAGCCCAAATGCCACTGCTAGCTGGATGGATGGCCCAACAGTTCAATCCGGACCATGCCATGTTTTAAATTGCTTGTTCTAGACTAGAGAATGGATATTTCTCCAAACAGTTCAAGCTTGGCAGATCACTAGCTAGGTAGAGAAATTAAGGAGCCCAACTGCTCAATCTGGGCCCTTGGAAGAGATAAGAGTAGATTTAGATAGGAGGGCAATCAAAAGAAAAGAGGATAATCAGGGTTTGCAAGTCTAAGTGCACCCATGCAGAAGGAAGAAAAAATGTTAGGTTTATTAGGCTGGGTAGGTAGTTTAAGGTTGCAGAAGCAAGGTTTGGATCACCTGATGTGTTATCGGTCAGAGCTTGTCTCATCAATGAAAGAAATGTCAAAGCAGTTGTTTGATGGCAGAACTATGGAAGCATGTCTAACTCCCTTTCACCCTCCCCCTAAAAGTTTCTTACTAACACCCCTTAAGGACCTTGGGATCTGCCTAATAAGTCCTGCTCTCACTTCATTTTGTCAAATACTAAGTCAAGTTTTGGGTTTTCTTAAGGAAAAGAAGCCACATTTCTTGTGTGAAAACCTTTTCTAACACATTCCATTCACTTCTAAGTTTTCCTTCATAAACTTGGGTTCATGCCCCTACACTTTCACTCCACAAGGTCATATTAACTCTTAATTCTATTATATAGCTCCCTAGCTACTTTCCCACCCCTATTGCTACAAAAATTATATAAAATTCCAAAACATATTACATATCCTACCCTATAGCATTATAGCTATGTATATATAGTTTTGGGGAATAACAGTCCATTTGGGACTATTATCACCCCTTCCGCGTCCTAACTCCGGAGTTAACCTAACATTTGGTTAAGTTAATAACCTGTTTCCTCACTCCTTAACCCATAACATTTTACCATTCTACCCTATCGCGCTCATCGTTTAAAGTTCTGGTTTAAATGTTTATTTAAACATTAAACGTTACCCCGACGTATGCACATAAACCCACTTAACCAAAGTTTTCCCCCGCTGCATTCTGAATAATATTAAAATATATGGGCGGGTCCCTGCGCCGTATCACCCCGCCATGTTCGCGTCCTGTCAACTATTGATCTGTGCCCTGTAGATCTGACGGCCTAGGTGAATTTCAGAGCGCCCCCGACATACGGGAGTTAACTTCCGATAGCTCGGCAGTTTTCCCGCCGTACAAAAGACGCGTGTCCCGTTTTGATTGTATCGGGCCGCCTCTGACAAATACCGCCCTCGTACAGAAGGCGGTCCGATAAAACCACAAACCACCTTCTGTCTTCCCGCCCCTGACGTCAGTGCCACGTCGCCGCTCACGTCACTTTCGCGTCAACTTGTCGCTGCTCCGTGTCACCACCACCTCATCCCCCTTGCGTCCCCACCTTGCCACCGTGTCCTGTGCCACATCATCGGCCCCATCACCTGCCACGTCACCCTGCCGTACCTGGGACCCACCAATGATGTCATGCTGACGTCATCACAGAAAAGCGCCAAAAGCGCCAAATATGCCAAAATTTTCATAAAAACATGTGTTTCGACCATTTTGTTCATTTTTATTGGACAAGTTGGAAGCACCAGTGCATGCCGTTTTACGTCGTTTGTCCGCCCAAATGCAAATTTGACTATCCCAGCCGCTGCCGCCTGCAACTTCAACTCAATTTCTCGCCATTGAACCAGCTCGACACCCTCGGCTCTATAAAAACCAGGTATTTGCCCAAATTCTACCTGTTTACCCCTGTTTTCGCCGGTTTCTCTATTTTTCTTTCTTAAAACTCTGCAACTATCCAAACCAAGCACATTTCCACACCTAAATGTAGCCTGAATTTACTCAGTAACCCTCTGTTCACCAGGAACCCTCCGAACCCGCGACAACTTGCAAATTCACCATTAAAAAACGTTTTTAAGCTCGGGTTGCCAGCAAAACTCCATACAGCTCAGCATTCTCCCCTTTTACCACATTCCACTGTAAAAACTTCAGTAATTGGGCTGAGAACTATCCCCATTTCCCTTTGCAGTTTGCCCATAATTTTTTTAATCCCTGTCAATTCATCAAATAAAAGATAAGTTTTTCAAAAACTCTGCAAAGTAACCTCTTTATAATAGCCACAGACCTTGAAGTTTATTGCCTCATTTGAACTCATTGTGTAGCTATTTTGCAAATCCTCAGAAGCCCTTTCATCAGCCTGTTGTTACACTAATCCTGTTTCCAAGGATAAGCACATATAAACCTCAAAATTGCCACTCCCACAGAATTAAATATTGCTCCCCTGAATGCACCACATAGGAACCTGGAATGGCTGCCCCTTGCTGACAGAGATTACAAAATGAAGGAAACAGTGGAACTCACCAACAAATATCACATTGAAACCTTTTGTGAGTTAAGAAAGAGATATAGGAGCAATGCTGATATCCTTGGTATCTAGGAGTCCAATCTGCCAATTTATTATCTCCCACAAGTTAATGTATTCCCTGACCTTATCCATCAATGCTGTGAAAATTATGATCCCACTCAAAGGGCAGTTTTGGCTCCATCTGGGACTGTTTTGTTTCACATCACCCCTCAAGCCATAAATAGGATGCTCAATTTTGAGCCAACAAAGCCTTTGGTTCCTCTCTCCATGAAACTTTTGTTGGACCAAGGTGCCAAGCTGCTGTTATAGACATTTTTGTGCCTCGCAGCATGGAGCATGAAATGTCAATAATTACAGGGATCCTCAGTCCCTAAACATGTTTTTCTTACCCCTAGAGGAACAAGGTCAGCAAACCACAGCACTTCCTATCAGTTCTCTACCTGAAAACACTCAAAAACAGGCTATTTTTGGATCATGTCAGCTGCTCCACTGAGAAACTGCGCTGAATGTCAACTGCTCCTCCTTGTACCTGCGCTGAAAGTCAACTCTAAGGAAGGCTACCTGCGCTGGGCGAGATTGGCCAAGTGGCACAGTCATTCTGCAAGGTGTCAATTGCCCAGGAAGCTTCCAAACTGACACTTGGTTCAAGGAATTCGCCCTGTGATGAGTAAGAGGTACTTGATCTCCATGTGTAAGCAAGGATCTCCAAGTGGACTTAAGAACTGAAGATTAACTGAAGAGGGAGAGGACACAAGGCAACTTTATGTCAGTCTCAAGCTGACTCATCCTTTCTCCTTCTACCCTATATATAGAGCTCTTCTATGAGGTCTAGGGAGGCTGGAATTTTGTGCAAAGCAAGGAAGTGCTGTTGGTTTACAGTTAGAGCTATTGGATGATTGCTTTTATAGAGGAGAAGAGGAGATTTCTTGCTGCTGGGGAGGTGCTGCTGGATTGGAGCCATTTATGGTTGTAACCTTCTCAGAACCTTTTTCTTCTATCAATAAAGCTTTGATGTTCTCCTATATACTTGTATTGCAATGATGTATTGTTTTTATCTGTATATTTGATCCATTCTAATCCATGCATCAGTTATGAGTACATGTTTCTTGTAGTTTCCCTCTCTTGTTTTTGCAGGATCTTTGTGTAGTTGGGCCGGCAAAAGGAGCAAGGAGCTGGGAACAAGAGGCAAAGAGAGAAGACAGGATCGACAAAAGCGAAAGACATCGGTTGGTCAATCTTTTCTTCCTTCTCTGTACTTTCATAAAGGAAAAATATCAAAGCTTTACTTTCAGTTGTTGCTAAGGAACTATCACCCTTAGAGTAGGGATAGGGTCATTCCGAGTCGGATACTTTTCCCCACAACAAACTGGCGACTCCGCTGGGGAGCCTAGTATCTTGTTGGTGTTTGTAGTATCTTTGCTATTCATTTCCTGAACAAAAGAGTACCAAATCGAAAAGCTTTTGACTATATCAAAAGCGAAGTAGAGGGGCTGCTACTCTTGCTCATTTTCTGAGTAGGTTCATGATTTGAAGAGCTGATCTACAAAAGACTCTTGTGCTCTTTGTGATAGCTTTTCATCCTCTTGATCATCCCTTAGCTTGTACTTGACCTATAGCTTTTTATTTCAGCAAAAACAGTGAATTTTTGAGCTTTTTTATGACCCGGAAATCCTTGTAAACGCAACTCTCGTGTCTCAGTGCAGGCTGTCCAAAGGCAGTCTGCATTTCAGCGCAGGTACTCCCTTCGGGAATTGCGCTGAGAGTCAGTTTGACAGACCAGAGCCTGCGCTGGACCAGTTAGCCAGTGTCTTGCTGAGGTTTCCCACTGAGTCTTGGCCCTGTTTTCACTGTTATTTTGCTGCTGATTGCTTGTCATTTGTACTTGCTGTAAACCAACTTTCCTTGAAATTATTCCGCCTCAGTTGTATGATGAAACTGTGATTGTTCTTTCAGTATTTCTTGTTTCAGTTACAGTTTCCCATTGTGAAAAGCAAACCAGTATAGCTGTGGCCTCTTAGATCCTGAACTGTAAAAGTGTCTTTGTGATCTTAAGAGCTAGTTTTGTTACTGTTCATGGCCGTTTGAGTTTGTTTGTTTTTCATTTTTGTGGTTTGAATCTATACATTTCCAGTGTCTAAACAAGTCGATCTTAAGGTGTCTTTTGATTTTGGACAAGCTTGTTTACTTTCGCTTGAAATTAGATTCAAAGTTATACAACAGTTTCCTTTTTTGTCTTACATCAACATTAAGGAAAAAGAAAAGAAATATCTGCATTGTGCATGTGCATTATTGACAGTTTGCATGTGATTTAGGAAAAAAAAGCATTTAGTGTGTGTTCTATGATCTGTGAGAAAAGTTGATGTCTTTCTTTTCCCTCAGTAGATTAAGGTTTTCAAAGTTGAAAGATTGAAAAGTTTTGCTTCTCATCTTAGATTGCATTTAGGAAGTTGTATACATACATCTCGTGGTGATCCTTAAAGGCAAACTGCTAAGCAAGATCAACATTAAAATAAATCCAATTTACATAACAACGCTTTGTAACATAACGCAAACATCTAGAGGTCTAGGTAGAGACGTGTTCCGGCGTCGTTAAACATAGTGACTGTCGATCTCTACGAAGGTGGGTGATTCCTCCTGAGAGTCGGTAGCACTAATACGGACTTGTGCTCCCACGTACCGTCGCGTATATATTGGGAGACCCCTATAGGCAATTATCCTTTATCCATAGGAAGCCGTGTCGGCCGCCCTACTGATCGCGATGCAGTGAACACAGCATTCACGAAGATCGACCACCCGTACCGTAAAACGTATTCTGTGGTTTCGCGAAAAGTTTGGCACACCCTCTGCCTAGAACTCCAGAGCAGTTTCTTTTGGACTTTTTCAAACTCTATAACTGAAAAAGTCCAACCGAGCATTTGTCACTTCGGGCTCGTTAATACATCGAAGGCGACTAGAGTCATCTTTAGCTTTTTCTCGACTCTTAAAACATGAAAAAGCAAGTTTGTGTCTAAAAGCGTCGTTAATAAAATTTATTTTAAGCGGAACAAAATCACCTGTTATTCCCACGTTGATCTTTCAGTTGAAAAGTATGGAGCCCACCAACCAAGGAGGCAACCTTGGTGGAAGTCCAAATCCCTTCTCCTCTTGGGGAGATGTTGGTGCGCCTCATATGGCGACATTGTCACTTCCAGGATTGACAATTGGCCTACCTGTATGGCTCTTTTCAACTAATGTAGTCCAGATCGCCACTAATCCTGAACAGTCGAATCAACAGTCAGAACAGTCTAGAACTACCCACCAGCCTTCCACTTCTTACAATACTTCCTCTGATCCTTCATCTTCGCAAGGTAGAGCTGGCAAAAGTCAACCTCCCAAGGAGAAGAAGGAAAAGAAGAAGAAAGAAAAGAAGCAGAAGGAGCCTATGGCGAAGGCGACTGGGGGCAAGCAGAAGACAGCTGACAAAAACTCACACACTGCACCGACCGGGCCTAAATCGCCATGTGTCATATGTAGAGGAGACCATTTCCACAGAGATTGTCCCTGTATTCCCCGGATACTAAGGGACTGGTCCCCTCGTTTGCACAATTCGGGGGCATCAACCTCTGACAATCAAGTTGATTGCTTTCCGTCAACCAGCGAAAGTGAAGGATCAAGACAAAAAGGGGGAGTAAGATTCCCCTGTATGTTGTGTGAAGGCAGTCATGCCATCCACTGTTGTCCCTTCTTAGACGAAGCGAAGAGAGTTTTGGAAGATCGTCCGGTTTCACCGTTAAAACTTCCTCCTGGATACAAAAAACTCGTGCCAAGTCCTTCGTTGGTTGAAAATACAGCTGGCCCGCTCAAGTGGTCGGCTGAAGCGTTAGTCACTGAAAATGAACCTACTGAATCCAGACCGGACGAAAGTCCAAAGGTCGATACGGCAGTTGACCCGGTTCTACCTTCAGAAGTTTCATCTTCAAATGACACCGTCGCCGAAGAGTCATCTTCATGCGACACCCTCACTGAAGAGAATAAGGATGACACCATCCAGGTTCTTTTCATTAGCACCGACTCTGATGAGCGTCAGGGCAATGCGCCCATTCCTTTATCGCAGGAAGGAACATCATCAGGGTCATACCCGGCCGTATATTCGGTCCCACCACCAAGCAACCTGGTTGTATCCTTTGATTGGAATCAACTAGGCAGACCCCGGTTACCAGCCAGTGTACCATTCAGAATCATTGTCCAGATCTATAGAATGATTATGGCTGGTACTATCATTGATGAGGGGGCGTCTGTGAGTATCCTTTCCTCTGTTGCTTGGAAAGCACTGGGTTCCCCGGCGCTTTTACCTGAGTTAAGAAATCTCTCAGGTTTTGATAAAGGAACCAGTCGACCATTAGGAATCCTCCCCAATGTGCCTGTTACATTGAAAGGGAAGACCGTCAATTTGAACGTGATGGTCGTCCAGGGACCCTTGGATTATAACCTACTCCTTGGACGTGACTATATTTATTGCCTGGGAGCGATAGTCTCCTCACTCTTTAGAGTAATGTGTTTTCCACACGAAGGGAGGGTGGTCAAGCTCGTAGACCAACTTTCATTTCCGGGATCTCGCATCGCAAATAGTCAAATACCAATCCTAAATGGTCTGTTCACTCAAGATATGCCTCCACCCCCAGTCCTCCTTCCCGATGAGTGCGAGTGATTCAGAAAGAAAGACTGGAACCCAGGGGGCATGCACCTTGGTCTGCTTCGGGCAGAAGAAACCCTGGGTATAAGGTAGAATTTCCGCAGAAGAATATGACTAGTCCGTACCCCGTCCGTGGATGGAAGAGGGGTTGTTCTGGAATAGTATTCTTTTGTTAAAGTTATGTGTTTGGCAAAAGAGTCATTCACCTTTGTCTAAATAGGTGGGCACTGCCCAAGTGGGAATTCCCTTATTGCTACAAGTAGTAACCATCTTTGGGGAAAAGCAAGCCTCACCCATTAAAACAAATGTTTTGAAGGATAAGTAGGGGCAGCCTCCAAAGAAAGAGATTCTATTGTTGTGACAGAGGGTAACCATCTTTGAGTAACCCAATGATAGACATTGCCGAAGAAAGAGATTGATTTGCGGCAGCAAATAGAACCCTCTTCGGATAATAAGAAAGAGACAAGCCTCCCTCAATAATACCAATGTTTTGTCTTTGAGTAGTGTTCTTCTCTTGTCACAAATAGCTGTTCGTTAAAAGTTGGGCCGACGGGAAGACTGAGTACCGCGTAAGACCCCTTAAAATAACGAGAAGACTAGTATCGTTAACATTAGATTGGCAAGATGACAAGTAGCTGTGAACACCCAAAGAAAAGCAGAGGTAGGGGAGAGGAGGGGCAGCCTCGAAATTCTATCCTATGTCTGGGGGCATGCAAACTTTTGGAATGTGAGCGAGGGACGACTATTTATTTTTTAAATTTTTAGGTCCTCCCTTTAAACCTGTAGGTCTAACCCTTTAAACTCGTGGGATTAGCCGATTCCGACCTTGCATGAAGAAAGTCTGTGGGGCAAAGGTAAAAACTTGCCAAAATTGGAGCATAGCTTCGTGAGATAAAGCTCCTTAAAAAATAGCTATCTCACAGGAGGCGTTCTTATTCTATGACTGGTGTATCGAGCAGTTTTAGCACATAGTTCATGCTCGTTAAAAAATAAACGCAAGATTCGAGCAGTTTTAGCACATAGTTCATGCTCGTTAAAAAATAAATGCAAGATCCGAGCAGTTTTAGCGCATAGTTCATGCTCGTTAAAAAATAAACATAAGTTGTGAGCAATCTTCCCCTAGAGTTCAAGCTCACCCAGAAAAAATGAACCGGTAAATAACCTTGGTGAATGTAACCTTTGACAACCATATTAAAGCCCTTGGTCGTGTTCTTGCAGTCTCACCTCCATCCGTTCATTTGGCCAAACGTTCATCTCCATATGTTTGTTTACCCATTTTGAGGAACAGCTGCGAAGAGTGATTTCACTTAGCCATCCTTGTGACACTGCCGTGATTGGAATATTCCAACTTGTACCTGGAATCTGCTGCTATCCCTGTTTATCACTCGTTCCTCAAAAGACGAGTCTTCTTTGAGCTCTTTTCACTGACTCGTAAAATATGAAAAGTTTGTCGAGTTTTGGCCTTCCAGCTCGTTAAAGCGACCGGAAGAGCTATCCCTCCTCTAGATTTTAATCTTTTTGGACCTGAGGGATTATTGCACAAAAAGATCGAGCGCTTGTTTTGTTCGGCTCGTTAAAGCAATCGAAAATTCATCCCTTCTGTATTGTTTTATACTTTTTCGGACTTAAGGGATTAGATGACGAAAAAGGAATTATGGAGTTAACTTTCTGTACCTTTTCAGACTCTCTAAAAATGAAAAGGACCGAGTTTTCCTTGTCGTTAGACTCGTTAAAATGATTAAATAGCGACAAACTTGTCTTTAGACGAGAACGAGTTTCCCTATCGCTAAGCTCGTTAAATCATAGCGATGGGCTTGCCCGAAGGGCAGGTTATAGAACAAGCATATGTTATCCTCCTCAAGCTTGACAAAAATAAAGAGGTACTGGTCAAAAATGACTGGGGAAAAATTGGGAGAACATCAAAGCTTAATGGTAGCAAGTCGCTCTTGAACATGACACTTTTCTTCCGTACCACATCGGGTTGGGTTGTTTCATTCACCGGTCTCTTCACCATGGTCTTCGCCAAACCATCCACATTTTGGGGTAATGCTACCGATCCATCGCATCAGTGTCGTTATATGTTCAAGAGAGGTCATTCTGAAAGTGTCAACCGTGTCCCATCCACTGCCATACATTATCCTTCATCCATTCATGATCGCCACCCTGAATCATATGTCACAGTTTGTTTTCACCTCCACTAAAATCATTAGCTCCGTTCCGTGTCATTGATGTGGGATTCATTAAGGCCCTCCTTTGACGGATCGCTTCTTGTCGACTTCAGCTCATTATCCAAGAAGTTGATCTAGGAACAACCCCATCAGTACTTTGAAGCTTGCATGCCTCAATGGCAAGTTTCTCACTTCCGGCGACAGGTATACATCAATGACCTTCGACCAGAAGATTTTGCGTGGCGTTCGACGCCAAGTCCTTTATTCACGCCACGTGAATTGTACTGCAGTACCTTGAGGGTCATTATCATTATCGGTGATTCCTCTCGCGCTTGTTAACGGTTTTCATCATTGACCGGTAATCAAGCGATGTCTTTCCATGTTCGACTTCAGCGAAATTCTCACATGGATCGACTTGTACTTAGAGTGAAGATCGAACGAGTTTGAAGACCCCGGATCTAGTTTCATCCATCCGGGCTGCGATACATATTCAGGAAATATAAAAGCATTTGTCATGTACATCATTGCAGCAGATGATCATCCTACTCAAAGGATGATAATTTCAGCAGAGAATTATCAGTCTACCATCAGACGATCATCTGTTCTATGTACCAAAATGTATTTATAAAGCTGAGCATGGGAATGCCCGCCTCAGCTAGATCATGAAAACAGAATGAAAAATAATGTATTGTATTGTATTGTATTACAGGGCACCTCTCAGCACTTGAATGAACTTCGGACCCTCTGGATAAAGCATTTCACCCGATAAACGGCCTCATGCTTTAGGGGGCAACTGTTATAGACATTTTTGTGCCTCGCAGCATGGAGCATGAAATGTCAATAATTACAGGGATCCTCAGTCCCTAAACATGTTGTTCTTACCCCTAGAGGAACAAGGTCAGCAAACCACAGCACTTCCTATCAGTTCTCCACCTGAAAACACTCAAAAACAGGCTATTTTTGGATCATGTCAGCTGCTCCATTGAGCAACTGCGCTGAATGTCAACTGCTCCTCCTTGTACCTGCGCTGAAAGTCAACTCTAAGGAAGGCTACCTGCGCTGGGCGAGATTGGCCAAGTGGCACAGTCATTTTGCAAGGTGTCAATTGCCCAGGAAGCTTCCAAACTGACACTTGGTTCAAGGAATTCGCCCTGTGATGAGTAAGAGGTACTTGATCTCCATGTGTAAGCAAGGATCTCCAAGTGGACTTAAGAATTGAAGATTAACTGAAGAGGGAGAGGACACAAGGCAGCTTTATGTCAGTCTCAAGCTGACTCATCCTTTCTCCTTCTACCCTATATATAGAGCTCTTCTATGAGGTCTAGGGAGGCTGGAATTTTGTGCAAAGCAAGGAAGTGCTGTTGGTTTACAGTTAGAGCTATTGGATGATTGCTTTTATAGAGGAGAAGAGGAGATTTCTTGCTGCTGGGGAGGTGCTGCTGGATTGGAGCCATTTATGGTTGTAACCTTCTCAGAACCTTTTTCTTCTATCAATAAAGCTTTGATGTTCTCCTATATACTTGTATTGCAATGATGTATTGTTTTTATCTGTATATTTGATCCATTCTAATCCATGCATCAGTTATGAGTACATGTTTCTTGTAGTTTCCCTCTCTTGTTTTTGCAGGATCTTTGTGTAGCTGGGCCGACAAAAGGAGCAAGGAGCTGGGAACAAGAGGCAAAGAGAGAAGACAGGATCGACAAAAGCGAAAGACATCGGTTGGTCAATCTTTTCTTCCTTCTCTGTACTTTCATAAAGGAAAAATATCAAAGCTTTACTTTCAGTTGTTGCTAAGGAACTATCACCCTTAGAGTAGGGATAGGGTCATTCCGAGTCGGATACTTTTCCCCACAACAGCTGCCCAGCTCAGAGATCACAAGAATTGCCCAGCTGTTCATGCAACCAGATTGCCAATTCCAGCAGCCTCCTCCTTATCTGCATGTATGGTTTAATGAAACAGGAAGAATGCTGGTAGATATCATATCCTGCATCTTGGGATTCAATACTAGTGAGTATGTGGATGAGACAGTTTTAGTAATGTTGTCTATGTTTGCTCCAGGACAACTCCCTGCTGTCCAGTATGATTATGCCACCTGCATAGCTGATAAGATTCATGAGCAATTCATGAACCTGGAGAGAGAAAGGGTGTTCAAACATACCTCCTATATATATCACTTGCTGATGTACTATGAGCCTGATAGTTTCCCTGTTTTCCTCAGAAAATTAGATGCTAAGGGGGAGCGAAGGTCTATATTATTCTGGTCACCAGTCTGCCACCATGTTTATTACTCTCCATATACATATTGTGAGTTCATTGACCTTTTTTTCTATCCAGCTACTTGCTTATTATCAACAAATCCTCCTCCCAGACTTACTGATGAGATGCAAAAGATCGTGCAACTTTCCAAAAGCTACAGCATTGGTGACTGGTATTTTTACCAAAACCACATAGTAATCAGGGTTTATGGCTGTGAATTGGCCCCCTACAGATTGCCCAAATATGTCCCCATGAGACTATTTGCCTTGGAATACTTCCGACAATTTGGTAATGCAGATCTGATCCATTTCTATGGCAAAAGCAAAAAGGCATAGCTGAAAATCAGACATCATTTGGGCCCGTTCATTTTCAATAAGAGAGAAGAAGCCTGGGTGGAGGCAGACAAAATGTTGAAAAATTTTCTGTTACTAAAAACAAGCTTTTATTGGGCACCATATGACCCCAATCACTTTATAATCCTTAGAAGAATCAAATACAGGCTTGCAACATATGAACACTGCACTATCCCTCAAATTGAGCAATTTGCTAATCAACAAGAGTGGGTAAAGGGCACTCTAGTTGAAGAATTTTTTGAGGAAGAAATAGCAGAAAAATCAATCAAAGATCTTGAAAAAGCAGTTGACTTGGAATCTTTTGGATAGGTGTTTTTCACAGCTCCTTGGCATCTTGGAGAAGGTACCTCTTCTGCCATAGCTCCCGAGCAAACTGCCCAAGTAAGTGCCCCACCTGCAGCAACAGATAAAGGAAAAGCAGTGCAGCATTCAGAAGAGCAAGTGCAAAATTTGGAACAACAAGAAACAATGGCAGATCGGCCTACTTCTACAGATGGACAGAGTCAAGGGCAAGACCCTGTAACTCAAACAAAAGTGACTGAAATTCCTGTGTTACAGACACCTCTAAATGAGGAAAGGGCAAAGAAGAGGGATAGATAGGAAGAGACCCCTCCAGGGACATCCTCAGAGCAACAAGGAGAAAAGAGGCAAAGGTTAAATCCTTTTTCGGAAGAAGAAATGCCAAAGGGGCCCACAGAACAACAAATTCCCCCAAGCATGGAGACATCGGACAGCTCCTTTTAGCAGGAGCAAGAGAGACAACAGGGGGTGGAAGTAACATCCACCAGGAAACAGGGCAGACATGCCTCTGATATCAAAAAAGCATTCACTGATATCAAAGCTAGGAATGAGCCAGTGAGACTATAGCTATACAACCAGCTAATAAGGATGGCCCCTACCAATCAGCAAAGGCTAATGGCAGCCTATGACATCCAGGAAGGGAGAATAACCCTCGGTCACTTCAGACCTACAACTCAGCAACCCCAATCAGCTGCTGATTACATTAGAACCAATCTGGAAATGTTCGCCAAGGATATCCATCCAATGGACCAGATTGAATTGCACAAGCAGACTGGGGAGATGGTATATTCCACTTTAGTAGATAAAACAATGTTAGCCCACAGATTGAAAAACTCTTTGCACAATATTGCTTCCCAACTAGAGTTGGAGAAAGCTTCATCACAGGCAAAGGACAATAGAATCAAGTCCTTGGAGGAGATCATCATAGAGCTGGGACATGATCCCACTGATCCCAAGGGTGTGCAGGCTTTGATAAAAAAGAAGGATGAAGACATAGCTGCCCTAAGAAGACAAATCAAGCTGTCACCCACATTGCATCCTCAAGCTACAGAGGTGGCACAACAAAAAGAGGAGCAGGATGTAGTAGCTTTGCTTACAACCTTACATAAAAGGTTGGTAGAGACAGAGAGTGCCTTGGAGGCATCATTACAGGGGAGACAGGGAGAGTTGGCCTCTCAGCCAATTCAAACAGCTCAGATTCTCACAGCTGCTCCTCCCACGGCCACCACAACAGTCCCTCCCACTGTTACAACATCAGAAGCAGGTGCCTCAAGCTCAGCACCAATTTCAGCAACTACCTCAGCACCTACAGAGCAAGGCACCAGCTTGAGAATGGACAACATGATGAAAGAAATAGAAGCCTTGGAATTGCAAATGGCAGAATTGAAAGAAACCAAGGAAAAGCTGGCTAAGATTGAGGAAAAATATGATAAATCAAAACAAGAAGTGGCTGAGAAGACAAGGGAAGTCAAAGCCTTAGAAAGAAGAATAAAGGAGCTGGAGAAAGAGCTCACTTTTGATAGGACTCTAGCAGATATCAAGAAAATTTTGTGGGCCAAGATTGGCCAATCCATTACAGACCAATGGCAATCCATTGAAACTATTCATGAGCAAATGGATTTAATAATCTTGGCTCAGTTTGAAAACCAAAAGGCTAGAACATCTCTAGGAAACATGCCCAAGAAAGCTAACAGAATGATCCAATTTTTGAATACTCGCACCAAAGGGCAGTTGGCCGAATTGGGAATCAGGAATAGGACCGAAACTATTTTGCTAATAAAAAGGGTGTTAACCCTTAGGAATTTTGTGCAGACATTGGAAAGAAAATGACAAGAGATGCAAGCAGAGGTGGATGACTTCAGAATAAAGATCGCAGCATTATAGAACAGAGGGCTACCTAGCCTAGTAACCAGTGCTGGAAGACTGCTGTCACATGAGCATTATGCCAACAGAGTTAACAATTATGCTGCCAATCAAATCACAGCTTCCTCAAGCACTTTAGAAGATACAGGGCCTCCATCTGGACAGGCTGTCTTTGATAAATTAGAAAATCTATTCTATATTGCACATGAGATAAATCATCTCTTTGAAGACCAGCCAAATTTTTACAAATACACAGAAGCTGATGAAACACTGATAAAAATAGAAAGGCATCAGCTACCTACAGAAGATTTGTGGAGAGAAATGATGGAGACGTTGCTCAGGTGATTTTGATTATTAATTCTTTTTTGTAAACTACAGTTCAGCATATATAGATGGCACGGTCTAGCAAAGCAGCATAAAGAAGAATTGGAATGTTAATTACAGCTCATTAAAAGTAAAGTAGCCCAGCACCAAAGATGAAGACCATGAAGACCAAGACAACAACAGGCAGCATAACAACATCAGAAAAGCACACGCAGAATAAATGCGCGGCAGGCAGCCGACTCATTCAGCCCAGAAAGTCAAAAATTCTCTGACATAATAGACAGCTAGCAAGCCAATATTAACTACAGTGTTTAATTCTTCATTTACTTCCTTGGAAGGGTTGGTGATGTAATTTATTACATGAAGACTCATCATCTAGATATTTTGTATCATATTTTTGTATATATACCTCCCCATAGAACGTATTTGAGGTTGGTAGATGATTCTCTCTCAAAGAGCTGCGCTGTAAATTTTCAGACTTTCTAATACAAAGAGCTGGTGGAGTTTATGATTTTTGCACTGTCTGGATGTGAATGTGATGAGCTGCGTTCTGCTACAGAATTCCTGTGTTGTTTAATGAAACAATAAGTTTTCCTAAACCATGTTTTGTCTTTTCTATGTTTGCTAAATTCACATATATGTTTCATGATCTTAGTAACAGAGAAGGAAGAATAGCTCAGGACTTGTTTGAATACACCCTCTGCTCAATCTCTGTTTCTAACTGTGTTTTCTTCAGAATTAGTCATGAATATGAATTTTTAATTGTCATATTTTAACTGATTCTCTCATTATGAATGCTGTTTAGGAATTCTTAACTACTTCTAGATAATATTCTCACACTTTCCCCTTATCAACATAATGAAAGATCCTTGACTGCCTTTCATTCCCTGATTCTATACCATCGATTCCTAGATTTGAAGATTTGTTTCATGGATACCTGTCTGGCTCTGTAGTAGTACCTCTTCCCCAACAAGCACCTTCAGTAGTATACAGTCATTGACTCCATTGCCCAATGGTCTAAGCTATTCTGAGAAGTGCATATCAGTTCTATTTGAAATCTTCATCCAACCAAACTTAAAACAAAATCCTGTGCATTATAACTAGCCTAAAATTACACCAAAACAAAGTTAAATCATAAAGAGAGATCCCTCTCTGGTTGCAGGTAGGCTAGGACCTGTAGCTAAAAGATTGGTTAGTGGTTACCTCGGCCGTATTCCCTTGGGAGTCAAAGGGAACAACCTGAGTGATAACATCATTGGCGACTCCAATGGGGAACAGAACAAATTTTTCCAATTGCTGTCTATTCTTTAAAACTACAGATGAAGCCTGAATGCTAGCCAGCAAGCCTTTGAAACTGTTCTTGCTTTGCATTTACAGGATTAAATAAAAGCTGCTTCAGTCAATCTTCATTCTAGTTTTAAGGTCCAAACAACTGTTCGAAAAATTTGATCAATTCCTTCCTAAACTAGAAACTTTCCCGTAAAATACCAAAGATAAACTTGGAAGCTGGCTCCAAGGAAGAAAACCCGTTATACCAGGTCAAATCCTGACCCAGATCCTCCAGCGGTTTTTGACAATCCCAACTTAATCCCTAAGATCCTCAGAAAACAAGAAGAACAAGAAGATCTTGCTGATTCTAGCCCTGAAGCAGTTCAACAAAGTTATATTCCAACCCCTGCTAAACCTTCAGTCCGTCCTCACATAACTCCTTCTTCTCCTTCTTCCTCATCCACCTCTCAAAGCACCTCCTTTACACCACCATCTACTACCCATATTTCTACCACCGTTACTGCTGTTCTAGCTGTCCCATTTCTTCCTGTTGTTCCATTTGTTCCTGTAAATATGGCAAATAGATATGCCCCTTTGCAGCTACCTAGAAATCCTGGGGCTATGCCTCAGGATTATCAAAGTAAGATCACTTATTTTGATGGTACAGGTACATATACTGCCCTACAGCATACAAAGAAAATGCAAGACTACTTTGAGAATTATGAGATAGATGATGATGATGTGAGAATGAAAATTTTTGTCCAAAGTTTAACAGGTGAAGTAAGAACTTGGTTTAGGGCACTTGCTGCAAATTCCATAGCCAATCCGGATGCCATTTACCAAACATTTCTCAACATATGGGAAAAGAAAAAAGATCCACTGCACATTTTATCTGAGTATGACACTATAAAAAGAGGCCCACAAGAAACTGTCCTAGATTATTGTGCAAGATTCAACAATGTTTACAATGCCATCCCTCAAAACCTTAGACCTCCACCTGACTTAGCCTTAATCAAATTCCCTGATGGATTTGACTCTGACATGGCATATCAACTGAGGGAAAGAGCCCCTCTGACCTTAGCAGACATGCAGAATATAGCTGTTAGTGTAGAGGCAAACCTAATTGCTAAAAGAAATAGGGCAAGAGCTGAAAGAAGAACTACTTTTAAAGAAGAACCTTCAGCATTTGAACAAAAATTGGATGCAATCATCAAAGGTATGGACAGACTTGGGGATAGGGTGGAAACCATCGAGAGAAAGTCATCATGGGAAGGTCAACCAAGTACTGCTAGAAACCCAAACTTTAGAAAGAATCAAAATTCAAATGTTGGAAGGCCTGGTCCCGACCAAAACATCAGACCTCATTTTCAAGAAAACTATGCTGAAGCCTCAACATCTAGTGAACCAACCGAGGACCCTCACATCAACTTAATGGGTTTGGACAGTGAACATCAGGTCTTTCTAACACAAGAGGATCAAGAGGCCCATAATTGCAATCAATTTCAAACCAAATCAGGAGAGTCATTTGACTTTAGGGAAGGCTATGATGCAACATTTTATGAGGTACATAAACAGTATAAACTAAGGAGTAGAACCATAGATGTGCCAGAACCTGTCAAACCAAACGATTCTAAGCAACCAAAGAAAGTAAAAGATAAAGCTGCTCTCACATAATTCTTTGATAAAATAGACCCAAACCCAAGAGAAGTCACTGTGGAGGATACATCAGATGTACAGCCCTCTAAAAATCAGCCATCCTCATCCCTCCCCTCAAAAGCAAATTCAAACAGTCTTCCTGAAAATATCTCTAAAAAGAAGATACCTCAAAATAACAGTCAAAATCAAGAGAGGGTCATTGAAGATCTAACTGAAAAAGAAAGGCTTGCTGTCCCTAGCCCAAAGATTCAGATAGAAAAACCTTTTAACTTGGAAACAGAAATAGGTAAGCTGAAAATAGCTATTCCTCTCTCTGAACTTGCCAAACATGAAGTATATAGACAGCAAATCAATAGGTCACTCCAAATATCAGACAATAGGGATGCTGTAAATGTTCTAGATGATCAACCTGAATTACTGTTTGGTCCTGAAGTTAATGGAAAGACAACAAATGGAGGAGTTCCACCTTTTTATGTCAGTTTAAACATTCATGACAAGGTGTTACACAATGCAATGTTTGATTCAGGAGCTTCACACAACCTAATGCCTAAATCTGTGATGGAAAAACTAGACCTAGATATCACAAGACCATACAAAGATTTGTTCTCATTTGATTCCAGCCAAGTCAGGTGCCTAGGCCTAATTAAAGATTTGTGTGTTTCCTTGGTCCAATACCCAACCAAAACAATTCTGATGGATGTGGTGGTAGCTGCTATTCCACCCAAGTATGGCATGCTTTTATCCAGATCATGGGGGGCCAAACTCCAAGGATCCTTACAATTGGACAGGTCCTATGCCACTATTTCAGTCTTTGGACAACCAAAGAGATTGTACCGTGAAATACTAATGAAATATGTGGTGAGTAGTCAAGAAAAGCCCCAAAACTTCCCCATCTATTCAATACATTCCGACATGGATTCATTCATTTTGTATAATGCTGACATGTGCACCAAAACTGATGCCAAACTCCTGATAACAGCACAACCAGAGAGTATGAATGAACAATCTGCTGATCCAGATCAAAAAATTGTCAACGTGACTAATGCAATAAAGAAAAATGACACATCAAATGACTTACAAGAACCCAATCTGGCCATGGTGCGACTTTCTAAAAATCTCAATACTAATCATGACCATGAAATCTTATGGTATTTAGAGTTTGATGGCTCAGTCAAAAAATTAGGAGCAGGGGCAGGGGTCTGGGTACACAACATGCAAAATGACCAGGCTGAAGGTCATGCATATAGATTAAACTTCAGATGCACAAACAATATGGCTGAGTATGAAGCCCTTTTGTTAGGTCTCAAACTCATCAAAAACCTAGGTGCAACCAAAGTCTCAATTTTAGGGGATTTAGATCTGATCATACAACAAATGAAGGGAAATTTTGTCACAAATGATCTTAGATTGAGGGCTTACAGAGGTGCAGCCATTGAAATACTAAACACTTTGTTAGAATTTCAGCTCACCAAAATCTCAAGAAAACATAATTTACATGCTCATAGCTTGGCAACTTTTGCCAGCACATGCAAGCTACCCTTTGAACCCAATCACCATTTCACAGTTGAAATCAAACATAGGCCTGCTGTCCCTGTTAGACTAAAATTTGTCACCATGACTATTTACAGTCGGTATGGCTCCATCAACTGTCATACTGTCCTCCTTGGCAAGTCTTATACCTCTGCTCCTCATGTCAAACTCCAAGAAAGAGAGAAAGTCCTTAAAAAGTCAAATAACTCTGGTTACGCAGTTTCTCTTAACCTTACCTGCGTGTACGCACCTCAAGTTCACAATACCTGCGTACTTGTACGCTCTGTCTGTAAAGGGGTGGGTGCGTACTCCTGTAAAGGTCAAAAGGCGCGAGTTTTACTTCAAAAAAGTTACTTGTGGTCGAATCTAGAGCATTCTAGAAGATGGTTTGACGTGTATTAGGCGCCTCCAGATGGTTCATGCATCCCTATGAAAGAGGAACTTATCCCATCAAGAGGGGAGCTATCCCATTGAAAGAGGGGCTTATCCCATTGATGGTGGACCTGATTAACTTCCTCCAAAGCATTATAAATACAGGCATTGGGCCAGAGGGAGGGGAGGTTGAAAGCTGAACATTCCTAAGGGTAGATGCTGCTGAAATTAGGACTCCCTTATAGAGCTTGAGAGGAGAGATTCCCATCCTTTCGTAGCTTCATTTGGAAGTGGGTGAGCTGATCAAAGTAAAGGAGAACTCTTGCTGGACCCTGGGAGGGACCTGCACAACACCAAGGCACTGGTTGTAATGGTTTCTTTTGTTTCCACCTAATACAATTAAGTTCATTTTTCTCAACAAGTTGTTATATATAATTTGTTTCATATACTCCTTGGTCTTTATGATGAATATGTTTTATTTTATGAGTTATTCAGGTGCTATGTAATCGTTTGCTTGTTAGTGAATGCAAGTTTCAAAGAGAAGGAGGAGCTCATCTGGATCGGAGAGGCTGGACTGCTACGAACAGCGTTGGACTAAAGGTATGTTTTAAACACCTGATTTCTTGTATTCTAAATGCATATTTAGGGAAAGATAGTGCTTAATTGTCTTGTTTGTCACTAGAAAGCCTTAGCTTCTAGGGAGGTCGGTTTTGTCCGCAAAATTGACTCTTTCCGCATGACAAAATGGCGACTCCGCTGGGGAATCCATGGATTTGATTGATTTCTCTTTTGATTGATACTTTGATTTGAGAAAAGTCATTTTCTTTCTGGTTTTTGACTGATTGACTGTGAATTTGGGTGGAATAGATTAGGGTTAAGTTAGATTTTATTTTTCTTGGTTTTGCTAGCAGTACGCACCCTCTGCGTTAAGCACAGTGCGTACTTGTACGCACTGCAGCTTTGTACACAGAACGTACACGCACCTGTGCAAACAGGCTGCCTGCGTACCTTGTCAAAAGTTGAGAAAATTTCAATTTTTTCCTTTTTGCCTCTTAGATTTTGTTTATAATTTGTTTTTGCTGCCCAGATCCACTGGTTACCTGTCAGAGGTCTTCATCTAAGCTTGTTTCATTAGTATCAAGGGTTTTAGTGAAATTCATAGAAGTTCTAGCCCTAGGGTTTGATTTTTGCATTGGTCCTGTAGTTACTTTGGCTTTAGAAGTTGTAAAACCTTGGATATCCCTGGTCTTTTCAGTCTTCTTAAGAGTCGGACCTTTCATAAAATCCACCTTTGTGAGAAACCTACCTTTGTGTTGTCTCTTTGCGGAATTTCGAGAAAGCTTGTTGGTTAAGCTGTGAATTTCATTCTTAAGAAAAAGAACAAAAGATTTTGATTTTTTGTTTTCGACTGGTTTATGATTCTGCATGAACTAGTCCTTGGTTGAATTGTAACTGAGTAAAACATCCTGGAATTATACTTTGTAGGCTTTTGCCTCATTAGGTTTGCTTTTAGGTGAATTTCTCTTAGATTTGCTTTTAGGTAAAATTGATTTGATTGTCATAGAGTTTTTAAAATTGATTTTTGTTAAGTAGTTTTACATGCTTTGTTAATATAGGAAAAAATACAAAAATCTCTTTTGAAGAAAAGTTTGTTTTAGTAGCATTTCAAGTCTTTGAAAAGAAAAAGGAGTTTTCGTGAAATAATTAGTGGTCATGTGTTGTATGCTTTGGAAAAGATAAAGAGATTGTTTCTTTGATTTTCATTGCCAAGAAAGTTGTCTTTATATCAATTTTGCATTCTCCAACTCTCTTAGCTAGGGAATTCATTGAAAAAAGAAAAATAGTTTAAATCATCCTAGGTGCATCTTTTTAGTGGATTTGAGTCGAGTCTACACACCATCAGTTTCATCTCCACTACCTTTTGTCCTAAAGAAAAGCCATAAAATTAACGCTTAAAGTAAAATTAGCTTAGTAACTTTTTATTTACTAGGGCTCTGAAACACCAATATAGATCAGGCTAGTGTCTTGGAGTAGGAGAGTAATTAACTCTCCAAGACAGCAAAACCAAACAAGTAGCTCATCTTGTGGTAGGATAAATCCAGCTGTTACATTTATGCTCTGGGAAAGCTCCTCTTAAAGGAGAAGCACGAGATCGTGTCCGAACCAGTGAGGGGATCAATCCTCCTTCATTGGGAACGACGCTAGATACGCACGTACTACAAACGGTAAACCTCAGATTATTGTCGAGGAGCCTGGGGTCACTTGTCGGTAAACCTTGGATTATTGTCAAGGAGCCGGTAAGGGGATTGAGCTTGTTACTCTGCCCTTGCGTGCTATCGGATCGTAGACTGTTCCCCCAGGTATATTTGTTGCTGTTGGTGACCTTAGTGACCATTATCTTTAGGGTTCTACCCAAGGTGACGGTGGAGGGAAGATCCCACTGTACCTGGAGCAGACGTCGGCTAGACTCACTTGGATTTTCCGGGGGGTTCACTTCACCCGAGATGGTTAAAGTGGAGGAACTTGTGCCGGTCTATTCATTAAGCAGGTTTCCGGGGTAACTGTTCCACCCGCCACTTCTGTACTGAATTCGGCGATGTTGGACTTCATCACCAACTAGTGTTTTCGGTCCGGAAGGCTACTGTTTGTGTATGGTTTGACGCCCTAGATTCTTTAGGCGTGTGATTCGAATTTGTTTGGTTCTTTAGAGACTTTAGGCGGTTTGCTTTGAGATTTTACTTTTTTTGTGTGTGCAGTAGTTAAAAGTTTTTAACTGTGGCTGAATTACCGAGACAATCCCGTAGACTTCGAGGCCAGTCTCCTGAGATTGTAACCGTGGCCGATTTGTTGAGGAAGTCCCGTAGACTTCGGGGCCAACCTCCTGAAGACGTCCCGCGTCATTACGAAGGTTTAAAAGTCCTTGTAACTCCTAGTGGTAGTAAAGTAGGTTCACCTGAAGAAGGAGAGTCTTCGTTGGTAGTTCATCCTGATTACCAAAGTCTAGAAACAGGTTATAATCCTGAAGCTATTGCAGTGTCTGAGCTTGCTGGTAGTTTTTCATCTACTAGTGATATAGGCGAAGAACCTGAGATATCTGAACCTGTTACTCCAACTTCTAGTGCTCCTGATTCACCTAGGGTAGAAAGAGTCATCACCGAAAATCTTCCTTCTGGTTTGATAGCTATTGAAGAACTTGCTCCAGAAGAAGAAACAGGCGTCCCTATCCCTGAAAATCAGCCTACTATTGATCTAAGGGAGCGTGAATCCATTTTTTACAGTCCACCTAGAAGTACTACTTGGTATCTTTCGTTAACTAATTATTTGGACAACTCAGGGTTAAGTTTTTCTCCACCTCGTGCTCCTTATCCACTTGGAGGTATTTATACTCCTGTAAATATGTCTGGTCAGTCATCCATGTTTACTCAATCGCCTGAATCTTTCTTGTACGGTGGTCCTTCTGTTCCCTCTGGGTATCAGTCACTTTCTGGTACGTTTGCAGGAGCATCTCCTCAACCCATTGAACATGGGTCATTAACTGGAAACAATGGTAATAAACCGTTGGGCGTAGGAGACATTTACATGATGTCAGGTTCAATTCCCAGTTCTCAACCTCAAGGTGGCCAGTTACCGCCTGGGGGGCAGCCTCAATTAACGCCTGGGGGGCAACCTCAAGGTACACAAATTGCGTCTGGAGGGCAACCCCAAGGACAGTATGTACCCGTGGTGCAATACATTCCTCAAGGTCAACCCCAGCCTCAATATGTACCCCAAGGTCAACCTCAGTATCAATTTATACCTCAAGGTCAACCCCAGTATCAGTACTTACCTCAAGGGTATCTACCCCAAGGTCAGTACTCGAGTCAAGGTTATCTACCACCCCAAGGTCAGTCTTATGTTCAAGGTACGGGAAATGTACCTTTCAATTATCAATCCTACCCTCAATCCGGTTATGGATCTCAATATCCTCAACCTGTCATGGGTCAATACCCCGGAATGAACATAGTGTGGGATCCATCGCAAGTTCAACAGGTATTGCAGCCAAGTGTACAGTTGTCATCTCAAGCTGGACAACCCTTAGTTTCTGGTTCACCCCAGCAACCAATCCAGTCTAATGTTCAAACTTCTATACCTTCGGTAGTTTCTCAGTCTGGGCCTATTGCACCTAGTACTCCATCCCAAACAACTGCTGCAACTACCGCAACATCTGTTCAATCTACTACACTTACTTCTGGAGTATCGACAGCTCCGATTTCTACTGTCTCTGTAACTACTCCTCAGACATCTTTACCATGGTCTGGATCCACGATTCAAACTACGGTTCAGATGCCTGTAGGACAACCTGGTTTAAGTACGGTTGTCACTAGTCAACCACAATTCACTTATCAACCGTACCAGGGACAGTACCAATACGGGCCTGCTGTCCAGCAGCCAGTTTACCAGTATCAACCGTATCCTGGGTACACTTATCAACAATCACAACAACCCCAGTACGGTCCGGTTAATCCTGGTTTTCTGGGAGGATACAATATCCCGAATGCGATTCCTATTCCAAGTTATCCTGGATATCCTCCTCCTGGGACTGGTCTCGTGACCCAGAGTTTTAGGGATCCTAATCGGCAATTACCGTTTATCGCAACTTTGGATTTACCAGACTTGTCGCGCCTAACGAACGATCCAATAAATTATCTTCCGTTTTGGCCGCCAATGCCAAATAAGTTGCCCAGTGACATACCCAAGTTCGAAGGTAAGTCTGGAGAGGACCCGTCGAATCATGTGATGACTTACCACCTCTGGTGTGCCTCTAATTCCATCTCGGATGATTCGATCCACTTACGTCTTTTCCAGCGTACTCTCATTGGTCTCGCGGCCAAGTGGTACATTGAGTTACCACGGGCCTATTTTTATAATTTTAGCCAGTTAGCTACCTCTTTCTTAACTCATTTTCAGTTGCCGGTTAGATATGATAATGGCACGGAGTTACTAACTTCATTAAAACAATCGACGTCCACTTATATTTCCAATCATATCCATGAATGGAGATGTCGAAGGCGGTTAGTGAAAGTTTTTATCCCGGACCAAATCTTAGCTGAATGGTTTGTTAAATCATTGTTACCGAAGATTACTGAAGACGTAGCTAAGGCCGGAGTAGTTACTGAGGAGCAAGTGATTGCTCAAGCGCAATACCTTGACTTAGTTTACACTCAGTCAGGTACGTTACACGAAAAGATCCCAGATCTTCCTAAGTCAAATCAAATCGCTGCTGCTCCTTCGGGGTCTCATGCCGCTGGTGGCATGATTGGTACGGTAAATACTAAAATCAAGAAGAAATCCTCAAATAATTCTTCTCCTATTATAACCTTACCAGACTCCCCGACAGGAGAATCTTCTGCTGAAGTTTCCGCCGATATTCACGCCGTAGAGTCATCTACGGCTAAATCAAAATCCGGTGGGAAAAAGAAAGGTAAGAAGAAGAATAAAGCAGATAAAACTCCAAAGGAGAAAACTGAAAAGTCGGAAACCAATGACGAAAAGCGCAAACCTCGATATCCTTGTCTTATTTGTGAAGAGGATCATTTTACAAGAGATTTCCCTCATCGGGCCGAGGTTGTGAAAATCGTCAAGGGTTCCCCAACTCCTGCTGTTTTGAAAGATCCATTTCCAAAGCAGGAGAGTAAGATGATAGGTTCTTCCTCGAGTGCCAGTGAAGAACCCATATTGATGATGTCTCATGTAAGGATTGCGACTCGATCGCAAGATTATGGTAGTAAAAGTCCTGTTGATGGCAAAGAAGCAGAATCTTCTCATTCTAATCCATCAACCTCAGCTCCTGGTTCCGATCCACTACAGATCGAGAAACCTAACCCGGACTTAGTAATCAAACCGCCCGCCAAGGGAGTACTTCGAAGGTCTGCTTTCAATCCACATGCGAGAGCGGCCCAGAATTACAACATTGTTGAGGATTTAGCTGTTTCACCCTCAGCAATGTCGGCTTTGGAAGTGCTGCAATCATGCCCAACACAACGCAAATTACTTTTGTCGGCTATAGGAGCTGTTGATGTTCAGGACCCGAACCTAATAATCTTTGATCTAGAAAATAGTACACCGCGTTTACCTCATCAAATGGCTTTCCAGATCCCAGTGATAGTAAAAAACAGGCCTATTCATCGGACTGTGATTGATGAGGGAGCTTCCACGTGTATTATGTCGATCCAGTGTTGGAGATCTCTTGGTTCTCCTTCACTAAATCAATCCCCGACAATTCTTAAGGCCTTTGATGGGCATGGGTTTCATCCGTTTGGCATTCTATAGGATTTGCCTATAGGGGTTGAAGGAAAAACCGTTAGTCTGGATGTGGAGGTGGTTGATGCCCCTCTAGACTACAACCTTCTCTTGGGTCGAAGTTGGTCTTACGCTATGACAGCGGTCGTTTCATCAGTCTTCCGAGTAATCAAGTTTCCATATAATGGCAAGATCGTAACAATAGACCAGCTGGCTTGCTTTTCATCCGACCAGCCTCTTCAGAGAGTATCCAGCATGTCGGTAAAACGACTATCCCTTATAAGGATGTTGGAGTAGGATTAGTTAAAGATGCCATTTAGTGGGAACTTTTCCTTTTCCTCCAATCAACGCCTTGTCTTCGTTTGCATCCATTCATATGATTACATCAGATACCATTGTTTATGACGATCCTTGGATCGTTCCTTCTGAATCTGAGATAGACTCATTTGGTGATGCTATGCCTTTGAGTCCATATGAAATTGCCTATGAAGCTGTGCAGTCTTTTACCGACCCGCGTTCAACCAAAATCGACCAAATGAATGTGGTCCGTGAGGAATCACTTTTCGCGTCAACCTCGGAGTTAATAGCGTTTCCCGAAGTTGTGTCATCTGACGAGCAACTTCGTGAAGTCCTGTGCGTAGACGATTTACCATGGGAAGATCTTCATCACAGATCTTCGTTTTTACCTGAGGATGATCGTTTCGAAAATGATTTCTCATCAATCTTTACAACTGAATATGTCAAAGAAGCTCAAAATCCAATGAAACATCCTGATTCAGAGCTGAATTTGGGAAACATTTCTCGCACTATTCCCATTGACATTTCAGTCAAGCCCGGAATTGCTGAACACATTCATATAGGTGCCTCGTGTTCAGATGACGAAATTCAGACATACAAGGCCCTATTTCGAGAATTCCGCGACGTGTTTGCCTGGTCCTATGAGGAAATGCCAGGAATTGATCCCGCGATTGTTGTCCATGAGATCAAGACTTACCCGGACGCTAAACCCGTCCGGCAACGTCTGCGTCAGATTCACCCACGAAAAGCGGCTGCAATTAAAGAAGAAGTTGAGAAGCTGTTGAAAGCAGGTTTCATTTATCCCATCCCGTTAACGGATTGGGTATCGAATATTGTTCTGGTTAACAAAAAACAGGGAACAATAAGAATATGCATCTACTATAGGGATATCAATCGAGCTTGTCCCAAGGACAACTACCCAACACCCTATATCGATCAAATAATTGATGATTGTGCCCGAAGTGAAATATTTTCCTTTATGGACGGTTTTTCCGGTTACAACTACCTGCCGATCAACCAAAAACGACTTTCATTTGTCCATGGGGGACATTTTCTTATTGCAAATTACCTTTTGGGCTTAAGAATGCCGGAGCCACTTTTCAAAGGGCGATGTCTTATGCGTTTCATGACATCAAACACATTGTGCAACCGTATCTCGATGATTTTCCCGCTCATTCATTACGTCGAGCTGATCACCTTGTCCATTTACGAGCAATCTTCATGAGGTGTAGGTATTATCGTATTCGGTTGAACCCACACAAATGTGTCTTCTGCATAGAAGTGGGACGATTGCTGGGATTTGTAGTTTCAAAAGCCGGCATTCGCGTCGATCCCTCGAAGGTAGAAGCTATCATCAAATTGCCTCCCCCTTCGAGTCTTCGCCAACTCCAAAGTTTGCAGGGGAAAGCAAACTTTTTACGACGATTCATTCCTAACTACGCCGAGATTACAAAGGGTTTTACCTGGTTGTTGAAACAGAATGCTCAATTCTCTTGGGATGAGATAGCTCAGAAATCTTTTGATGCACTCAAGAACGCGTTGGCCCATGCACCATTGCTGCATCCTCCCAATTACAACCAGGATTACTTTTTGTACCTCGCCGCCGCCCATTCCACCATCGGCATGGTCTTAGTACAGGAAGATGAATTCTGAACGGAACATGTGATTTATTACCTTAGTCGGATGTTAAATCCAACTGAGCTCAAATATTCACATGTGGAGAAATTGGCCTTGGCAGCCGTTCAAGCTGTCCAACGTTTTCATCACTACATTCTACTCCGTAAAACTACAGTCATTTCAGATTGCAACCCTATGATCTACATTTTGACTAAACAATTGCTAGGGGGCAAGTACTCTAAATGGATCGTTATCCTGCAGGAGTTCGACTTGGAGTTTGAGAAATCTAAGTCTAAGAAATCTTTAGTTTTTGCAGAGTTAATGTGTGACTTCCTGCGTGCTGACACAGAAACTGTGGCAGAGGAACCCATTGTGGACGAATCTTTGTTTCTCATCAGCACTTTAGATCCGTGGTATGGGGATATCATCATCTATCTCCAGATCCAATCCTTTTGGCCCGAAGTTTCAAAGTCGGAACGTCGGAAAATTCGATTCCAGTCCCAACAGTACAAAATTATTGGAGATACCCTTTATCGCCGGGGCGGACTTGGTTTTTTGACGTTGTTTAAATCATGAGGAAGCTGAAAGGGTTTTGAATGACTGTCACTCTGGAGCGTGTGGCGGTCATATGTCTGGGTATGCCACAACCCAAAAGATATTGCGCGCTGGCTACTTCTGGCCGTCTTTGTTTAAAGACTGTATTACTGCGGTCCGGAAATGCCACAACTGTCAAGTGTTTGATCGTAAGATGCGCACTCCACCTGCTCCTCTCCACCCTATAATTGCCGTTGGTCCTTTTGCCAAATGGGGTATCGATTTTATTACATGTAAGCCTCACTCGGCTAGGGGGCATGCATATATCATCCTTGCGGTAGATTATTTTACTAAGTGGGCCGAGGCGATGCCTACATTCGAGGCAGACGGCAAGACAGCTGCAATTTTCATATTCAATCACATTATTGCTAGGTTTGGTGTCCCATAAGCGATAATCACTGACCATGGGCGCCATTTTCGAAACGTTATGATGACAGAACTTACAGGCCAGCTTGGTTTGCGTCATGATAGCTCAACTCTTTATTATCCACAAGCGAATGGTCTGGTTGAGTCCATCAACAAAGTTTTAGTTATCATGATCCGACGAATCATTGGTATTCATCGGTCGAATTGGCACAACATGTTATTTTCCGCGCTTTGGGCGTACCGAACCTCAGTGAAAACATCAATAGGGTTCACTCCTTTCCAACTAGTTTATGGTTTGGAAGCTGTGCTGCCCATTGAATGCGAAATCCCGTCACTTCAAATGGCTGTCGAATTACTTCCAGCTACTTCCGAAGAGGAGAAGCGTTTATTATACTTAGCTCAATTAGATGAGACTCGACGTGATGCTGCATTGGCAATCGAGACTCATGCAAAACGTATGAAAGCTCAGTATGATCGAAATGTGACCCCTCGAAATTTTTCGGAAGGAGACCTAGTGCTATTATATGATCAAGCTAACGATAAATTAGGTGCTGGAAAATTCGTTCCTATGTGGCATGGGCCCTATATTGTCAAGCGAAAGCTAGCAAAAGGGGCCTATGAGCTGGTAGACTTTGACGGGGACTCTTTGGGTAAACCCAGAAATGGACTTTACCTAAAGAGGTACTATGCTTAAATGATGGGTATGGAGATTTTAGTTAGGTTAGGTTTTTCTTTCTAGCTGATGTGTTTGTTAGTTTAGACAGTGTGCTTAGCTTAGAAAGTGTGTTTTTCATCGTGTTTTTCGTCGTTATTCTGCTTATCTTGGTTTTACGCTTGATGTTTGCAGATGTCGATGCCTCTCCAAACATACATTGGATTTGCTGATGGTGCTTGTCGTAGTACACGGAATATCTCTTCCGCAGCTTGGGTTATCTATTCGCCCTCTGATGAGTTAGTTTCTATGCATGGGGTAAGCCTCGGTCAAACAACAAACAACATTGCAGAGTACAGTGCAGTGATTGAATTATTGTCTGAATCTATTTCATTTGGGATTCGGAGTTTGATAGTGAGGTTAGATTCTGAACTCGTTGTATTACAGCTTAATAGAGTGTATGCCATTAGAAATCCAGTGTTATTAAGGTTATTTTTGAGAGTGTGTCTCTTGGAACGTGAATTTGATTACATTGAATATTAGCATATTCCAAGGTCTTTAAATACATTAGCAGATGCAATTGCTTCTCGAATGTTAGACAGACATTTGCAATAATCATACATGTAAATTTAAAAACATTTCATCACACATGTTTAACAAGATAAGCCGGTAATAATGATATATATATAGATAGGAGTGTGTCAAAAAATACATCGTCTTCGATCATAGGTTGAAAAACACCTTATGATCGGAAAAAATGATAAGTACAAAAAACCAAAATGTCACATGTGTCTACAAAAACGACCATCCAATCACTGGTGATGCTCTCTATACGACACCACTGCACGAGCCACCCTACACAAGAACCTCCTAAAAGGTCCTGGGACTGCGACTACATAGCGCTGAAGTCTGATAGGAATATCATCTATAGTAGTCTCTGGTATGTCTACTGTAAGACGCTCTAGGTCTTGTTCCAACTCACCTAGGGTCTCTGTGGCCTCATCCCGTGGGGCCGGTGCCGCTGCAACTGGTAGTCTCCTCTCGAAAGGCCGGAGATTGGCTGGACGACGTGGGCCTACATCTGCATTTTGAAAATTATTACTGTCAGTTTTGAGACGATATAAAAAACAAAAAAATAAATAATTTAAAAACTTGTGAAAAATGAAGTACTTGTGTCATCTCATTGTTCTCCCGGTGGAAGAACCATGTCCGGATCTCCACGAAAATCAACTCCGGCATAAGGAAAATCCTGTATAGAAAAGATCTGGTCCTCCAACCAGTGAAAATACTTCGGAGTAAATCGGACAACCTCCGTGCCCTCGTCAGGATGACGGGCCATAACCGCAACCCATCGCATCAATTTAGGCTCTCGGGGAGGCCCAATCTCAACAGTGAGCTGCTGTGGGATCAGCATTAGAACCCTCTCTAGGGTAAAACTCACAACTAAAGGCCCATAACCAAAAGTCTTTAGCTGTCGGTTTTTGGTCCTAGTCAGTTGGCCAACACAGCATCACACCAGTTGAAAATGGTGCCCCGATAGCAATCAATCGCCATCCGTATCTGGGATCCAGTGGCAATGTGTAAAGCGGCAGCCCCGCAAAGTCTGGTAACTGTAAAAGCAATCACCATAAGTTCAGGTCGGGATATAGTTTTGATCTCTATCCCCTTCTCCTGAGACTGAGTGTTACACCACTCTTGTCGGAGACTAGTGATGGACTGGCCACCCGGCCTAGTCCCGAACAGAGTCAAGTGTTCGCCTCTCTTGGGCAAACCAGTGAGGAAGTAAATATCTGAGGGCTCTATCTCGAGCTGGTGCCCTCCAATGTAAAAGCACTGGTCCTGGACGTTCCATCTCTCTACCAGCCACTCTAGAAAGTGCACCTGGGCCCTCATGCCAGGTATGGCCCAGTATTTGTAAAGGCCGCATGCCTTCAAAGCATCAATGGACGGTTGATGATTAATGGCGGCCAAATCAACATCTTCGTGCTCTCTCTCGCGCCAATCAAGCATGGTGGGCAATCTACACACCAGAAAACATCCATTAGAATTCATAAAATCAAAATTTATTGGTCCAATTTGGAGAATTTGGGGTTTGTAAACCCTTTGCGTGGAGTACGCACCCCGCCTTTAGGAACAGGACGTGGGTACGTGGGTTCCCTTAAGGCAAGGTGCGTACGCCCGACATTTTCCCAATTGAGAAAATGTCGGGGTACGCGGGTCACCAGTGGAGCACCTGCGTACCCCGAAAGGCAGACCTTGAAACCCCAAAGCCTCCAAAAAATGAAACTAGGGCCTAAAAACAAATTCTAAATGGATGAAAATGAAGAGGAGGATGTTGTAGAATACCTGATGAGACGACGTTCGATTTCGATGGTCGGATTCTCCGCAATGTCCACGGGAAGTTTCTTGCCAAAAGCCCTTTTTCTCTCCTCAACAGTAAAATGGTAAAAATGAATTGGTAAAAGCCTTTTTTATAGGTTTTTTGGGTAAATAAATAGTAAATTTGTTTATTTTTCACCATGAAAAGGTATTTTTCAAAGTATTTTTATCTATCTTTAAACAGGTATGAGTAATGTGTTGGTTTTTGTGCAGGATAAAGGATTTTCAGGGAAAATTGTCATTTTTCACAAACAAAAACATCAGAGTCATCTTTAAGCCCTTTTCTGACTCCTAAAACATGAAAAGATTGCCGAGCGTTTCTTTTACACTCGTTAAAATGGAATTAAAAGACGGTCCCCTTATAGCCCTTTTCTGACCGTAAAAACTAAAGAAAAGATTGCCGGATTTTTGTTGTTTCAAATTCGATACTGGAAATAAAACGACGTGTCCTTGATCGCTTTTTACTTTTCAGGTCAAAGACACTAATTATGAAAGTACTCCTTGGTCGTAAAAGATCAAGCGGTTCTCTCAAGTATTATTTTATACTTTTTCGGGCTTGGGAGACACAAATTTACGAAAAAGTCAACCCTGGAGTCTTCTTAAGTTTTTTCAGACTCTCTAAAATTGAAAAACGCCGAGTTTCTCCTATACTGGACTCGTTAAAATTTCACAGTAAAGGACCTGTTCGATTACAAACAGGAACAGACCACTCCTTCTTAGGGTTCGAATCTAAACTAAGTTGGACTCATCCGAAGGATGAGCTTATAATCAAGCATATGTTATCCTCCTCAAGCTTGTAAAAAATAAAGAGGTACTTGCCAGAAATGGTGGGGGAAAAGAGAGGAAAATGAGCCTATTTGTTATCCTTTGTCTCAGAAGAAACCTTATCACCACTCTTGAACACGACACTTTTTCATTCACCTGGGTTGGGAAATCCTTTGCCTAACAGTTAATCAAACCACATTGAAAATCTTCAACCGGTTCTGGGTATTAACTTTGGGTCAATTGTCACCAAGCCATCTCTCATGTCATTATGTGTTCAAGAGGTCACTGCAAATAAACCATTCATCTGCAAAATACCTGTCATCCATCTCGACCATCCCTGAGTCAGTCCTTACAGCTACATTTCTTCAACTTGATTTATGATTTCGTGTTGTGGGCTTGCCTGCAACGGGTCGCTTTCTATCGACATCAGCACATTATCTAGAAAGATGACCTAGAAATCGTCAGTACCTTGAAATCTGCATGCATCAATGGCAGGTTTCTCGCCTTTGACGACAGTTTACATAATTGACTTTCGATCGAAGGATTCCGTGACATGTTCGACATCAACGCATTCATTCGCATCTCATGGATTGTACTGGGTACTTTGAGAACCATTGACATCACTTGTGGTCTCTCTCACACTTGTTAACAGTTTACATCATCGACTGGTAATCAAGTGGTTTCTACCATGTTCGACATCAACTCATTTATTCGCATGGATAGAATCGTACCATTTCGGGAAGTAGAAATGAAGACCCTGGATCTAGTTTCCACCATCCAGGCTGCGAGGAGTTTTGTATTCATTATACAGTAGACTAATCATAAACAGATGGCTGCGTCCATACTGTGTCTACATGAGTCTACGATTATGATGTACTGCGAAATCATTCCTATATCAGAGTAGTAGTTAGTTTGTTAGTTAAAGTTTTCAATCTGAGTATGGGAATGCCTACCTCAGTGATGATATGATCTTACATATGTATTTTGTGTTGAATATTTACAGGTTTCGACTGGGCTCTCCATAAGATAATCCTTGAAATGATAAAGTACTTCACCCTTCCTAGATGATATGAAAACCTAATCTACTACAGACTTCGCACTTTAGGGGGCAATCTGTTACACTAAAATTTGTCACCATGACTATTTACAGTCGGTATGGCTCCATCAACTGTCATACTGTCCTCCTTGGCAAGTCTTATACCTTTGCTCCTCATGTCAAACTCCAAGAAAGAGAGAAAGTGCTTAAAAAGTCAAATAACTCTAGTTACGCAGTTTCTCTTAACCTTACCTGCGTGTACGCACCTCAAGTTCACAATACCTGTGTACTTGTACGCTCTGTCTGTAAAGGGGTGGGTGCGTACTCCTGTAAAGGTCAAAAGGTGCGAGTTTTACTTCAAAAAAGTTACTTGTGGTCGAATCTAGAGCATTCTAGAAGATGGTTTGACGTGTATTGAGCGCCTCCAGATGGTTCATGCATCCCTATGAAAGAGGAACTTATCCCATCAAGAGGGGAGCTATCCCATTGAAAGAGGGGCTTATCCCATTGATGGTGGACCTGATTAACTTCCTCCAAAGCATTATAAATATAGGCATTGGGCCAGAGGGAGGGGAGGTTGAACGCTGAACATTCCTAAGGGTAGATGCTGCTGAAATTAGGACTCCCTTATAGAGCTTGAGAGGAGAGATTCCCATCCTTTCTTAGCTTCATTTGGAAGTGGGTGAGCTGATCAAAGTAAAGGAGAACTCTTGCTGGACCCTGGGAGGGACCTGCACAACACCAAGGCACTGGTTGTAATGGTTTCTTTTGTTTCCACCTAATACAATTAAGTTCATTTTTCTCAACAAGTTGTTATATATAATTTGTTTCATATACTCCTTGGTCTTTATGATGAATATGTTTTATTTTATGAGTTATTCAGGTGCTATGTAATCGTTTGCTTGTTAGTGAATGCAGGTTTCAAAGAGAAGGAGGAGCTCATCTGGGTCGGAGAGGCTGGACTGCTACGAACAGCGTTGGACTAAAGGTATGTTTTAAACACCTAATTTCTTGTATTCTAAATGCATATTTAGGGAAAGATAGTGCTTAATTGTCTTGTTTGTCACTAGAAAGCCTTAGCTTCTAGGGAGGTCGGTTTTGTCCGCAAAATTGACTCTTTCCGCATGACAGTCCCAGATAATGTTAAAAATTGGCAAGTCTTTGAAAGTGACACACAGATAAATAACTTCCTGACTTTGAAGGAAGAGTTTTCCAGTATGAACATTGACACTTGAACTATGGATGATTGACAACAGACAGACAGAATTGAGCAGAATATATCAGCTGAAACAACAAGTCTGATTTTGCATCCAACTACTTTTAATGACAAGAATGTACAACAGCTGAAGCAAATAGATTTTGATGAAATAGCTGAGGGAGAAGCTGAAGTAATTGATCTAAAGGACAATTTTCTGCCTACAGGCTTAACTCCTTTGGAGGATTTATTCGATTCAAATGACATCTCAAGGAAGCCAAAGATGCAACCACTAAATGCTGAAATTGAAGACTGCAACATTGGAACCACACAAAATCCCAGAATCGTAAAACTATCCAAAGCATTGCCTGCTGATCAGAAATTGAAATACATTGACTTATTTAAGGAATTCCAAGATGTGTTCGCTTGGAGTTATGAAGACCTCAAATTCTATGATACCTCAGTCATCCAACATACTATACCTTTGAAAGAGAATCAAAAGCCTTTTAAACAGAAGCTTAGAAGGGTCAATCCCGTCCTCCTTCCCTTAATTGAAAAAGAAGTTAAACGAATGTACGAGGCTGGAATCATTGCTCCAATCAGGTTCTCAGAGTGGATTTCAAATCTAGTGCCCACTAGGAAGAAAACAAGGGAGATTATATTGTGTGTTGACTTAAGGAATTTGAACAAAGTCTCTCTCAAAGACCATTACCCCTTACCAAAAATGGATCATATCCTACAAAGGGTAGTGGGGGCCTCTAGGATTTCATTGCTGGATGGATTCTCAGGATTCAATCAGATTTTAGTACACCAGGATGATCAAGACAAAATTGCCTTTACAACACCTTGGGGAACCTTTAAATATGTCAAAATGCCTTATGGGCTTAAAAATGCAGGGGCCACTTTTCAAAGAGCAATGGACATAGCCTTTGCCAAAGAGATCCATGATTTCCTAGTAGTCTACCTTGATGATCTCACTGCCTTTTCAAAATCAGACCAAGAAGACTTAGAACATTTAAGACAGGTGTTCCCAATTTGCAGAAAGTATGGCATATCTTTAAACCCAAAGAAGTCACTGTTTGGCCTACAAGAGGGAAAGCTCCTAGGTCACATCATTTCAAAAGATGGCATTAGGATCGACCCGGACAAAATTCAAGCTATCCTTCAAGTGCCTCATCCAAGAAACATCAAAGAACTACAAGCCTTTTTAGGGAAGATTAACTTCTTGAGAAGATTCATTCCTAATTTGGCTGAGCTCATAAGACTGCTAAACAATATGCTGAAGAAAGACTCTAAAGTCAAGTGGACCATGGAAGCCAAACAAGCCTTTGAGGATATCAAAAGAGCTTTGACAAATACACCAGTCCTCACAAGTCCCAGGTTTGATAGAGATTTCATCATTTTTTCCTTTGCATCTGAGCATACAATTTCTGCTGTCCTATTGCAAAAAGATGATCAAGGGTGTGAGAAGCCCATTGCTTTCTTCAACAAAGCTCTTAGAGATGCCCCACTCAAATACCAAATCATGGAAAAGTAAGCTTATGCCCTTGTAAAGGCCATCAAGGATTTCAGAATTTACATTTTATACTCTCATGTGATTGCCTATGTCCCAAATGTTGTGGTTAAGGACATTTTAACACAAGAAGGAATTGAAGGTAAAATGGGCAAATGGATTGCCAATATCCTAGAATATGACATTGAAATCAAGCCTACAAAACTAATAAAAGGACAAGGGCTAGCCAAACTGATGACTGAAACCAATTTCCAAGCCCTTGATATCAATGAACTGGACAACAAACAGGAGATGGCGACTCCACAGATCAATCAAGCCTTTTTGCAATCTCCCTGGTATGCTGATATATGTTTTGTATTGTTAAACCTGCAAGCTCCTCCAGGGTTGTCCAGAACTAAGAAAAGATTCTTGAAAATGAAAGCATCAAAGTTTTGTATCATAGACAATGTTTTGTTTTGGAAAAATCATGAAGGAATTTTACTTAATTGCCTAACATTGGATGAAACTGACAATGTCCTCAAGGAATTTCATGCAGGTGACTGTGGAGGACACTTATACTGGAAGTCTACAGCTGATAAAATCCTAAGGGCTGGATTTTATTGGCCCTCCTTGTTTGCTGATGTGAAAAAATTTGTAATGTGTTGCCACAAGTGCCAAATCTTTGAAGGCAAGAAAAAGTTGTTACCTCTACCACTCAAACCTATTTCAACCAAAAGACCATTTCAGCAATGGGGTTTAGACTTCATTGGAGAAATCCACCCTTCCTCCTCAGGCCAGCATAGGTGGATTTTGACTGCCACAGACTACTTTACCAAATGGATAGAAGCCATCCCTTGTACGCAAGCTAATGACTCCATTATCATGCAATTTTTAGAAACCAACATCTTGTCCAGGTTTGGCTGTCCAGATAAAATTATTACAGACAATGCTGCTGCTTTCAAATTGGAAAAAATGATCAACTTTTGCCATAAATACCACATGACCTTGGGCCATTCCACAACCTATTACCCTCAAGGCAATGGCCTAGCTGAGTCCTCCAACAAAAGCCTCATCAACATCATCAAAAAAATCTTGGAGGAGAACAAAAAGAATTGGCATAAGAAGTTGGTAAATGCATTATGGGCAGACAGATTGACCACTAAAAGATCCATTGGTACAAGTCCATATGAACTGGTTTATGGAATGGAGGCAAGGTTCCCTTCATCTTTGGGAATCCCTGTAATCAAGTTGCTGCAAGAAATACAAGCTGAGCCTAATGATATTCAAAGAAGGATCAATCAGACTATACACTTGCAGCAAACAAGAGAAGAAGTATATCAGAGAACCCAGATTCTACAAGATAAACTCAAGAAGATCTTTGACAAAAGAACAAAGGCTGAAGACTTCTTCATAGGAAACAAAGTGCTCAGATGGGATTCTAGAAGAGAGGACAAAGGGAAACATGGCAAATTTGATTTTCTTTGGAAAGGACCTTATGTCATTCATGCTATACAAGGTAACAATACTTATTTCTTGAAGAGTTTGGATGGCACAAATACTGAGGAAGGCCCAGTCAATGGGAGAATGCTCAAACATTATTTTGATCCCCTTTGATGAACACAACACAACTCTATATTGTACATAAATATTTGTAATTCCAACATTTGTATTTACAGTGGTTAGATAAGGAAACAAGTGAAGAAAATTTTGAGGAAAATCAGGGAACTGCACCATTTTTTGATATATGTTTTGTGTCTATCGTTGGAAATCAAGAAAGCACTTGGGAACTATAAAGATGATGATAAATATTCAGAGAAACTAGCAAATACAAGGCTGTAATTTCACAGCAGATCAGCTCATAAGGACTGTATACAGGATATAGAGGTTCAGATCATTGATATTCAAGAGAAGAAAATTTCATGCCACAGCAATAGTTAAAAAACAAGGCAATCTGACATGCTGTTCTTGGCCTTTCACAAGGAAAGGCCATCCCCAAGTGGAGCCACTGTTAGGTTCCTATACCAATAGGTTTCATTTTTCATGATGACCTAGGAAGTGATAAATATGTTCATCTTTTCATGCTGCAAAGGTTCCATATTTTGTAAAAGAATTAGAGAGAGTTAAAAAATGTAAATAGGGTATGCCCTAAAAGAAAAATCAATTGGTCAGAAAAAATGATAAAAATGAACCCCAAAGAAAGACCATGAAAGTGGCTAGCCCAAATGCCACTGCTAGCTAGATGGATGGCTCAACAGTTCAATCCGGACCATGCCATGTTTTAAATTGCTTGTTCTAGACTAGAGAATGGATATCTGTCCAAACAGTTCAAGCTTGGCAGATCACTAGCTAGGTAGAGAAATTAAGGAGCCCAACTGCTCAATCTGGGCCCTTGGAAGAGATAAGAGTAGATTTAGATAGGAGGGCAGTCAAAAGAAAAGAGGATAATCAGGGTCTGCAAGTCTAAGTGCACCCATGCAAAAGGAAGAAAAAATGTTAGGTGTATTAGGCTGGGTAGGTAGTTTGAGGTTGCAGAAGCAATTTTTGGATCACTTGATGTGTTATCAGTCACAGCTTGTCTCATCAATGAAAGAAATGTCAAAGCAGTTGTTCGATGGCAGAACTATGGAAGCATGTCTAACTCCCTTTCACCCTCCCCCTAAAAGTTTCTTACTAACACCCCTTAAGGACCTTGGGATCTGCCCAATAAGTCCTGCTTTCACTTCATTTTGCCAAATACTAAGTCAAGTTTTGGGTTTTCTTAAGGAAAAGAAGCCACATTTCTTGTGTAAAAACCTTTTCTTCCACATTCCATTCACTTCTAAGTTTTCCTTCATAAACTTGGTTTCATGCCCCTACACTTTCACTCCACAAGGTCATATTAACTCTTAATTCTATTATATAGCTCCCTAGCTACTTTCCCACCCCTATTGCTACAAAAAACTATATAAAATTCCAAAAAATATTACATATCCTACCCTATAGCATTATAGCTATGTATATATAGTTTTGGGAAATAACAGTCCATTTGGGACTATTATCAACCCTTCCGCGTCCTAACTCCGGAGTTAACCTAACATTTGGTTAAGTTAATAACCTGTTTCCTCACCCCTTAACCCATAACATTTTACCATTCTACCCTATCGCGCTCATCGTTTAAAGTTCTGGTTTAAATGTTTATTTAAACATTAAACGTTACCCCGGCGTATGCACATAAACCCACTTAACCAAAGTTTTCCCCCGCTGCATTCTGAATAATATTAAAATATACGGGTGGGTCCCCGCGTCGTATCACCTCGCCATGTTCGCGTCCCGTCAACCGTTGATCTGTGCCCTGCAGATCCGACGGCCCAGGTGAATTTCGGAGCGCCCCCAACGTACGGGAGTTAACTTCCGATAGCTCGACGGTTTTCCCGCCGTACAAAAGACGCGTGTCCCGTTTTGATTGTATCGAGCTGCCTCTGACAATTACCGCCCTCGTACAGAAGGCGGTCCGATAAAACCACAAACCGCCTTCTGTCTTCCCGCCCCTGACGTTAGCGCCACGTCGCCACTCACGTCACTTTCGCGTCAACCTATCTCTGCTCCGTGTCACCGCCACCTCATCCCCCTTGCGTCCCCACCTTGCCACCGTGTCTTGTGCCACATCGTCGGCCCCGTCACCTGCCACGTCACCCTGCCGTACCCGAGACCTGCCGATGACGTCATGCTGATGTCATCACAGAAAAGCGCCAAAAGCGCCAAATATGCCAAAATTTTCATAAAAACATGTATTTCGATCGTTTTGTTCATTTTTATTGGACAAGTTGGAAGCACCAGTGCATGCCGTTTTACGTCGTTTGTTTGCCCAAATGAAAATTTGACTATCCCAGCCGCTTCCGCCTGCAACTTCAACTCAATTGCTCGCCACTGAACCAACTCGATACCCTCGGCTCTATAAAAACCAGGTATTTGCCCAAATTCTACCTGTTTACCCTTGTTTTCGCCGGTTTCTCTATTTTTCTTGCTTAAAACTCTGCAACTATCCAAACCAAGCACATTTCCGCACCTAAATGCAGCCTGAATTTACTCAGTAACCCTCTGTTCACCAGGAACCCTCCGAACCCGCGACAACTTGCAAATTCGCCATTAAAAAACGTTTTTAAGCTCGGGTTGTCGGCAAAACTCCATACAGCTCAGCATTCTCCCCTTTTACCACATTCCACTGTAAAAACCTCAGTAATTGGGCTGAGAACTATCCCCATTTCCCTCTGCAGTTTGCCCACAATCTTTTTAATCCCTGTGAATTCATCAAAGAAAAGAGAAGTTTTTCAAAAACTCTGCAAAGTGACCTCTTTATAATAGCCACAGACCTTGAAGGTTATTGCCTCATTTGAACTCATTGTGTAGCTATTTTGCAAATCCTCAGAAGCTCTTTCATCAGCCTGTTGTTACACTAATCCTGTTTCCAAGGATAAGCACATATAAACCTCAAAATGGCCACTCCCACAGCATTAAATATTGCTCCCTTGAATGCACCACATAGGAACCTGGAATGGCTGCCCCTTGCTGACAGAGATTACCAAATGAAGGAAACAGTGGAACTCACCAACAAATATCACATTGAAACCTTTTGTGAGTTAAGAAAGAGATACAGGAGCAATGCTGATATCCTTGGTATCTGGGAGTCCAATCTGCCAATTTATTATCTCCCACAAGTTAATGTATTCCCTGACCTTATCCATCAATGCTGTGAAAATTATGAGCCCACTCAAAGGGTAGTTTTGGCTCCATCTGGGACTGTTTTGTTTCACATCACCCCTCAAGCCATAAATAGGATGCTCAATTTTGAGCCAACAAAGCCTCTGGTTCCTCTCTCCATGAAACTTTTGCTGGACCAAGGTGCCAAGCTGCCCAGCTCAGAGATCACAAGAATTTCCCAGTTGTTCATGCAACCAGATTGCCAATTCCAGCAGCCTCCTCCTTATCTGCATGTATGGTTTAATGAAACAGGAAGAATGCTGGTAGATATCATATCCTGCATCTTGGGATTCAATACCAGTGAGTATGTGGATGAGACAGTTTTAGTAATGTTGTCTATGTTTGCTCCAGGACAGCCCCCTGCTGTCCAATATGATTATGCCACCTTCATAGCTGATAAGATTCATGAGCAATTCATGAACCTGGAGAGAGAAAGGGTGTTCAAACATACCTCCTATATATATCACTTGCTGATGTACTATCAGCCTGATAGTTTCCCTGTTTTCCTTAGAAAATTAGATGCTAAGGGGGAGCGAAGGTCTGTAATATTCTGGTCACTAGTCTGCCACCATGTTTATTCCTCTCCATATACATAGTGCGAGTTCATTGACCTTTTTGTCTATCCAGCTACTTGCTTATTATCAACAAATCCTCCTCCCAGACTTACTGATGAGATGCAAAAGATCCTGCAACTTTCCAAAAGCTATAGCATTGGTGACTGGTATTTTTACCAAAACCACACATTAATCAGGGTTTATGGCTGTGAATTGGCCCCCTACAGATTGCCCAAATATGTCCCCATGAGACTATTTGCCTTGGAATACTTCCGGAAATTTGGTAATGCAAATCTGATCCATTTCTATGGCAAAAGCAAAAAGGCATAGCTAAAAATCAGACATCAATTGGGCCCATTCATTTTCAATAAGAGAGAAGAAGCCTGGGTGGAGGCAGACAAAATGTTGAAAAATTTTCTGTTACTAAAAACAAGCTTTTATTGGGCACCATATGACCCCAATCACTTTATAAGCCTTAGAAGAATCAAATATAGGCTTGCAGCATATGAACACTGCACTATCCCTCAAATTGAGCAATTTGCTAATCAACAAGAGTGGGTAAAGGGCACTCTAGTTGAAGAATTTTTTGAGGAAGAAATAGCAGAAAAATCAATCAAAGATCTTGAAAAAGCAGTTGATTTGGAATCTTTTGGACAGGTGTTTTTCACAGCCCCTCGGCATCTTGGAGAAGGCACCTCTTCTGCCACAGCTCCCGAGCAAACTGCCCAAGTAAGTGCCCCACCTGCAGCAACAGATAAAGGAAAAGCAGTGCAACATTCGGAAGAGCAAGTGCAAAATTTGGAATAGCAAGAAACGATGGCAGATCGGCCTACTTCTACAGATGGACAGAGTCAAGGGCAAGACCCTGTAACTCAAACAAAAGTGACTGAAATTCCTGTGTTACAGACACCTCTAAATGAGGAAAGGGCAAAGAAGAGGGATAGACAGGAAGAGACCCCTCCAGGGACATCCACAGAGCAGCAAGGAGAAAAGAGGCAAAGGTTAAATCCTTTTTCGAAGGAAGAAATGCCAGAGGGGCCCACAGAACAACAAATTCCCCCAAGCATGGAGACATCGGCTAGCTCCTTTCAGCAGGAGCAAGAGAGATAGCAGGGGGTGGAAGTAACATCCACCAGGCAACAGGGCAGACATGCCTCTGATATCAAAAAAGCATTCACTGATATCAAAGCTAGGAATGAGCCAGTGAGACTACAGCTGTACAACCAGCTAATAAGGATGGCCCCTACCAATCAACAAAGGCTAATGGCAGCCTATGACATCCAGGAAGGGAGAATGACCCTCGGTCACTTCAGACCTACAACTCAGCAACCCCAATCAGCTGCTGATTACATTAGAACCAATCTGGAAGTGTTCGCCAAGGATATCCATCCAATGGACCAGATTGAATTGCACAAGCAGACTGGGGAGATGGTATATTCCACTTTAGCAGATAAAACATTGTTAGCCCACAGATTGCAAAACTCTTTGCACAATACTGCTTCCCAACTAGAGTTGGAGAAAGCTTCATCACAGGCCAAGGACAATAGAATCAAGTCCTTGGAGGAGATCATCATAGAGTTGGGACATGATCCCACTGATCCCAAGGGTGTGCAAGCTTTGATAGAAAAGAAGGATGAAGACATAGCTTCCCTAAGAAGACAAATCAAGCTGTCACCCACATTGCATCCTCAAGCTACAGAGGTGGCACAACAAAAAGAGGAGCAGGATGTAGTAGCTTTGCTTACAACCTTACATAAAAGGTTGGTAGAGACAGAGAGTGCCTTGGAGGCATCATTACAGGGGAGACAAGGAGAGTTGGCCTCTCAGCCAATTCAAATAGCTCAGATTCTCATAGCTGCTCCTCCCACGACCACCAAAACAGTCCCTCCCACTGTTACAACATTAGAAGCAGGTGCCTCAAGCTCAGCACCAATTTCAGCAACTACCTCAGCACCTAGAGAGCAAGGCACCAGCTTGAGAATGGACAACATGATGAAAGAAATAGAAGCCTTGGAATTGCAAATGGCAGAATTGAAAGAAACCAAGGAAAAGTTGGCTAAGATTGAGGAAAAATATGATAAATCAAAACAAGAAGTGGCTGAGAAGACAAGGGAAGTCAAAGCCTTAGAAAGAAGAATAAATGAGCTGGAGAAAGAGCTCACTTTTGATAGGACTCTAGCAGATATCAAGAAAATTTTTTGGGCCAAGATTGGCCAATCCATTACAGACCAATGGCAATCCATTGAAACTATTCATGAGCAAATGGATTTAATAAGCTTGGCTCAGTTTGAAAACCAAAAGGCTAGAACATCTCTAGGAAACATGCCCGAGCAAGCTAACAAAATGATCCAATTTTTGAATACTCGCACCAAAGGGCAGTTGGCCGAATTGGGAATCAGGAACAGGAATGAAACTATTTTGCTAATAAAAAGGGTGTCAACCCTTAGGAATGTTGTGCAGACATTGGAAAGAAAATGCCAAGAGATGCAAGCAGAGGTGGATGACTTCATAATAAAGATCACAACATTATAGAGCAGAGGGCTACCTAGCCTAGTAATCAGTGCTGGAAGACTGCTGTCACATGAGCATTATGCCAACAGAGTGAACAATTATGCTGCCAATCAAATCACATCTTCCTCAAGCACTTCAGAAGATACAGGGCCTCCATCTGGACAGGTTGTCTTTGATAAATTAGAAAATCTATTCTTTATTGCACATGAGATAAATCATCTCTTTGAAGACCACCCAAATTTTTACAGATACACAGAAGCTGATGAAACACTGATAAAAATACAAAGGCATCAGCTACCTACAGAAGATTGGTGGAGAGGAATGATGGAGACGTTGCTCAGGTGATTTTGATTATTAATTCTTTTTTGTAAACTACAGTTCAACATATACAGATGGCACGGTCTAGCAAAGCAGCATAAAGTAGAATTGGAACGTTAATTACAGCTCATTAAAAGTAAAGTAGCCCAACACCAAAGATGAAGACCATGAAGACCAAGACAACAACAGGTAGCATAACAACATCAGAAAAGCACACGTAGAATAAATGTGCGGTAGGCAGTCGACTCATTCAGCCTAGAAAGTCAAAAATTCTTTGACATAATAGACAGCTAGCAAGCCAATATTAACTACAGTGTTTAATTCTTCATTTACTTCCTTGGAAGAGTTGGTGATGTAATTTATTACATGAAGACTCATCATCTAGATATTTTGTATCATATTTTTGTATATATACCTCCCCATAGAATGTATTTGGGGTTGGTAGATGATTCTCTCTCAAAGAGCTGCGCTGTAAATTTTCAGACTTTCTAATACAAAGAGCTGGTGGAGTTTATGATTTCTGCACTGTCTGGATGTGAACGTGATGAGCTGCGTTCTGCTACAGAATTCCTGTGTTGTTTAATGAAACAATAAGTTTTCCTAAACCGTGTTTTGTCTTTTCTATGTTTGCTAAATTCACATATATGTTTCATGATCTTAGTAACAGAGAAGGAAGAATAGCTCAGGACTTGTTTGAATACACCCTCTGCTCAATCTCTGTTTCTAACTGTGTTTTCTTCATAATTAGTCATGAATATGAATTCTTAATTGCTCATATTTTAATTGATTCTCTCATTATGAATGCTGTTTAGGAATTCTTAACTGCTCCTAGATAATATTCTCACACTTTCCCCTTATCAGCATAATGAAAGATCCTTGACTGCCTTTCATTCCCTGATTCTATACCATCGATTCCTAGATTTGAAGATTTGTTTCATGGATACCTGTCTGGTTCTGTAGTAGTACCTCTTCCCCAACAAGCACCTTCAGCAGTATACAGTCATTGACTCCATTGCCCAATGGTCTAAGCTATTCTGAGGAGTGCATATCAGTTCTATTTGAAATCTTCATCCAACCAAACTTAAAACAAAATCCTGTGCATTATAACTAGCCTAAAATTACACCAAAACAAAGTTAAATCATAAAGAGAGAGCCCTCTCTGGTTGCAGGTAGGCTAGGACCTGTAGCTAAAAGATTGGTTAGTGGTTACCTCGGCCGTATTCCCTTGGGAGTCAAAGGGAACAACTTGAGTGATAATAGTAGAGCATTTTCAAAATTTCCTATACAATATGTAATCTTCGTTGTCTATCTGACTATTGTTGTAGTTGTTTTTGTGTGTTTTTTCTTTCTTTCCTTGTTTTGTTTGTTAATAGTGTGAACTTGAGTACCCGGATTTGTGACAAATACGATGAATAAATTAAAGTGAAGCATACAAAAAACAATATAGTCAAATAACAAACATTGAATCTAATCAATAAATGCATCTTAAATACAAACTACTAAATCTACACAGTAGTAGTGACAATAATTTGAAACATTGTCTAATGAAACAACAGCTTAAGACTTTCAACTATTTAAGAAGGTGTATACATTTCACCATATTCTAGACATTATGCTAATTGTGCAAGACTCAAAGAGAGATATACTGTTGACCAGGTTTTGTAGAAAATTGTTACCAACCCCTCCACATTCTTAAACAAAGGCCCCCCACTACTTGTTTCAATAATTTTTCATATTTCATCCAATAAAGGAATTAATGTTTTCGTTATTTTAATGTGATTTCCTAATGACATGTTTCTTGCGATCAACATGCCAGGCTCACCCATTTTCCAAGTGGATGCTTGCAACTACTAATGTTAACGAGACCACGAGGCCAGTCACACCTAAGTTCCAATGAGACTTGTAGCTTAACAAGAACAATTCCATCCTGAATGAAACACCCCCACATGAAAACCGTGGGGAACACTCATAACTAAGTTTAGGGAAAATTTGCATCTGGGGTTCCCAGGCTTATTTTATCTGACATTCATGCAACAACTACGCATGAAAATAGATTCTTGGCCACTAAAGTTTTAATTGATGAGGAGAAACCACCAAGAAACTGATTCAACTTGTTGACTATGTGCATGGGAGGCCTACCTGTTGGCTAAGCGAATACTTGGAGATGGAAACCTTCCCAGAGGAAAAGCATGTAGGAAAAATGTGCCTAAGTTTCAGGGAGACTTGCATGTTAATCATAAAAAATTCATCCTGGAGGAAACCTTGTCTGAGTAAAACCTCGGGGAACACTTGTACCTAAGTTCCGGAGAGATTTGTATCCAGGGTCTCGAACTTATCTTATCCGGGATTTGCGCAACAACTAAGCATGCAAATATATTCTCGGTCGGGAAGGATTCAATTGACCAGTGAGCAGTTACTAGGAACTTGATTCAGTTTGAGAAAAATGACGTGAATCATCTTAGAATGTTAAAAACCTAAAATTTAGACAATTATAAGCTCAAAAACGAATGATTACAACGATACCACAAGTTGAGTACTAGAACTATTCTGAAGTCCTCAATTTTGATTTAATTGTAGACTTGTATCTAGCGTTTCAGACTTATTTTATCCTAGATTCACGCAACAACTAAACATGCAAACAGATTCCCGACCAGGAAAGAATAAATTAATTAGCGAGAAATCACCAAGCACTTGATTCAGTTTGAGAAAATGATGTGAATGATCGTAGAATGTTAAAAACCTAAAAGCCAAACAACTATAAGCTCGAAAACGAATGGTTATAGCCATACTACAAGTTGACTACTAGAACTACTTTGAAGCCCTCAAATTTGATTTGATTGTAGATTATACAAGAGTGAAAAGCTTCAATGCCAAAGACTACTCCTAAAGCACAAGGCTCTAATGCCACTAAAGTAGAATGTTTGGAGGAATATTCTTAACTTGTTATGGATATACTTTATAATTTGAAAGCGGGGAAAGGTCCCCAAAATCCTCTTGCACTGAGAGAGAAGAATAATTGATAAAATATCGAGCTATAGCTACTAAGTAGTCTATTGAAGAATAAGAGGAACATTATTGAACAAAGGGCCTCAAACTACTTGTTTCAATCGTTTTGAATTTTGGTTTAGGAAAGTAATTAATGTTTTCATTATTTTAATATGATTTCATAACTAGAGGTTTCTTGCAAAGGGCATGCAAGGCTTACCTGTTCACTAAGCGAATTCTTGCAGATACTAATGTTAACAGGAAAAATTTATTCCCAGAGGAAACCTTGTCATAGAGAAACCATCAAGCACATTTGTACCTAAGTCCAAGTTCCGAGTAGAATTTCATCCAAGGTTCCCATGCTCATTTTATTTGCCATTCGCGTAACAACTACGCATAAAACTAGATTCATGGCCAGGAAAAAAATAATTGACCATTGAGCAACCAACATGCACCTGATTAAACTTGAGAAAAGTTATGTGAATGACCACAAAACCTTAAAATCCTAAGATCGAGACCATTATAATCTTGAAAATCAATGATTACAACCATACCACAAGTTGACAATGGGCATGTGAGGCGTACTAGTTGGCAAAGCGAATGCTTGCGATACTAATGTTAACAAGAACAATTTCATCCTGGAGGAAGCCTTCCTAGAGGAAAAGATCGTAGCACATTCATACATAAGTTCTAGAATTGAATTCGAGGTTTCCAAACTTATTTTATACGAGATCCGCACAACAATTACACATGCAAACAAAGTCTCGACCAGGAAGAATCAATTGACAAGCAAGCAATCACCAAGCACCTGATTCAGCTTGAGAAAAATGATGCAAATGATCATAGAATGTTAAAATCCTAAGGTCGAGATGATTATAAGCTCGAAAATGAATGATTAGAGCCATAGCACAAATTGATTATTAGAACCATTATGAACTCCTCAAATTCCATTTAAATGTAGATTATACAAGAGTGAAAAATTCCAATTTCCAAAACTAATCCTAAAGCAAAAGGCTCTAATGTCATCGGGATAAAATATTTGGAGGAAATCTCTTGCACTAAGAGAAAAGAAGAATTCACACAACATCCATCAAGCATATCAATAAAAGACAATGGCAAGGGAAAGGCCTCACCCAAAGCCCAAAAGAAGGCAGTAACAAATCAACAAAGTCTACGAAGGAAACTCTTGGAACCTGTAGTACTGAGAAGAAGAGGTCAAAGAAAAAAATATAGAAACCATGTTATATGGTCTTGCATGAGTCCAACTTACCAAAGATTTTGCATGGATGAAAGAAAAAAAATATAGCTACTAAATAAGTTTAAGGATTAGAAACATGTTGAAAAAAATCAAGCTATAGAGAGAAAACTGATACAAAGTTAACAACAATCAAGATAGTCAAGAAAATGAGAAACATATTTTCTTGTTGCTCACCAACCCGTGGCTAAAAGAAACAGCTAAGGACCTGTCAATGCTTCTCACAAAGTTCACATCAGAGAACATTTGCAATGAAATTAAATTAAAATAGACTAACATCCAAGAAGAATAAGCTACATGCATCATGAAATCAAATTTTATTGAATTAATCATATAATTGCAAATTACTTTATGAATAAGTAGAAGAAGTTACTTGAAGCTACCTTTTGCGAACACTTTTAGAAACCCACCAGAACGAGAAAACCACCAAAATTCTCTACATCTTCTACGAACACTAGGAAATCCACACCCTATACAAACACTACGAAACCCACCAAAATGAGAAACTCAACAAAATTCTCCAAATCCTTTGAAAACACAGGGAAACCCACCAAAATTATCTTTAAACCCCAAAACAGAATTGTGTCTCACAATTCTCTCTATGAATCCAAAGTTCTAAACTCTAAAGTCGTTAGATTTGATTTAATTGTAGATTATGCAGAACTGAAAACCTTCAATATCCAAAACTACTCCTAAAGCACAAGGTTCCAATGCCATCAAGATAGAATGTTTCGAGGAAATCTCCTGCATTATGAGAAAAGAAGAATTGACACAACATCGAGCTATAACTAATGAGGAGTCTATTCAGATAATCTATAGGACATGCATCCTATCAAGAAAATACAATGGCAAGGGAAAGGCCTCACCCAAAGCCCAAAAGAAGGAACTTACAATCCAACAAAGTCTACGAAGGAAATTGTTGGCACATTTGGTACAAACAAGAAAAGCTCAAGGAAATATATAGAAACCATGTTAGAAAAATGAGAAGCACACTTCCCTGTCACTCACCAACTTGTGGCTAAAAGAAATAGGTATAGAGTTGCCAACGCTTCTCACCAATTTTGCATAAGAAAAAATTGCAATGAAATGAAATTAAACTAGACTAACATGTAAGTAGAATAAGCTACATGCATCATGAAATCAAAATTTACTTTTTGAATCAACAGAAGAAGTTACCCGAAGTTACGCTATGTGAGCACTTAGAAACCCACCAAAATTCTCTAGATCTTCTGCAAACACTAGGAAACCCACACCCTATGCAAACCCTAAGAAACCTAGCAAAAATCCTTCAGATCTTTTGCAAATAATGGGGAACCAACCAAAATTCTCCAAATCTTCAAACCCGAGAACAAAAATATGTCACACAATTTTGTCTATGGATCCAAATTTCTCAAAAGCCAAGATGAAGTCACGAGTTCCACCTGTCACAACCCTCTAATTCATTCTCTATGCTATACCATGTACATTCACATTTCAATATCACAAAATCGAGAGTTCACCTACAACTTTGCATTTAGAACCATTGTAAAATTAATGCATGTTTTTAAATGTTGACATCCACCACATCTTTCATTGTAGCAACATCTACATTCAACATCAAATTCCTTTAATGCAATACTCCTCAAACTGGGTGAAGTGAGAAGGTGTGGCACTGACTGAGTATGAAGGCACATTCTTTGGTGTCCAAGCAGGTCTCAGCGTGGCCAACGAGGTTTTGGAAGCACCAAACCTGTTTTAAAACAGGTGAAAAAAAACAACCATGGATCAATCGTATTGAGGTCTCGACTTTCAGAAGCAAAACAAAGGAACGCTGTGGTACTATCTTGGGCTGCTCACATAAAAAATGCCATTAATGACCTTACCTCAAATGCCTTGGGAGCCGAACTGGAGCGGTACAACACCAAACATCATCCCTCGGGCTTTGGTCCGAGCATGCAGTGACGTGCTGATGTCTGCTAAGAAATATATGCAGAAATCCAAAGTCCACATTAGAAAAATGCAAAAAAAATCCCATGTATGTACAAAACTAATGCCTCCAACTCGTCCCTATATGTCACACAGTGACATAACAATAATTTAAAAGAGAGATTTAAATTTCAAACCGAGAAAGATCTTTTCACTAATATATTTATGAAAATAAATTCTAATTTATGTTATGTGATTTGAGTCAAACTTTTTTATGTTATGTGATGTGATTGAGTTTGAATTTTTTAAGCAATAAAATTGTTAAAATAATAAGGAATGTTCTTAATATTATTTCAAGGTTGCATTAAAAAAATTAAAATATAGAGATGTGTAACGATGAAGATGGAAAAAAACAAAAGAAAATTCAAAAATTATTAAAACTTTAATTTTAAATGAATTTAATGTATATTTTAATTTTACATCTGAAATATTGTATATAGGGCATAGAATAGACATTGACACGGTGCTTTGTTAAAACACTCCAATGACGAAAGGTTCAAAACCCAATAAATAAAATTTGAACATGTTAAGAGTTGGTGTACCTTAAGTCAAGTGCGATCCTTGATTGATTTTAACAAAAAAAACCATAAATTATAATTACTCATGGCACATGTTAATGCTAATCATCTCACTTGAAAAAAAATGCATTTGAAATATTATATTTTAATAAATAAATAAGAATAAAAATGAAATCATAATAAATTAATTGTTAATGATGTTTGACTCTCGACTATATGATTCTAGTCCATGATTCTACATAGCCACTAGTCCATGATTCTACATAGCCATTTCGATAAGCACTTGCGATTTTACTCTTTTGGAAAATTGTGATATGAATTTGCTGAACTTTTTAACTTTAATCATAATTTGTGCAAATCATGGTTTTTATGGCATAATCACACTTTTGTTTATGATGGAATTGTGCCATAAAAGTTTGAACGACCAAATCAATTTTAACGCGTTTTCACCAAATTTCAAATTGAACGCCCCCAGAGTACATAACGCCTAACGCTTTCTTTCGCGATCTTGCATTTAAGGACAGAGTGGAGATCATTCATTAGACTACATCATGTTTCGATATAAATTATTAAGACATCGTAAGATGGGCCAATGTTTAATACTGAATGTTCTTATTCACCATTAGACATTTAATGTTATTTCGAGAATTTTATAGAAGGGAATTTATTATATAAATTATATACCGTAACTAAATTGTAATTTAAATATATATATATATATATATATATATATATATTTTAAATAATAAGAAGAAAAAGGGTAAAAAAATTAATATAAAATTTATTATATTTATTTTTTATTAGTGGATATTAATCTAATTGTAATAGGAGCATTTTTAATGGTTGGATTTATTTTTAATTAAAATAACAAACTTATTTATGGAAGGAGTTTTGGAAACCATTGAGGCAACTATTTTTTCACTTGAGTCATGCAATTTTTTGTTTTGTTTTTGTGGATTTTCTGTAAATCGTTTAATGTCGAATCCCTGTGATTCGGTGAAAGAAACAGTTTCTTTTGCAGGATGGCTATTGGCCAAGCTAGCTTTATTCGGTTTCGTACAACGTTATGCTAAAATTCGATTCTAGTCTTACTGTGGTACAATAAATTTCTTCCCTCAGTGTTCTTGTGGATGAGGAAGCTTTCTGTTGTGAAAAATATTTTTCGGAGAATGGCTTGGTTTGCATGTTTAATGGGTACTAGCCGCGGCTGGTCGATCTGCACAAATGGATCTCCAAAACATGGAAGCCCCTTTTAACGGACAAATTGAATATTTACCCTATGGCTCGAGGTTTTGTCTATGTGATTTTGATAATATAGAGGAAATGAAGGTCATATTTGAAGCTAGGTCGTGGTTTTGGGGTAGTGTTGGCCTCTTCATGTAGCCTTAGACTACCACTTATGACCCAATAACGACATCAATCTCCACAACCCTAGTTTGGATAAGGCTTCCAAACATTCCCTTGCATTTTTGGAATCTTACGTCACTTTCCTCAATAGGGAATGCACTAGGAAAGTTTTATCATCATTGTCTTGAAACCATTTTTTTACAAGGCCACTTATGCCCGTATTTGTGTGGAGATGGAATTCAATAAGGGTTTTCCCACAAAGATTAATTTGACAACTCCAATCCATGTTTGGTTCCAACAACTCAACTATGATAATATTTCATTTAGATGTAGAGCATGTTGTGAAACATGGCATGTAATTAAAAATTGTCCCAAACATTCTCAAAATAGCAAAGATCGGAAAAAATCCTGAAGGTCCAAATGGTAAGGAGGAGTGCAAGGTGATACCGTATTAAAGAAGGAAGAGCTTTAGGACAAAAAAGAACCAAAAAAAACAAGAAGGGAGTAGATACAACCAAAGAAGACACATTCGCGACAACAAAATCTAAGCAAGAAAAATCACATGCTAATGTGGATCCTTCGGTAGCTAATGAGGATTCCCCAGATGCAACGTTAGTGGAAAATAAATAATCCATCATGGAAAATAGATCCTCTCTGAAAACCACAAGGAGTAACATTGAAAATAAAACTTCTTGGGTAGATCAACCAAATGAAGAATATTTCAAGAATATTACCATGCACTTGCCAAAGAACAATCTGCTGAAATTTGCAGAAATTGTGGGTCAGACTCAACTTGGGAATAAAGGAAAAAGTTTTTTACTAAGAAAAACAAGAAGCCAGACTAGATCAAAATAAAATTAGTGAAATATGGAATGTAATTGTGTTTGGATATTGGGGGCTTTTTGGAATTATTTTACTTGGAAAAGGGCTAAATTTTTTGTGTCATGGAGAACTTGCTTTAGGGTTTGGATTGAACGTCCATGCTCAATCCCAAAATTGTAAGCCTTGGATATCTCTGAAACATGTAAATGATTTTGGCTATGTATCAAACTATTTTAATATAAATGCTATCCGTTTTATTTAAATAAAAAATAACAAACTCATTTATTCAAAATTCCAATTTTGACAAAGATGCATACATGGATTTCGATGATAACAAATTTACAAAGTTTAAATTCATAAAATATTTAGCCATGGCATAAGGACATGCTTTTAATTAAATGCAATAATATTAGGATAAATGTTTTGCCTTCCTAAATAATTAAAATCTAGATGGTGTATAATTTAATGTTGGATTACTTGATGCACAACACTTGTTACTCTTTATTAAAGGTTGCAAGTGTAGGGGGATACTCTTTGTTATCAAGGGATATACTATGAGATCTTTGGAAAGTAATTTGTGTCATGTTAACAATAAGCATGCAAAGGTGTATGACTTATTGTGAGTCATACTTATAACTAGGGAGGAATAAATGATCTCAATGACGATAATCAGGAATTTTATGATTTTCATTAAAGCCATGACAAGTAAAGTGATCCCATGGACAATAACCTAGCCAATGTCATTGCAAGGGTAAAAATGAGAGCTAAGTTTCTTCATGGAATTATTTTTTCATGTCAAAAGGTGCCTCAACTTTGTAACAAACCAATGGGCTATCATAACCCAAACCTAGAGCTAAGAATTTTTATGAAAAACATGGGCAACAACACATGTTTTATCCCACGAAGTTCCCCACAGAACAATGTTCATTCATTACTTATTTCCTCATGAATAAGTTGATAGAGCATCATACACCCAACTTCGATATGGGAGATCGAAGGATGCATCATGGTACTTATAGCATGTGAGCATTTATATTGGCTTCAAGATTTGTAGAGCATGAAGGGGCTTCGATGAAGCTTGCAACAACAACACAGCTGCTAGGCTTTGCTGAGTCTCTTCTCTACTTTTGCCACTTTACTCTGATTTACACGAACCCATTCATGAACCCATACATGAACCTACTAGCACATTTCTCGCTTTGTCGAACTTCTTGAACGGCTTCCTCGCCTTACATGGTCTGGCTTCCCTTGTGTGTGTTGGCGAACCTCTAGTGAACTTCAATACAGAGTAACTCAAATAGATACTACCTCAACAGATCATTGATAAAGCACAAGTACTCAGATGCGGAAACAAGATAACACTCTTTTATATTATTTCAGAAATGGATTACAGAAAGATTACAATCTGTTCAATCCTGAGATAGACTGTGTTCGCGTTTACCAGACTTTAGCTACTTAGCTAGGAGATAGCTTACTGGAGGCTACCTGGCGAGATCACAGACTCAGTCTTTGAACACTGCTCTTAATACTCATAAAGATAGACTCTCTATAGATCTGGCCACTTTAGGTTCTCACCTGTGCCGAACACACAGATGCACAGGCTTCTCAGATCACCTAAGACTTTGAGATTTCTTCGTGATGCAAGCAGATCAGACCGCAGTTGCAGAGCAGGAAAATCTCTCGACTCTAAAACTCTTCAAACTCTGAATGCCCCGAATGAGCCTTACTCCCTTTCTTATATAGATAAAGGAGGGGACAAGCATCCGACCAACAGGACGACAAACTTGGTACTGAAGGAATTTGTCAGATCACGAGATGTGTCTCAAAGTGCACTAGAAGTCAGAGAAGTGCTTCGAGTCTCATCACTGAAGATTATTACAAATCTACGGAGAATAAAATTTACAAAGTGGATGCTTTTTGAACAGGAAAAGCCCACGGGAAAATTTGGTCACAAATTGTCCTTGTGACTGGACATCATTTTCACAGTGTGGAGACTTTTACGGACAAGTCCACGGGAACCAAAAATAAATTAAAAAACTGTAATTTCGGGAAGCCAAAATTTTTTATACACATTTTCATCCCAAGCCTTGGTAAAAATCCTTCTCACAATCATAGGCTTGTTTAGTATAATTTGATGCTTAATTTTTGTGAGAATAAGCCATTGGTGATGTCTGTTCATATATTCTTTTAACACCTCGTTATCTCGGAGAGGATATCAATCTGGGAGAGAAAACATGTCTTTAACAGTCTCATAAGGAGAATGGAAGCAATCAGGAATATTGTGTTCAAAACATATATCACAACCCATTCTAACATATGATTCATGGTAAACAGGATCTATGCCTGTTCTGTTCATACCATAATCAGTCCACCAATCCCGCATCCAATCACTTTGTTGGTTCCGTTGCATGATTCCTGTGGTCCCAAACTTTATCTTGGTGTAGTGGGTTTCTTCTTTGCTGTCTTTATTTAATATGTCCCACCACAATCTTTTATAGATGCCGAAATCATAGACTGTGTCTGGAAAGATGAGGTTGGGGTCCTTTTCGGGCCATAGTGCTGCATTATGTGTTGGAAAAGGCCAAGAAGTGTTCCTCATTCGATTTATTGAAAAATATCTTTCATAGACCCCACTTCTGCTTCCCCCATGTGACCATATCATAGTCAAATCATGAAAGTCATGTAGAAGAGCATCTTGTGCCTGGCTTGCAGCGTTTATGCTGTTGGAATAGACCATATCGTGGATCCATCTGCTCCCTTTTGGGTACACTCTTCTTTCAGGTACTAGATGTAATATATCAGTGTGTGCTTGGAGATTAGCATCTAATACTTTTGTATTTCTTAATTTCCAAGTGGGCTTCCAACTTTCTTTGTATTCTGACCAACTGAGATTATCTGGAATTGTTATAAGCACTTCTTTTTGTTGGCCTTGATCCCATTCTGTTACTATTATCATCACATGTTCAGCTGGCTAAATAAATTCTCCACTGATAAAATCTGGCAGATAATTTTCTTTCCCTTTAATATGCTCCACTTTGAAATAAAAGTTGGTGAACAAATCCTGCCACCGAGCAAACTTGGCTTCTCCCATCTTTTTAATGTCTTTGGTTAAGACTTTTTTCATAGCCAAGGCATCAATCCTTAGCAGGAATTTTTTATTTACAAGATTTACCTCAGATTTATTTATACAATTCTAGGTGGCTTTAACTTCCTTCTCTATAGTAGAATAATTTTGTTCCGCTGGATTCCAAGTTCCTGAAGCAAACTGTACAATTTGTTCTGCACCTTCCTTTTTCTGTTTGAGAATGCCTCCCCAACCAATATTGCTTGCATCTGATTCTATGATCTTGAAAGCATTTTCATCAGCTACATAAAGGATAGGCAGTGTCTTGACTTTACCTTTGATTCGTTGAACAACTTTGGTATGGGCCTCAGTCCATGGAGGTGGATTTTTCTTGAGCCTTTGATTTAACAAACTTCTATCCTTTGCGCAATCTTGATAGAAGTTACTCACATAATTTAGACATCCTAGAAATCTCTGAAGCTGGGTTTTATCAATAATAATGTCAGGGAACTTTTCAGAGAATTCTAATGCATGTTTCTGCAAGGATATTTGGCCATTGAATATGGTATGGCCAAGAAACTTTACAGAGGTTTGGAATACCTCTATTTTCTTTTTGCTTAAAACCAAACCATTTCTTTTTACCAACTGTACAAATGTCTGTACATGCTTGAAATGATCTTGAATATTTTTCAAAAAAATTAAGATGTCATCAATATAGACCAGGAGCGAATAAAAGTAAGGTTTGAAGATGGAATCCATCACCTTCTGGAACTTAGAGGGAGCATGATTCAATCCAAAAGGCATTACATTCCATTCGTAATGTCTTGTAGGCACGCTAAAGGCTGTTTTGAACTTATCTTTTTTAGAAATGGCGACCTGCCAAAAGCCTGACTTTAAATCAAATTTTGAAAATATTTTTGCTCCCGCTATCCTCCCTATCAAATCACCTTTGTGGGGGATAGGATATGTATTATCTGCAAGAACAGAGTTCAGAGGTTTGTAATTGATTACAAGCCTTGGGATGCCTCTAACCTGTTCTGATATTTTATTTACATAGAATCCGTAACAGTTCCAAGGACTGTCAGATTCCCTGATGAGTCTTCTGTTCAGGAGTTGCTTTATCTCTTTTTCACACAGCTCCCTGTACTCTTTGTTCATTGGGATTGCTCTACTTTTGCATGGCTTCCTAGCATACTCTGTTTTGTATGGTAATTCAACTATGTGTTGTTTCCGATGCCAAAAGGCATTTGGTTCTTCTGAACAACATTCATCCTCTATTGTCTTTTTGAGCTCAGCAATTTTCTTTTTGTTTAGAGGACTTTTCAATTGTTCTTCAATTTGTATTGAAGACTTCAGATCTTTTAGATCTGTTAACTTTGCTTTGGCTCTGTCTAAGTCCCTGATTGTCTGGACCATGGTTGAAATCCTTGGGCTTGTGATGTAAGGCATTTCAATCCTTTTTGACTTTCCATTTGAAGTTGGGACTGTAATGAAGTAGCCAACTTTATTATTCTTTAATCGTATTGAACCATGGGGTTCAACTGCGGCTAGAAAGATATTATCGAAAATGAAATCAACGAGCATATCTGAGACTGCAAACTTAAGCTTTATACAATGTTGGTCAAAACATACAGAGGCTTTTGGTACTTCATATATGAGTGTTTTATTCCCTAGACCAACAACTTTCCTTTCTACACCAATCCAGTATTTTGCTGGAATAACTTTTGAATTTAAGATATTTACATCTGCACCAGAATCTAATAGTGCAGTTAGTGAAAACATTTCTCCTTGTATACAAAGACTTATTTTTACATGGTACTGCTGATATTCAATAGCCATGATCCTCATCTCTCTGAATCCTAGAATAGGATCTTTCTACCCTTCAATGATTTCTACATTCAGGTTTTGGTAGGAGGTTGTAGTGTTCCAATCTGGAACACTTTCAAGCTGTTTTCCCTTTTCTAATTCTGCAATTCTAGATTTTAAACTAGAAATTTCAGATTTAAGATGGTGTATTTCTCTACTTACCTCCCCCAAGGTGAGTGAGTGAACCTTGTCATGCGGTTGATGTTTCTGGAAGGATTTGGTATTTCGCTCAAACGAGGCATCAACAAATAATGGCTTTTTGGCAGTATTTTTGGAAGAACTGGATAGACGTAGCTGGTCCATGAAAGCTGCAGTAAGTCTTTCCTTCATATCACCTTCTTCCATTGCTCGGATTTGAGAAAGAATCTTGAATTCTTCTTCTTCAGCTACGGCCATCAACACCTTCTCCTTTGGTGGTGCTATGTGTGTTTCCTCAATAGAGGATTCACTGTAAAAATCAGAATCATAATCATAAGGACATGCACAATTTTCTGAGTTTGAGCATGCACAAGCTTGCATATGTGCATGTAAATCTTCACTAGATGAGTCTGATGAAGAGCTGAAGGAGTCACCAGATGACTCTTCTAGTTGTTGCTGCTGTAGATGTTCTGTGATTGAAATATTTGGGCAGCGATTTGTGTCATGATTTTTAGACCCACACTTTTTGCATTGTGTTTGGGTCTCTATTTTGACAGCTTTGTCCTGTCTGCTTAGAGGCTGATTTTTCTTGCCTCTGTTCTTCTTTGATTCTTCTCCTATTGGACATCAATTAGATGTATGTCCCGACTTACCACAAAGCCAACAGGTAAGCTTATTCCATTTTTCTTGTTTGGAAGTATGCAAGTGTATATCTGAAGGCTTATAGTAATGTGTCTTAGGCACATACCTGTAGTGTCCCTTTCTTGTCCTTGGTGTGACTTTTCTTCCTGATGATTTTCCTTTATAAAATTTGGCAGTCTGCTTATATTCTTTTATGGCTCGCCTTTTGGCTTTCCTTTTTCTAACCAAAGGATCATCAATGGTTAGACCATATTTGCTACAGATAGATTTACTATCTGGAAGCCTTGACAACTTTTCCAAAGATCTATTTACTTTAGAATTGGTGCACAAACTGACCAATGTTTTTGTAATGAGAGAATAAATTTCTCCCCAGGTATATGATTCGAATGGTAATTGAAACACTTCTTGTAGTTTGATATAATCAACAAATTTGGATGGTAGGGCTACAAGATATACCTGTTTCCATAATAAATTTTTGGAATCTTTCACTTCATATATCCTTTGCACCCAATCTCTGTGAAAGTCTTCAAATTGTGAAATTTTGTTACATTTGAGGTTCATCAATATAACCTCATGTTTGTCAGCCAATTCTTCTTCAGAGCCACACTAGTGCTCTAAGATCATTGAAGTCAAAGCTCTGATCATATTACTTTGAACTGACCCATCTGCAGTATGTATGATATTTCCATCTGTATCTTTAAGGCATTCTTCTTCCATCTTAGCTATTAAGGCCGGGGATGATTCTGTTTCCCACCATCTGAGAAGTGTTCCAGTGAAACACTGTATGATGGTCTTGCATGCTTCAATTTTGCTCTTACCCCTGAGACACATTAGCTTATATTCAGAAAAAATTACATCAATTAATTGTCTGATTTGGCCAATGCTAAGATTATCAATATTCCATTCCTTGTGGGATTCTGGGAAGAATGTATGTGTCTCTGGAAGTTTGCCTTTTCCAGCTAGATCAGGAGATGGATATTTATTGAACCAATTTTCTAAAGGCTCATAGATGGGAAGAACCTTGGTTGGTTTTTCTTCTTCTTCCTGAAATAATGATGCCAGAGAAACATGTTCTGAAGATTCTTCCTTTTGTGATACTACCGTTTCTTTAGGAAATAAGGATGGAAATCTATCCACTGGTTTGACTGGGTCCTGTATCTTTACGCTTATTTTGCGTAAAAAGGAATCTGGAACTGGTTTGTCTATCTTTGATAGTGATATCTTTTCTATTTTCCCCACCAGTTCACTTATTATTCCTTTAGTGGAATGGAAGTGTTCTTCCATTTTTTCTCCTACTTCTTCTATCTTGTCCAAGGATTCTCTAGTATATCCTCTAACAACTGAAAATGTAAACTGTACATCATTGAAATTTTTATTTACATCATTCAAAGAAACTTGCATGGCATCAAATTGATTTTTAACCTCTGCAGATTTTATCACATTCATCTCTAGACCTTTAATGGCTGTGTTTGTTCGGTTTAGCTGTTCACTGGCCTTCTAAATTCTGCCATCTATTCCCAAGGCGTTATCATCCTTTAATACAATAGGAATGGCCTTTGCAGAATTTTGACCTTCTCCTAAGACAATACCTTTATAGGGAGGGAAGGTAGTGTTATAGACATTTTTGTGCCTTACAGCTCTAAGCATGAAATGTCCATAAACCAAGGGCTCCTAAGTCCCTAAAAGTGTTGTTCTAACTCTTAAAGGAACAAGGTCAACAAATTACAGCTTCTCCCAGAAGTTCTCCACCAGAAACTGCTCAGAATAAGTCAAATCAGGATCATTTCAGCTGCTCCACTAGCCAAGTGCGTTGCATAGCACCTAAGTCCACTAGCTAGGTGCGTTGCAATGCACCTAAATGCACTACCAGGGTGTGTTGAGCGGGAAGTGACAAGTGGCAGAGTCATTCCACGAGGTGGAGAGACAATGGAAGCTTCCAGAATCTTCTCCAATGACACTTGCCTCACTGAATTCGACCAAGGATGAGTAAGAGGCTCTCAGTCTCCAAGTGGAAGCAAGAACTGACAGAGAGAAGCCACTAATCAATTCATGAGCTGACTCATCCTCCTTGCATACATCTATATATGGATCCCTCATCCCAGAGATCCAGAGGCTGGAATTTTGCACATTGTAAGGAATTGCTGTTGGTTTTGAGATACATATCAGAGAATTGGGTGATCTATGCTTTGTTGGGGTTGAAGAAGGGATTTCTTTGCTGGGAGGTTGATGCTGGGTCAGGAATCATCGGTTGTAACTCCTCCTGGATCTTCTTGTATATCAATAAAACTATTTGAGTTTCTTCTCCATGCTTGTGTTTCATTGATGCTTGTTGCATTTGTATGGTTAACTTAAATATGATCCTAAGTTATTTATGAATATAAACCCATGTCTTTGTATAATTTCCTTCTTCTGTGATCTTACAGGTACTTGGTGAAGCTGGGCAAGTGAGGGAGCAGGTAGTTGGGAACTGTCAAATAGAAGAGAGATTGGATCAAAGGACTAGCGCAAGACACAGGTTGGTTCATCCTATTCCTCTTTGTTTATAGTTCATAAAGAAGAATACAAAAGTAGTTTTCTCTGTTTGTTTCTAAGGTAGCTGTCACACCTTAGTGGGATAGAGTCGTTCTAAATAGACACTTTTCCCGATAACAAAATGGCGACTCCACTGGGGATCATGTCTAGTTAGTTTGTTTGTGTTTCTCTTGTTGTTTATTTCATAAGCTTAGAAGCAGCAATCGAACTGCATTTGCCATTAACAAATGCAAAGTAGACATCTGCTGCTTCGATCCATTCACTGGATTTGTTTATGATTTGAACAGCTGATTCATAAACTAACTGATTGCCCTTGTGATAGCTCTTAGAATCCCCCTTAGATCTACCTCTGATTGTGCATTACTGATTGCTTTTACTCGGCCAAAAACCATAGATTAAACTGCAAACCGTGACCCAGAACCCGGATAGAATTCTCATTTATGCCCCAGCGCAGGCTCTGTGAAGAGGTTCTGCATTTCAACGCACTTCCTGAGAGGGCTACCTGCGATGCAATGCAGTTTCTCTGTGTAACAGGTGCACTGATCAGCCTAGCCCTGTGCAGCTGAGGTTCTTTGCTTCATTTTTTCCAGTTTTGTCTCTGATTTTTGCAGCCTGTGATCAGTATTTCACTATTTCAAACCCCTTTTCCTTACTGATATTCTGCCTTAGTTGTACAAAAGAAACTATAGATGTTTTTATGTGTTTGTTGCGTCGTTTACAGTTTTCCATTGCAAAAGTAGAATAGTCGTACTGTCGTCCTTTGATTTAGATCTGTCGCAAGTGTCAATTTTGATCATAGGAGAAAGTTTATTTGCTGTTGATAGTCGATTATGCTTTTACTTTTGCCTTTGGTTTGAATTTGTGACTTTCTAGTGTCGAAACGAGTATTTATTTCAAAATCATAAAGTGTCGTAATCATCTCTACCTTTTGATTTCGAAAAGAAGCTTGTTTGTGTTTGTCACTTGAAAGCAAATTCAGATTTGTACAACAACTTTCTTTTTAGGCATCAATATTAAGAAAGTGAAAAACAAAACAGATGCATGTGCATTTGCATATTGGCAGTCTGTTTGGCTTGATTTAGGAAAGTGCATTTACAGTGCGCTCTTTGCTCTTTGTGAAAAGATTGTGTCTTTCTTTTCCCCTAGTAGCTAGGATTTTCATTGCTGAAAAGAGATAAAAGTTTGTTTATCATCTTTAGATTGCATTTTAGGAATTACATCTACATCTCATGGTGATCCCAAAAGGCAAACTTCATAAGAAAGATCAACTTAAAATAAATTCAATGAACTTAACAACACTTTGGAACTTAACGCACAACATTTAGAGGTCTAGGCTAGAGACGTATTCCGGCGTCGTAAAGCCTGGTAACTGTTGTCCTCACTGATGGTTGGGTGATTCCTCCACTTTGAGACGATAAGTGCCAGTACGGGCTTGTGCTCCCACGTACCGTCGAGTATATATTGGGAGACCCCTATAGGCTTAAAACCTTTATCCATAGGAAGCCGTGTCGGCCGCCCTACTGATCGCAATGCACCGAACACAGCATTCGGGAAGACTGACTGTCGTACCGTAAAAAGTATTCTGCAGTTTTGCGATTGGTTTGGTACTCCCTCTACCTAGACCTCTAGAGCAGTCCCTTTCGTTCCTTTTCAGACTCCTTAACGGAAAAGGTCCATTTGAGCACTTGTCACTTCAGGCTCATTAAAAATCGAAGGAGACTAGAGTCATCTTTTGTTGGGTCCCTATAATACTAGTGATTACCCCATTACTATTGTAGTTATACCCCCTATTTATATTGTTGTGCCCCTATTACCCCCATATTGTTATTTCTGTGCCCCATAGAATCCCTCTATTGTTATTTTTGTGGCTTTATATTATTATTGTTAGGTCGGCTGGATTATATTGTGACTCCTTAGACTCCTATATATAGAAAGGAGGTTTTGTCATTTGTATCATCCAAGAATTGTTCATTTATGTAATGTAAAGGAGGTTGCCCCCTCGAAGAGGCTGAATTCTAAGGCGTGGATCTCTCTTTTCTATCTTTTTGTGAGCTGGTTTCATAACATTTGGTATCAGAGCTTTGGATTCTAGGGTTTCGCTGCTCCAAACAGGTCATCGTGGCATTTTCGCTATAACTTTTTTTCTGTGACGTTTCAGAAATTGAAAAAAAAACCCATTTGAGAAGAAATCATGCTGAACCTTGGGTCCAAATTTCAGAGCTTTTTTCGCAATATTTGCGGAGATATGATCTGAGGAAGTTGGTCTTTTTGCAGACTCCTGAATTACATTCAAAACAGGTGACCTGGGGAAAATCGTCATAACTTTCTCTCTGGGGATCGGATTAAAGTTTCGTAAGAAGGTACAGAAAGAGGACGGACTATAGTTTCTTGTGGGTGTTTTTCAGATCCAAAGGTCGAAACAGTGACTCGTGGCACGCCGTACAAGTTCGCTCTACTGAACTAGTCTATAATCAAGTCACTGTGGGAGATTTCGCATAACTCTTCCTTGGAGAATCCAATTTGGGTCAGAATTGTGGCATTGGAAAGAGGACACAGAGGGCTATGACAGGTCAGAAATTCAGAACTAGATAATTAGAAAGTACAGAGATACATCAGAGGCAATATCGAGCTCCTACAAAGTGAAAAAAAAGGTGTGTAGATTTTCTTAAATTTTTGCTTAAGCTTGGTTTGAAAATTTATTTTGAAGGAATTCAAAGGGCATAGTAGAGCATTATTATCGGTAACTGATGCCCCGAGGAAAGAAAATGCAAACACCTAGTAAGGAACCTGAAAGCTCTGGCATGACTCATGAAGAAGAGGAAGAAATGCAACATGATATATCAAAATTACAAGACCAAGTGCAACAATTGTCCCTTACACAAAAAGGAACAGAATCTAAGATGGATGGTTTAAAGAAAGGTGTAGAAGCTAAGATGGACTGTTTAAAGAAAGGCGTAGAAGCTAAGATGATTGAAGTGGAAGCTAAGATGGATGATTTGAAGATAGATTTGAAGACAGACATGGAAGAATTGAAGAAGTTGCTACAAGAAATGGTCACTAATGGTGAAAAGGTAGTAAAGGAAACTCATGATGAGAACAAAAGAAATGTTAATCATGATTCCATAGACTCTAATGTTGGATCGAAGACTCACCATGTTCCAAAAATCGATATGAGGAAGTTTGATGGCAAGGATCTCGCCACATGGATATTACAGATGGAGCAATTCTTCGATCTCAATAATGTGCAAAACACACAAAAGGTACGTATGGCAACTTTATATTTGGAACCAAATCAGTTTGTATGGTATCAATGGCTTTGTTCTCGTAAACAATTTATCACTTGGGCAATTTTTACGGAAGAATTGATAGCACATTATGAGGATACAAAAAGCAACACTTTTTTTAGCCAATTGATAAGTCTCAAACAAAAGGGTTCAATAATGGAGCACATTGAGGAGTTCCAAAAATTGAACATAAGGGTAAAAGATATTCCAGAGGAGCATAGGATTGATGTGTTCATAGGGTCTTTAAAGGATAATATCCAACATGATGTGCGCCTTTGGGAACCTGATTCATTAGAGAAGGCATTCAGGTTAGCAAGAAAAATGGAAAGCAAAATTATGGCAACTAGGAAGCATACCATTCACAACTATAAAGACGGAAGTGTTGTTGCCCATAGTCTTCCACAACCTACAAGGTTGACACCACAACAATTGGAAGAAAAAAGAGCAAAAGGGCTTTGTTACAATTGTGATAGCAAATACACAAAAGGTCATAAGTGTACTGAGAAGAAATTATTCTACATAGATTGTGAAGAGGAAGAAGAAAAGGAGCAAGAAAGGTCAAAAGAAGAGGATATATTCTAGCAACAAAGCCTAGATGAAGAACAAATAAATCCGACCATATCTTGTAATGCATTGGCGGGAATTACCACTCCTCAAACCATCAAGATAGAAGGACAAATCAAGAAGAAAAAGGTAATAGTGTTGATTGATTCAGGAAGCACCCACAATTTTATTCATTGTAGGGTAGCAAAAGAATTGAATTGCTTCCTATATCCAGCACCAGAGTGTCAAGTGATGATTGCAAATGGAGGAACAATAAATTGTTCTGGAAAGTGCCATAATATCAAGCTATCCATGGGAGAATATGTATTGACTAGCCCAATGCTTTCCATTCCAATGGGAGGTGCTGATGTTGTACTAGGAGTCCAATGGCTACAATCCTTGGGTACAATAGCTTTTAATTTTCAAGAACTTTTCATGAAATTTTCTGTGGAAGGAAAGGAAGTTGAATTAAGGGGTATTGCAGGGAAACCAGGAAAGATAATCAGCTCTAATGGCATGACAAAGCTTCTAAAAAAGGAGCAAAGAGGTGTAATTGCACAATTATGTTCGCTAGATGTTTCCACATTGGAATCATCTATTTCTCCAGATCTCCAAAAAGTCCTGGACAATCATTCCAAGGTATTTGAGACTCCCAAAGGTCTCCCACCTATGCGTGATCATGATCATGCTATTCATCTGATTCCAGGAAGTGTTCCTCCAAACATCAGGCCGTACAGATATCCATATGTCCAAAAAAGTGAAATTGAACGTATGGTTGCAGAAATGCTAGAGGCTGGTATAATTCAACCGAGTCAAAGTTCTTTCTCAGCTCCAGTAGTATTGGTGCACAAGAAGGATGGATCATGGCGCATGTGTCCAGATTATAGGGAGCTCAACAAGCTCACTATTAAAGATAAGTTCCCCATTCCTGTTATTGATGAATTACTGGATGAATTGCATGGATCAATTTACTTCACCAAGTTGGATCTTCGTTCGGGATATCATCAAATTAGAATGAAGATTGAAGACATTCCAAAAACGACATTTAGAACTCATGAGGGTCATTATGAATTTTTGGTCATGCCTTTTGGCCTTACCAATGCACCTTCAACATTTCAAGGTTTGATGAATTCAATTTTCAAACCATTCCTTAGAAAATTTGTGTTAGTATTTTTTGATGATATACTAATCTACAACAAGTCTTGGAAGGATCATGTTGAACATGTTGACAGGGTGTTACAACTATTGGAGGAGAAACAATTATATGCAAAAAGATCCAAATGTTTCTTTGGAGTCCAGGAGGTGGAATATTTGGGTCATATTGTATCTCATGAAGGAGTTAAGGTAGACCCTAGCAAAATTAAAGCCATTAAGGAATGGAAAATCCCCACATCCATAAAGCATCTGCGAGGATTTCTTGGGTTGACAGGGTATTATCGCAAGTTTGTTAAGAATTATGGGAGAATAGCAGCACCTCTAACAACATTATTGAAGAAAGATTCATTTTCATGGACTTCGGAAGCAACAAAGGCCTTTGAACATCTTAAAGAGGCAATGTGCCAAGCACCGGTCTTAGCTACGCCGGACTTCACAAAAACCTTTATTGTGGAATGTGATGCTTCAGGAAATGGAATTGGTGCTGTTCTAATGCAAGATGAAAGACCCATTGCTTTTGAAAGTCGTCCAATCAAGGGAAAGTTTTTAAGAAAAGCTATTTATGAGAAGGAAATGTTGGCAATACTCCATGCACTTAAGAAATGGCGACCCTACCTAATGGGAAGACACTTCAAGGTAAAAACGGATCATGATAGCCTTAAATACTTTTTAGAACAAAGATTATCCTCTGAAGAGCAACAAAAGTGGGTCACAAAGATGTTGGGTTATGACTTTGAAATCATCTACAAAAAAGGGAAGCAAAATGTGGTGGCAGATGCACTCTCAAGAAAGGATGAGGATGTGGAAGCATTGTTGTGTGCCATTTCTATTATCCAACCAGATTGGATAAACGAAGCAAGGGAGGAATGGAAGAACGACGAAGAAGTGTGGGCACTTATTCAAAAGCTACAACAAGATTCCAGTACTTCTGATACATTTAGCTGGCAAAATGATTCGTTATGGTACAAAGATCGCTTATACCTCTGTAAGAATTCCCAGCTAAAACAAAAGATTCTTATGGAATTGCACACTTCTCCCTTAGGAGGGCACTCAGGATTTTTAAAAACTTACCACAGGGTTAAGAAGGAATTTTTTTGGGATGGCCTTAAATCAGATATTCAAAAGTTTGTGGCGGAATGTTTGGTTTGCCAGCAAAATAAAGTTGAAACAATTAAGACACCAGGTCTATTACAACCTTTATCCATTCCAAGCCAACGTTGGGAGGAGGTTTCAATGGATTTTATCACAGGTTTACCCAAGTCTGAGGGAAAGAGTGTCATCATGGTGGTAGTTGACAGACTTACCAAGTATGCACACTTTTGTGCATTATCACATCCATTTAAAGCCAGTACAGTTTCTACTGCATTTATGGAAACAGTTCAAAAGCTACATGGAAACCCAAAGATTATTGTAAGTGACAGAGATCCCATTTTCACTGGAAATTTTTGGACAGAATTATTTTCTTGTCTTGGTACTCAGTTAGCTCATAGCTCATCTTATCATCCTCAATCTGATGGGCAAACTGAGATAGTAAACAAATGTTTGGAAGGATATCTTCGTTGCTTTGTATCTGATAAACAGACACAATGGGTCAAATGGTTGCCTCTGGCTGAATGGTGGTATAACACTTCCTTCCATACAGCAACAAAAATGACCCCATTTATGGCACTTTATGGGTATCAACCACCATCCATCACATCATATTTAAGAGAAAATTCTAAGGTTCAGGTAGTGGAACATCACATCGAACATCAACAACAAGTCCTCCAACTCTTAAAGGATAACCTCGTGTTGGCACAAAATAGAATGAAACAACAGGCAGATCAACATCGCAGTGAAAGAAGTTTTGATGTAGGTGATTGGGTATTCCTACGGCTACAACCATATAAGCAAATGTCCCTAAAGCAAGCTAAGAAGGATAATAAATTATCACCAAAGTATTATGGTCCGTACAAGGTGTTGGAAAAGATTGGTACTATGGCATACAAATTGGAGCTTCCTGCAGCTTCTCGATTGCACCCAGTTTTCCATGTTTCATGTTTAAAGAAGGTTATAGGTGACAAGCTCCCAATTCAAACAATATTGCCAGAACTTGACGAGGAAGGAAAAATTATATTGGAACCGGAAGCAATCACAGAAACAAGAACTCGACAGCTACGAAATCGATCAATTTCAGAGTATCTTATCAAGTGGAAGAACTTATCCGCTGAAGATTCCACATGGGAGGATGAGAATTTTATGCAGAAGTATCCAGAACTACTCAAGCATTGAGGACAACACTTTTTTGAAGGAGAGGGGCATGTTGGGTCCCTATAATACTAGTGATTACCCCATTACTATTGTAGTTATACCCCTATTTATATTGTTGTGCCCCTATTACCCCCATATTGTTATTTCTGTGCCCCATAGAATCCCTCTATTGTTATTTTTGTGGCTTTATATTATTATTGTTAGGTCGGCTGGATTATATTGTGACTCCTTAGACTCCTATATATAGAAAGGAGGTTTTGTCATTTGTATCATCCAAGAATTGTTCATTTATGTAATGTAAAGGAGGTTGCCCCCTCGAAGAGGCTGAATTCTAAGGCGTGGATCTCTCTTTTCTATCTTTTTGTGAGCTGGTTTCATAACATCTTTTGTTTTTTCTCGACTCTTAAAAACTGAAAAAACAAGTTGTGTCAAAGCGTGTTAAAATTTATTTTAAACGGAATATTCATACCCTTTTCCTACGTTGATCTTGGGTTGAGAAAATGGAGCCTAGCAACAAAGGAATTCCCCTTGGTGGAAATCGTAGTCCCTTCTCCTCTTGGGGAGATGTTGGTGCGCCCCATATGGCCACATTGTCGCTTCCAGGACTGACAATTGGCTTGCCAGTATGGCTCTTCTCAACCAATGTCGTTCAGAACACCGCCATTCCTGAACAATCGAATCATCAATTAGACGAGTCCAGAGTTGCCCACCAGCCTTCTACTTCCTCTAATTCTTCCTCTCCTCCTTCCTCTTCGCTTGATGGAACTGGTAAAGCTAAAAGCCATGTTCCTAAGGAGAAGAAGGAAAAGAAGAAGAAAGAGAAGAAGAAAAAGGAGCCAAAGGCGAGTGGGGGAAAATGAGTGTCGTCTAATGAAAATCCACACACTGCACCGACCAGGCCTAAATCGCCATGTGTCATTTGCAAAGGAGACCACTTTCACAGAGATTGTCCTTGCATCCCCCGTATACTAAGGGACTGGTCTCCTCGTTTGCACAATCTGGTGTCATCAACCTCTGGTGATCATGTTGAAAGCACACCGTCAACTAGTGAAAGTGAAGCCCCAGGACAAAAATGGAAAGCTAGATTTCCTTGTAAACTGTGCGAAGGCAATCATGCCCTCCACCGTTGTCCCTTCTTAGATGAAGCTAAAAGAGTTTTGGATGATCTTCCGGTTTCACCGTTACAACTTCCTCCTGGATATAAAAAACTCTTGCCGAGTCCGTCACTGGTTGAGAATCCAGCTGGCCCGCTCAGGTGGTCGGATGAAGCGCCTATCATTGAAGATAAACCACCTGAATCCATACCAGATGAAAGTCAAAAGGTCGAGGCGGCAGTTGACCCGGTCTTGCCTTCAGAGGTTTTATCTTCAGATGATACAGTCACTGAAGAGAACAAGGATGACACCGTCCAAATTCTCTTCATAAACACAGACTCCGACGAACATGGGGGCAATGTACCCGTTCCTTTACCACAGGAAGGAAGTTCGTCAGAGCCATACCCGGCTGTCTACTCGGTCCCACCTCCAAGCAACCTAGTTGTCTCCTTCGACTGGAATCAACTAGGCAAACCCCGTTTACCAGCAAGTATACCATTCTGAATTATCGTTCAAATATATAGAATGGTCATGGCTGGTACCATCATAGATGAGGGGGCTTCTGTGAGTATCCTTTCCTCTACTGCTTGGAAAGCGCTTGGTTCGCCATCGCTTTTGCCTGAGATGAGAAATCTGACAGGCTTTGATAAAGGAACCAGTTGACCTTTAGGGATCCTTCCCGATGTGCCCATAACATTGAGAGGGAAGACAGTTCACATGAACGTAATGGTAGTTCAAGGACCCTTGGATTATAACCTACTCCTTGGACGAGACTATATTTATTGCATGGGAGCCATTGTCTCCTCACTCTTTAGAGTAATGTGTTTTCCGCACGAAGGAAGAGTGGTCAAGCTCGTGGACCAGCTTTCATTTCCCGGATCACGCATAGCAAATAGTCATATACCGTCCCTAAATGGTATCTTCACGCAAGAAATGTTTCAATCCCCAGTCCGTCCTCCCGATGAGTGCGAGTAATTCGGAGGGATATGACTGAAACCCAGGGGGCATGCGTCCTAGTCTGCTTCGGCAGGAAAACTTTGGGTATAAGGTAGGTTCCGCGGGAGAATATGACTAGTCTGTACCTCGTCCGTGATTGGAAGAGGGGTTATTCTAGAATAAGATTCTCTTGTCAAAGTTATGTGAGTTGGCGGGCGTCGCCACTCACCTTTGTTTATCTCGGTAGACATCGCCGAAGAAGTGTTTTGTTTGCTGTGTGAATAGAACAATCTTTGGGTAACCTGTAAGAGGTAGTACCCTTCCTGATAAAACGAATGTTTTGTCAGCTCGAATAAAGGGTGACCCTTCCTGATAAAACAAATGTTTTGTCAGCTCGAATAGAGGGAGACCTCGAAACTCAGTTTTATTCCTGGGGGCATGCAAACCTTTTGGAGTGCAAGCAAGGGGCGGCTATTTATTTTTTAAATTTTTAGGACCTCTAACCCTTTAAACTCGTAGGATTAGTCATCACCTAACTTGCATAAAGAAAGGATGTGGGGCAAAAATCTAAAAGTTGCCGTTTTTATATGAGACATTCTTATCATATGACTGGATTAATCGAGCAGTTTTAGCACATAGTTCAAGCTCGTTAAAAAATAAACATAAGACCGAGCAAATGTTTCCACCCGCGTTTAAGCTCGTTAAAAAATGAACTATCCCTTGGTAAATAACCACCGTGAATGTAGCATTTCAGCCATTAAAGCCTTGGTTGTGTTTGCACCATCACCTCCACTTTTCCATTAGCTGATCATTCACCTCCATTTGATTGTTTACCCATTTTGAGGAACAGCTGCGAAGAGTGATTTCACTAGCCATCCTTGTGACACTGCCGTGATTGGAAAATTCCAAACCTTACCTGGAATCAGCTGCTACCCATTTTATCACTCGTTCCTCAAAAGACGAGTCTTCTTTAAGCTCTTTTCAACTGACTCGTAAAATATGAAAAGATTGCCGAGTTTTGGCCTTCCAGCTCGTTAAAGCGACAGGAAGTGCTATCCCTCCTCTAGATTTTAATCTTTTTGGACTTGAGGGATTATTGCACAAAAAGATCGAGCGCTTGTTTTGTTCGACTCGTTAAAGCTAATCGAAAATTCATCCCTTCTGTATTGTTTTATACTTTTTCGGACTTAAGGGATTAGATGACGAAAAAGGAATTTTGGAGTTACCTTTACGTACCTTTTCAGACTCTCTAAAAATGAAAAGGACCGAGTTATCTTTGTCGTTAGACTCGTTAAAAAGATTAATAGCGACAAACTTGTCTTTAGACGAGAACGAGTTTCACTATCGCTAGGATCGTTAAAACATAGCGATGGGTTTGCCCGAAGGGAAAATTATAGAACAAGCATATGTTATCCTCCTCAAGCTTGACAAAAATAAAGAGGTACTGGTCAGCAATGACTGGGGAAAAATTGGGAAGAAAACTCAAAGAATCTTTATTGGTAGCAAGTCGCTCTTGAACATGACACTTCCACTCCGTGCCCTAGTCGGGTTGGGTTGTTTCATTCATCGGTCACATCGCCATGGTCTTGCCATACCATCCACATTTGGGGTTAATGCTACCAATCCATCACATAAGTGTCGCCGACATGTTCAAGAGAAGTCATCCAGAAAAGGCCACCTGTGTCCCGCCCACTACCATACATTATACTCCATTCTTTCATGACCGCCACCCTGAACCGTATATCATTAGATCGTTTTCACCTCCATCAAAATCATTTGCTCCGTTCCGTGTCATTGATGTGGGATTCATTAAGGCCCTCCTATGATGGATCACTTCTTGTCGACATCAGCTCATTATCCAAGAAGTTGATCTAGGAACACCCCATTCAGTACTTTGAAGCTTGCATGCCTCAATGGCAAGTTTCTCACTTCCGGCGACAGGTATACATCAATGACCTTCGACCGAAAGATTTTGCGTGGTGTTCGACGCCAAATCCTTTATTCACACCACGTGAATTGTACTGCAGTACCTTGAGGGTCATTATCATTATCGGTGATTCCTCTCGCGCTTGTTAACAGTTTACATCATTGACTGGTAATCAAGCGATGTCTTTCCATGTTCGACTTCAAAACATTTCTCACATGGATCGACTTGTACTTCGAGTGAAGATCGAACGAGATTGAATACCCCGGATCTAGTTTCATCCATCTGGGCTGCGATATATATTCAGGAAAATAAAGACATTGAAATGTACAACATTGCAACACAGATAATCATCCTACCAAAAGGATGATGGCTCTATCAGAATCATCAGTCTACCATCAGACGGTTGTCTGTCCTATGTACATGGAAATGAATTTATAAAGCTGAGCATGGGAATGCCCGCCTCAGCTAGATCATGAAAACAGTATGAAGATAATGTATTGTATTGTATCTTATTACAGGTCTCCTCCCAGCATTGAAAGAACTTCGGATCCTCCTAATAAAGCATTTCACCCGATAAACGGCCTCATACTTTAGGGGGCAACTGTTATAGACATTTTTGTGCCTTACAGCTCTAAGCATGAAATGTCCATAAACCAAGGGCTCCTAAGTCCCTAAAAGTGTTTTTCTAACTCCTAAAGGAACAAGGTCAACAAATTACAGCTTCTCCCAGAAGTTCTCCACCAGAAACTGCTCAGAATAAGTCAAATCAGGATCATTTCAGTTGCTCCACTAGCCAAGTGCGTTGCATAGCACCTAAGTCCACTAGCTAGGTGCATTGCAATGCACCTAAATGCACTACCAGGGTGCATTGAGCGGGAAGTGACAAGTGGCAGAGTCATTCCACGAGGTGGAGAGACAATGGAAGCTTCCAGAATCTTCTCCAATGACACTTGCCTCACTGAATTCGACCAAGGATGAGTAAGAGGCTCTCAGTCTCCAAGTGGAAGCAAGAACTGACAGAGAGAAGCCACTAATCAATTCATGATCTGACTCATCCTCCTTGCATACATCTATATATGGATCCCTCATCCCAGAGATTCAGATGCTGGAATTTTGCACATTGTAAGGAATTGCTGTTGGTTTTGAGATACATATCAGAGAATTGGGTGATCTATGCTTTGTTGGGGTTGAAGAAGGGATTTCTTTGCTGGGAGGTTGATGCTGGGTCAGGAATCATCGGTTGTAACTCCTCCTGGATCTTCTTGTATATCAATAAAACTATTTGAGTTTCTTCTCCATGCTTGTGTTTCATTGATGCTTGTTACATTTGTATGGTTAACTTAAATTTGATCCTAAGTTATTTATGAATATAAACCCATGTCTTTGTATAGTTTCCTTCTTCTGTGATCTTACAGGTACTTGGTGAAGCTGGGCAAGTGAGGAAGCAGGTAGCTGGGAACTGTCAAAGAGAAGAGAGATTGGATCAAAGGACTAGTGCAAGACACAGGTTGGTTCATCCTATTCCTCTTTGTTTATAGTTCATATAGAAGAATACAAAAGTAGTTTTCTCTGTTTGTTTCTAAGGTAGCTATCACACCTTAGTGGGATAGAGTCGTTCTAAATAGACACTTTTCCCGATAACAGGTAGTTATTGTCTCAACCTTACTACCATTTGAGGTTGATCAAGAGTGATGTTATGAAGTAGAGGCTCTAGCATCAGCCATCATAACATGTTTTGTCTGTCTCATATTTTTCCAAGAATAAAAAGATATCCAGGAATTTGTTTCTTCCATATACTGTTTCCATTCATGAGACAACTTAACTTTTTCTTCAATAGTATGAGCAAAACCAAAAGATTCAACTTCTGGATGAGTAGGAAGATCCCAATTTAACATGGCTTTCATCCATGCACCTCCAATTTTATGTTTGGGACAACCATCCATTAATGTAAAAAACTTTTGCATTTCCATTACAGCAGGTTTTTTATAATCATCTGGAATTGGGCCGAATCATAAATCAGGGATTAGTCCATTTGCTTGTTCTAGGAATCCAAGCCCATATCTAGGCTTTGTTGGCATCAATGTGCTGAAGATTGCTGTTAACCTTGGATCCTCTTTTTCCAAAGTAGTAATCTCATGCATCATCATGATATGTCCAGCTTCATGGGGAAAAGGTATATCTGAACATTTAGGATTAGGACAAGGATTTATAGAAGTGGTAGGTGGAGCATCTCCTGTCCTAGGGTTATGGTTTTCATGCATGACAATATCAACAATATGACTGAGGTTAACAGGGCAATGACACTCTGGACATTTTACTTCATGAGAGGAAAAATTGACTAATTGTGCAAATTCAAACAATGAAATATGTTTATAGGAGTTTGAACTAGAACTAGAGCAGGCTGTATGTACAAATTCGAGGTTTTTGTACAATGGTGAACCTTTGCACATCTGGTTTATTCTTTGCCTATCAATAGTTTATCTTCAAGGGAAAGAAAGAATAGTAGAAGAGGGTTCTTCTCTAATATCAGCAGAAGTAATTTTCTTTATAGCAGGAGGCTTGGGATTGGATACCACCCAATGTTCTGGGAAAGTAAGATCTTCCCATCTTATAGTTTGGTGTTCAATATTTATTCTAGGTAGTTGCCATCTAGCAGAGGGCTGTGTTTCCTGATACTCTGATTCAACATAATTTAAAACTCGACTAGATGCAGATGCGAACATATCCCTAAGGGGATTTTCTTGAATAGATGAATCTCTTTCCTCTATTTCTTGGAAAGAAATAGACTTTCTGAAAAGCTCCATTTTAATATAGAGTGTTTTTCTGAGTACTAACCTGAACCAAACTCTTTGGCTCTAATACCAATTTTATGCAGGGGCTTCGATGAAGCTTGCAACAGTAACATAGCTGCTAGGCCTTGCTGATGCAAGCAGATCAGACCGCAGTCTGCAGTTGCAGAGCAGGAAAATCTCTCGACTCTAAAACTCTTCAAACTCCAAATGTCCCGAATGAGGCTTACTCCCTTTCTTATATATATAAAGGAGGGGACAAGCATATAATCAATGGGACGACAAACTTGGTACTGAAGGAATCTGTCAGATCATGAGATGTGGCTCAAAGCGCACCAGAAGTTGGAGAAGTGCTCCGAGTATCATCACTGAAGATTATTACAAATCTATAGAGAATAAAATGTACAAAGTGGATGCTTTTTGAATAGGAAAATCCCACGAGAAAATCTGGTCACAAATTGTCCTTGTGACTGGACATCATTTTTACACTGTGGAGACTTTTACGGACAAGTCCACGGGAACCAAAAATAAATTAAAAAACTGTAATTTTGGGAAACCGAAATTTTTTATACACATTTTCATCCCAAGCCTTGGTAAAAATCCTTCTCACAATCATAGGCTTATTTAATATAATTTGATGCTTAATTTTTGTGAGAATAAGCCATTGGTGATGTCTGTTCATATATTCTTTTAACACCTCGTTATCTCGGAGAGGATATCGATCTGGGAGAGAAAACATGTCTTTAATGGTCTCATAAGGAGAATGGAAGCAATCAGGAATATTGTGTTCAAAACATATATCACGACACATTCTAACATATGATTCATGGTAAATAGATTGCGGAGATTTTCCTGCTCGGAAATTGCAGACTGCGGTCTGATCTTTGCTAGTCGTTGGGTGAGGATGACTATCTGCGCAGTTCCCCTTACATTGTCATACTGCTCCTGCAGTTCGCACACCTCTGTTTCCAGGCGCTGTATGTTGGAGTCCTCCTGTAAGGATGTGAGGACGTCAAAAGCTTGATCCAACATACTGGTATAGTCCTGCACTTCCCGTCCAATTTCTTCCAATCTTGTTTGAATCGCACTAACGCTTTGTTATTTAACTTCCGGAGGAGTGGAAGGCTGTGCCTTCATTCGCAGCTCAACAATTTGTAGGTTCAGCTCTAGCTGCACTCGTGTTGTTTCCTCGCATGCGCTTCAGACTCCACTTGCCAGACAGTGGATCCACATCTTTGTTGGTAATTCTGTGGTGATGGGTAGCTCTGGAATGCGCTGGCATGCTTCATCAACTATTTGGGCAATCTGCTGATTCTATGACACTAGCTCGTCACGTTGCAGGCTGAGCTATTCGATGTTGATCTTCTGCTCACTCAATACCTAGATCGTGCGGCCTTCCCTGGCACGTAGCTTTGTTGTTATGCCATCCTATAGCTGGTACATTGTGTCTCGCGGAAGGGCAGCCAAATTGAGGCCAAGTCCGTTGATCCTGCCTACCGCGGCTCTGTCATCCTCGTTCTCCACTGTTAACGCTCCTTCTGGGAGAACTATAGTGTTGGCCATCTTTGCACGTAACAGTTGCTCCGCTACTGATGTACCTGCGGTTCCATAGGTAGCTACTACTCCTTCCTGTGGGGGCCGCACATGAAGTTCCTACAACTATGCCCTTTGGCCCCCCAACACAATCTGTTAATCCGTCATGGCTTCCTGGATCGCTTCCCTAGTGACCTCATGAACCGTGTCGCCAATGTTGTAGAGATCGCTTTCTATCAGTGTAATCGGTTCGATGTCTAGTTTGGATTCCTTGACCTTCTTTCGTGGACCTGATCTCTCCGTGCTGGGTGGATTTTGTGCTCGAGTTTGCGCCTTCTACTGTGTCTGATCTCTGTCTCGTAGAAAAGTTTGAGCCCCCTTCCTCCTGCGTCATGGTGGCCCCTGTTGCCTGTGTTGCTGCTGCTTTTTCGGTGGCCTTTGCCTGCTCTACGGCTGCTTTCACTACCTCGTAGACAACCCTTACCTCCATGGCCGCTTGTTCGTTCTGCTTTTGCTGGGCCAACTAGGTGATACACAACTTGGTTACAGCCTTCTGCTTTTGTGATGCTGTTCTTTCCTTCTCCACTAGATCCGGGGTGCGCCACTCAGGAGGCCATGATTCCAACACTGAGAAGATCGCATCATCAATGGTGATAAAGGGGAGCTTGGTCCATGTTTGTGCCAGATCTTTATGCACCTTGATATACACATTATGAATATCTGCCTTGAAGTCTGTAAAGCTCCGCAGTCTGTTGTACACTATGGGGGATAGGCGTGACCTCTTGTTGATCCACATCCGGACACTCGCCTCCATGAGCACCCAGAAGATCTTTGTTTCGCGGATTTGCGTGGCGTCCTTAGTAGCCCAAAGCGACGCGTACTTCCCGTCCTCTGGTAAATCATATTCAATATTAAGGAACTGAATGTCCTCAGGCAGTTCCCCTATTACCAGTATAATCGACAAGAGCAACCACGTGTAGTGGAAGGTCTTGCCCTACTCCTGGGCTTCTTTGTAGTTAGTTAGGAACTCCTCGCAGAGGAACTTGGCCCAGTTGAATTGGACCCCCTCCGCGCATTGTTTTGCCAATGCAACTACTGGTGCTGGTACCTCATCTCCGCGACATTTTCGTATTACCTTCCCGGCCAGGAGTTGGGTGGCTACGTGCACCCCTTTATCGTTAATGCTACTGATTGCGTAACCCCTCTTTTTCTTTTCCAGTTTGTATTTCTTCCTCATGGCCTTTGCGAGCGCCACATCTTCACTTTTTATGGCTATCTCCGTGGGGTCCTTTCCCTTACAGGGGAGCCGGGAAATCTTGTGGATAAGATCCGTTGTGATGGGAATAGGCTCTCCAGCCATAAGTAACCATCGTGCACTAGGCACAACATCTACTTGATGACGAAAATCGTGATAGGCATGCGGTGAAAGTGTGGAATGCATAGTAGCTGAAGTAGTCTGGCCTTCTCCACACTGTGCAGCCATTTTTGTGGCTCTAGTGTCGTAACTGACCCCTCCGTGCTCTGCTTCATAAGGTTCTCAGTCTCTAAATGTGAGAACTTCTCGCTGTCCGCGAGGTCCCAATATTCAAACTTCATTGTGGGCACGCGACCCAGGGCTAAGCCCTCAAACACAATTCCATTGGGGAGGAGTGGAGTTTGGAGTGCGCTCTTAGCAGCATCCAAATCCTTGGGAACCTTAGCTTTCCCTTTCTATGGAGGAACATACTTGGGCAATTTCGCTGCAGCGCGCACCGACTGGATGTCTTCTTCCATGTCTTCTGCTACTTCTATCTCATTTACGAGAGCTTGTAGGTCCTCCTCCTCGTCGTCTGTCTCAATGGTGATAGCCTTACCCTTTTCTTCCATGGATAATTTACCGAACCGCAGATTCCGTGGGGACATGTGGACTGGTCCCACCGCCTGCTTATCTTTCTTGGGCCTCGGTGTCTGAGGCAATTTTGGGATTTCCGGCGTGACCCTAGTGTCTCCGGGAACATCATGCACTGTGGGGTTCTGTGCGGCCTCGTCGGTGGTTCCTTCTACATAGCCTAAACCTCTCCTGGTAGCTGTCATCTTGTTTGAGCTGTTTGTGGTCGTTCGTGAACTTCGAGGCTCAATTATCGCTTAATGCTCAACACTCTATGCTCTACGTAATTGCTCAAATCTCAAATAAATAAGTATTGTCTCGTGGTTAGCCCTTGGAGTTTTATAGTGCCTTTTGAATTCAAATCTGACCGTTCCCCACAATTCTGAGCCATCAATGCTTTCTTGGTGGCAAATTGCCATAAATCTAGCTCTTAATTCGTGTCTTAAATTCCCGCCGCCTACTCCCTTTTGCCTTAAATTGGACATCTCGTCATGAATAGTGACACCAACAGTTACTTCCTAGCCTACCCTCGTGGCAGCGCAGTCCCTCGTGCTCGGGCGCGAACCTTTTGCCATGCTAACTTTGCTCGCACCTCCCTCATCGCGCAGCTCCCAAACAGACTCTTTTAGAGTCCCGTGCTCTCTTTCAACTGTCTGGAGCGCTGAGACTGTACTCCTTACATCTAGTCAGGTGGTTACATCACTTGTGCAAGACTTCAAATCGCCTTCCAAAATAGTCCGCGGAAACTCCTCAATTGTCTACGCGACCGCCGGTGTCGCACATTCTACTGTATGTAGTACGCTCCCCTGGTTACTGCATTTGGAGAGGTGCGGTCGTAGCCATGGCAGTAGAGTCATAAATTCTTGACGATACTCTTCTAATGTAGTGGTACGATCATCTGTATTTTGCCTTGTCATTCTGGGTTTGAGACATTCCTGCGCGATCTCGTTTTCCAGCTTCTTGATCTCAGCGTCCATCAAAATGCTTTTCTTCCTCAATCATACTCGATCCTTTTTGAGTTCACGAAGTCTAAGGTTTCCTCGCCGAATGGCTTCCTAAATCCTTATATGTTCGACCTTGCGTAGATGTGTGATTTCTTCCTCCTCGTCATTGCGCACTGTCACCACTACAGGGTTCAGTACGTGCGGATTTCTTTTTGTATTTTCTACAGTAATTACGCTGTAAGGCGTTTCCCTTTGAAATGAATTGTCCCAGCCAATGTTGTTTCCTATCATTGACCGTGGATTTGTGGTGTTAGACGATTGAATGAATTTTGATCGTTGATCCAAAACTGAAATAAGTTATGAAAACGGTTAATGAAGAAGCGTGTTCCGTGCTTCTCGGTTCCTGCGACTCAAAAGATTGTTCTCATTTTCAAATCTCGGCTGCGATTTTCATTTTCAAATCTCGGCTGCTTGTGGAAATCGCAGTGGACCAGAGTTCTCAGTGTCGAATTCAATTGGAAGCCGAACGATTAAAAGCAGTTTTCCTGTCATTCTCCTATTGTATTCCTTCTGCCCTTGCGAGCTGCTTAGTTTATTCTTCGTTAAGTTTGTCATTTCGACCTTTTACGCTCCATCTCATTTGCCCAATATCAGGTTCTCACTCACTAATTTTCGGTTCAAAGGTTTTATCAGAGCTTTCCACCGCTGTTTGCAGGGCATTTCAAGTTCTCAGGGCGGAATTCGACCTGTCTGTTATCCGCCAGGTTGGCATTAACTAACCCTTTACCCACATTTTTCAGATCTGCAAAAGGCCTTTTTAAATTTCTGTATTTCAGGCTCTGAATTGATCACGGTAGAACAATTTAGTGGTTAATTCTTCTCGGCCTTTACAGTCTGTAGCGGTAGGTTTTAGGGTTTTATTTTATGAAAAACATCTAATGCATTTTATCTTTAAATACTTGAAATCTTGTGTTGCTTTTATCTCTTATGTGTTTGGAGTAAGTCTGTTCTCTGTCGCATTTGTTTTACATTTCCTCTGCTAAAACGTGATGCAGATTCCTTCATTTCCCGCAATCATATCTGTTAACTTCAAAATCTCCTTATAATATGCTCTGAGAATAGAATCTTGTGCACTTGAAACTGGTACCCGTCACTCAGCTTTTAAGGAGTCATAGGAAAATTCAAAGCCTTCATGCAGGTCCCACGCAGGTCACATCTGGAATTGGATTTGCGACAGAGTGCTTTGAAGCTAGATGACAAAAGTGTTGGCCTATCTTGGTTGTCCTCACGCTGTCCTTGTGTCTCCCTGGAATTGGATTTGCGGCAGAGTTCTTTGAAGTTTCTTGTTGATAAATAAAAGTGTTGGCCCATCTTGGTTGTCCTCACACTGTCCTTTTGTCTCCCATCCCAATGGCCTCTCTATCTTCAGAGTTATTTTTCGGGGTTGTTTCCTTTGGAGGTGTGGGAGCTAGGGTTGCAGCACACAAATCTTCTTTGGTGGCAGAGAAAAATCCAGAATCTGTTCCCCCATGAACCAGCTAGATGACGACATGCCAACTCTCCAGAAGCTATGGATATGCGAGGGGTTTGAACACTGATTTTTTTCCTAAGAGTGGAAAAACCTATCATAACGTAGTTGTCATAACTCAGTTGTCAAGACAACAGTGACCACAGTTACCTCTGGCTACTATCAAAGTGACGACAGCTATCTCTGGCTACTATCCACTAATGCAAGGTGACTTTTCACCGTTATTCAAAAAAACCATGACACCTAGAATAACCCGCTCATAGTCTGTAAGGTGGCAAGTATTCACTCCTGCCAGATGCCTATGAGTCTTCGGCCATTAACCTATTTCTTTAGGTCCAAAAACACAAGCTCTTAGGCCATTAACCTGTTTCTTTAGGTCCAAAAACACAAGCTCTTAACCAAGTAGTAGTTTTAGTGGCCGAGGGGGTTTGAACACTGATGTCCCACCAGTCTTCCAACACTGATTTCCCTCCAGTACAATGTTTTTTATTTTCTTCGAATATTTTATCCACACTGTAGTGTAATTTTTTTGTCTCCACGGGTAGTATACCTGCTTGATATGTAGAATCGACCAGAGCAGAATAGTTTGAAACTGGCTATGACTATTTTATGTGAAGGCTGCGATCTGTGTTTGTATTACACCACTGACCAGTTCAACTACAACCCTCTCCTAATGCAAAACATAACCATTACTGCTAAAAAAAAATGTTACAAATACAACACAGGTATATACAATTGTTTTCTCTAAAATGCAAAATTGATCGCAACTTAAGCGTTTGCTCTTTTGAAAGCCATTTTCTAGGTTTACATGAACGTTGAATTATCAAAAATGTCCTCAAAGTCTCTCAACCTAACATTGTTCGATCAAACTGTCCTGAAAGTCTCAAGCTAACGGATTCTGCCGAGGTCTCTGTAAATATTTTTGTGCATATTTATATTATTAATGAAATTCCCTAGTACAGTAAAAAATGTGCTAGATGCGTCTTCCAAAATCCATCCCAATATATACTTTAGCCAAGTGTACACCAATTCCAATACTGTCCATAGATCGACTCTACTTTATGTGAAAAAAGGGTTATTTCAACCTTTGAATAAGAAAATATTGCATCAATTCTACATACAGTTGCAACAACGCGGCCACTTTTTGGAGCTCCCAAAAAATAGAATTGAATAAAGGCTTATAATTCCCAGTTATTCAGTGGATGATTGTCCCGTTTTTAACGGAAATTATGGTATTTACACAATAAAATAATGAATTATGTTTTTTTAATGATAAAATAATGAATCGTTTTAGTTGGCACATTTCGGCATAGAACTTCACAGAGCTGTATAAATTTTATTTGAAAATTCATCTTCATTCAACTGGCCAGACAACCAACGTACTATAATAATATAATTTATTTAATAGAGGATTTGTAACGGATACTTCACAAACAACTTCAAATGCAACAATTTCTTTTACAGAACATGAAAAACCATAAATATCCCAATACAATATAGTATATACCCATTTCATATCCACCACAAATTAATAAATATATTAAAACATACAAAAAAATACCAAGGTATCTTCAGCTATGGAGACAGCGAAATAATTAACCCATGGTGTTACTCGAATAGAAAAATACTTTCATGTAATTCAAGTATTATTGAAATTTTGGAATGATCAGAAGCAACTGTAAAAATTTCCAAGACAAAATGTTCACATTACAATGACAATATGAAAACTAAAAAACAATCATCTGCCAGTTATTTAATACTCAATGCCTTAAAATTCCACAGATTACAGGAGGAATCACCTACTGTTCACAGTTGCAGCTGCAAAGTGTTATCGTCTTCATATAACTAAGAATATTTACCCAGGTCTACATTATTCAAATGCTAGTAGCTGCAAATGCCGATGAGGTAATTGATTCAAAGGCATGACTGATCCCTCTGCTGAAAAGCATTATATGCTCTAAAATTAAGTTATGATATTTGCTTCTGCATAGGCTCCTCTATAATATAAAACAAATAGGATTTGTATCATCATTAACAAGACTCAGTATAGACAAAAGAAACAATTATCTTGAATAGCTGCGAGAAAATCATGTCAAGCAACACATGAAATTGGCATTTTACACTGACATTCCAAGCAAAACTACAACAGAAAATGACCATTGTGCTTGCCAATACATGCACAAATTTGCAAACAGCTTTCAACAAATCTTCTAATACAAGTCACTAATCAAGAGAAGATGCCACCAAGTTTCCTAGCAAAGTCGTGGTCATCATCATCTTCTAGAAAGTCTTTATCTTCTTGCTCATCTTCATTCTTTTCTCACTCTTCATTTCCTCATGCTCTGCATGTTCCAAATCATACTCTTCATGGTCAACATCTTCATCTTCATTGCTGTGAACAACATCATTCATTATTGCATCTTCCTGGTCATCCACTACAATAGGCTTTGCTCCATTTGAAAAGGCTGATGGTTTGTCTTCTACAAGAGTATCGACGTCATTGGATGCTTCAGTGTCATTCACCCCAGGAGTAAAAGTGGGCAGTTCAGATGTATAACTGTCACCAGTTGGAAGTTCTCCCTCTTCAACATCTTTTTCAAGTGGTGGCAAGGCATTTTTTCCCTTGCTCAAATTGAAACCCTAAATGGCCTGACCCTGCCCTTCTGTAGGTATATTTCCTTCATTGTCACCATTTTCTTGAGTCACTTTCCATTTTTTCTTCATAATATCACTTAATGGCTTTGGAGCCTGAAAGTCCTGTTCCCCACTTGAATCACTAATTACCTTGCCCAATCTCATCTTCCTTTCTTCCCAAGGAAGATTTTGTTTGTGTTTGTCTGGACTCTTCATAGAGGGATTTTGTAAGGATCCATGCTCTGTTGATTGTGCAGTAGAAGGTTCTTCACTGCTCTCATGATTCTTTTCTTGTTTGATTTGTGCAAGAGTCTTAGGCCCAGCAAAATTTATGGCATCTGTCCTTGTTTCAGTGTTCCTAAAAGTTTGACCTCTATGTACCCTGGATACTGATGATATAGAACCATCTGCAGGCATTATGCCCCTCTCCTTTTCATGATACTTGCTTCTGAAATGGTCATTTAAGCATCGTCTGCTTGGTGAGCTTCTGGACCAAGCCCTCTCTAACTTGCCTTCTTGATCAGCTTTTATATTGTCATATGGCTCTCTTTTGAAGCCACTAGCCTCTACTTGAATCCTACCCTACAATCACCTACTACTATGATTCATACCTTGCCTTAACTGATCCCTATATATATCTTGCTGTCTACGGTCATCATCTTGTTGCCTAGGGCTACGGTGAAATTCACCATGTTGACTATCCACATGCTGTCTCTTTGAGGGGCTATCCACTACTTTAGCCTCACCAGCCCTCCTACATGTTGAAATCCGGTGGCGGAGATCCTCCATATTGTTCCGTTCACGATCATCTTCACTAGACAAGGACCTCCTTTCTTGCACAATCGGTCTCTCTAGAACCCTGTCATCAAAAGCATTAGACTGCTTTCGGCCACCACGCTCATATCCCCTGTTTTTATATGGTTCATAAGCTCCATGGTCATACTGAAATTCAGCATCATAGTAGCCAGTTCGGACAAGCTCTCGTTTGTTGTGCATATTTCTTTCTCGACCATTGATTGCATCTCTTCCAGATCCATATCATATTTATAGTAATCAACATCCTCCCGATGGCTTAGCTGGTCAGGTCCATCATTTGCAAGTACATCAAATCCTGGTGATGATCCACCCAGCAAATCCTCCGATTTTAATCCATTTTGTAGTCTCTCTTCTGGAGGATGAGACAGGCGTATCCGAAACCTATTTCTTGAAGCAACATGTATCCTCTGTCTTGTAGGTTCAATCTCTGGCAAAAATTGTTCGACTTCATGTGGAAATAATGAATCTTTTTAGTTGGCACATTTCGGCATATAACTTCACAGAGCTGTATAAATTTTATTTGGAGATGTCATCTTCATTCAACTGGCCAGACAACCAATGTACTATAATAATATAATTTATTTAATAGAGGATTTGAAACAGATACTTCACAAACAACTTCAAATGCAACAATTTCTTTTATAGAACATGAAAAACCATAAATATCCCAATACTATATAGTATATACCCATTTCATATCCACCAAAAATTAATAAATATATTAAAACAAACAAAAAATTCCAAGGTATCTTCAGCTATGGAGACAGCGAAATAATTAACCCATGGTGTTACTCGAATAGAAAAATACTCTCATGTAATTCAAATATTATTGAAATTTTGGAATGATCAGAAGCAACTGTAAAAATTTCCAAGACAAAATGTTCGCATTACAATGACAATATGAAAACTAAGAAAAATCATCTGCCAGCTATTTAATACTCAATGCCTTAAAATTCCACAGATTACAGGAGGAATCACCTACTGTTCACAGTTGCAGCTGCAAAGTGTTATCGTCTTCATATAACTAAGAATATTTACCCAGGTCTACATTATTCAAATGCTAGTAGCTGCAAATGCCGATGAGGTAATTGATTCAAAGGCATGACTGATCCCTCTACTGAGAAGCATAATATGCTATAAAATTAAGTTATGATATTTGCTTCTGCATAGGCTCCTCTGTAATATAAAAAAAATAGGATCCGTATCATCATTAACAAGATTCAGTACAGACAAAAGAAATAATTATCTTGAATAGCTGTGAGAACATCATGTCAAGCAACACTTGAAATTGGCATTTTACATTGACATTCCAAGCAAAACTACAAGAGAAAACCACCATTGTGCTTGCCAATACATGCACATATTTGCAAACAGCTTTCAACAGATCTTCTAATACAAGTCACTAATCAAGAGAAGCCACCAAGCTTCCTAGCAAAGTCGTCGTCATCATCATCTTCTAGAAAGTCTTCATCTTCTTGCTCATCTTCATTCCTTTCCCACTCTTCATTGTCCTCATGCTCTGCATGTTCCAAATCATACTCTTCATGGTCAACATCTTCATCTTCATTGCTGCGAACAACATCATTCATTATTGCATCTTCCTGGTCATCCACTACAACAGGCTTTGTTCCATTTGAAAAGGTTGATGGTTTGTCTTCTACAAGAGTATCCACGTCATTGGATGCTTCAATGTCATCCACCACAGGAGTAAAAGTGGGCAGTTCAGATGTATAATTGTCACCAGCTGGAAGTTCTTCCTCTTCAACATCTTTTTTAGGTGGTGGCAAGCCATCATTTCCCTTGCTCAAATTGAAACCCTGAATGGCCTGACCCTGCACTTCTGTAGGTATATTTCCTTCATTGTCACCATTTTCTTGAGTCACTTTTCGTTTTTTCTTCAGAATATCACTTAATGGCTTTGGAGCCTGAAATTTTTGTTCCCCACTTGAATCACTAATTACCTTGCCCAATCTCATCTTCCTTTCTTCCCAAGGAAGATTTTGTCTGTGTTTGTCTGGTCTTTTCATAGAGGGATTCTGTAAGGATCCATGCTCTGTTGATTGTGTAGTCGAAGGTTCTTCACTGCTCTCACGATTCTTTTCTTGTTTGATTTGTGCAAGAGTCTTAGGGCCAGAAGAATTTATGGCATCTGTCCTTGTTTCAGTGTTCCTAAAAGTTTGCCCTCTAGGTACTCTGGATTCTGATGATATAGAACCATCTGCAGGCATTCTGCCCCTCTCCTTTTCACGATACTTGCTTCTGAAATGATCATTTAAGCCCCATCTGCTTGGTGAGCTTCTGGACCAAGCCCTCTCTAACTTGCCTTCTTGATCAGCTTCTATATTGTCAGATGGCTCTCTTTTGAAGCCACTAGCCTCTACTTGAATCCTACCCTGCAATCGCCTACTACTGTGATTCATACCTTGCCTTAACTGATCCCTATATATATCTTGCTGTCTACGGTCATCATCTTGTTGCCTAGAGCCACAGTGAAATTCACCATGTCGACTATCCACATGTTGTCTCCTTGAGGGGCTATCCACTACTTTAGCCTCACCAACCCTCCTACATTTTGAAATCCGGTGGTGGAGATCCTCCATATTGTTCCGTTCAGGATCATCTTCACTAGACAAGGACCTCCTTTCTCGCACAATCAGTCTCTCCAGAACCCTGTCATCAAAAGCATTAGACTGCTTTTGGCCACCATGCTCATATCCCCTATTTTTATATGGTTCATAAGCTCCATGTTCATACTGAAATTCAACGTCATAGTAGCCAGTTCGGACAAGCTCTTGTTTGTTGTGCATATTTCTTTCTTGACCATTGATTGCATGTCTTCCAGATTCCATATCATGTTTATAGTAATCAGCATCCTCCTGGTGGCTTAGCTGGTCAGGTCCATCATCCACAAGTACATCAAATCCTGGCGATGATCCACCCAATAAATCCTCCGATTCTAATCCATTTTGTAGTCTCTCTTCTGGAGGATGAGACGGGCGTATCCGAGACCTGTTTCTTGAAGCATCATGTATCCTCTGTCTTGTAGGTTCAATCTCTGGCAAAAATTGTTCGACTTCATGTGGAAATAATGAATCTTTTTAGTTGGCACATTTCGACATATAACTTCACAGAGCTGCATAAATTTTATTTGGAGATGTCATCTTCATTCAACTGGCCAGACAACCAATGTACTATAATAATATAATTTATTTAATAGAGGATTTGTAACCGATACTTCACAAACAACTTCAAATGCAACAATTTCTTTTACAGAACATGAAAAACCATTAATATCCCAATACTATATAGTATATACCCATTTCATATCCACCACAAATTAATAAATATATTAAAACAAACAAAAAAATACCAAGGTATCTTCACCTATGGAGACAACGAAATAATTAACCCATGGTGTTACTCGAATAGAAAAATACTTTCATGTAATTCAAATATTATTGAAATTTTGGAATGACCAGAAGCAACTGCAAAATTTCCAAGACAAAATGTTCACATTACAATGACAATATGAAAACTAAAAAACAATCATCTGCCATTTATTTAATACTCAATGCCTTAAAATTCCACATATTATAGGAGGAATCACCTACTGTTCACAGTTGCAGCTGCAAAGTGTTATCGTCTTCATATAATTAAGAATATTTACCCAGGTCTACATTATTCAAATGCTAGTAGTTGCAAATGCCAATGAGGTAATTGATTCAAAGGCATGACTGATCCCTCTGCTGAGAAGCATAATATGCTCCAAAATTAAGTTATGATATTTGCTTCCGCATAGGCTCCTCTATAATATAAAACAAATAAGATTTGTATCATCATTAACAAGATTCAGTACAATCATTATCATTTGTTGGTCAACATTTTGAACCATCTGGAGTATACTAATAGATAGAGATTATGGCTCTGCAAACCCTTACTCTCAGTTGGGGGGATGCCATCGGCGCAAACGAGATGGAAACCGTGCCTCTCAGTGGGGGCATGACGAATGAGATTTTCAGGTGCAGTTGGGAGAACAGAGAGGACGAGAAGCCCAGGAAGGTACTCGTTCGAATCTATGGAGAAGAGAGCGTGAATGTGGTTTTCGATCGGGAATATGAGATTCGGGCATTTGACTCCATTTCCAAGCTTGGCCACAGACCCCGTCTCCTCGCTTCCTTCCCCAATGGTCGCATTGAGGAGTTTCTCAATGTCAGGCTGAGCTCGCGGTGGAGGATGGAGAAGGGCGGTTGCTTAGAGGGAGCTTGCAGGGTTTTCGACCAAAAGCCCAAACGCGATGGGTGTCTTAGGACATTGACAATTGGATCTTCCGCAAAGATTGGCCCTCCCCAGGAGGTCCTGTATCTCTTCCACCAGATGACAGAAACAGACGTCTCGCAGAATCTCTTCACCTTTGCCAATGTTCTTTCGGCTTATATCGCCTGGCCATCTCTGCATCTTAGTATGGAGATCCATGGCCGAATCAGAAGAAGAGGGTGTAAGCTCCATGAGGCTGTGGCGAATGCCCTTCTGGATTTGTACATAAAATGTGGAAGGGTTAAGATTGCACGCGAATTGTTTGACGAAATGCCTGAATGAGATGTCAAGAAAATGGCTTCGTGGAATGCAATGATTTCGGGGTTCATGCAGAATGGGCATGGCGAGGAGGCAGTGATTTCAGGATCTGCACAGATTGGGCAAGCTATGGAGGCAATGAAGATCTTTATCCAAATGCAGGCAGCTGGAGGGAAGCCAGTCACGAAGACATACCCCAGTATGCTCTCGGCCTATGCCAACTTAGCAGCTCCAGAGCAAGAAATTGAGACAACCTGCTTTTCTAAGGAGAAGATAAGCGATGGAAAGCAGCAGTCGGATCTCTCAGCCTCGTTCCAGATCCAGATCGGGCTCCTTTCTGGAAAAACTCTGCTACAATGGGTAAGCGCTTCAGATCTAGTGCAGAACCTCAAGCAAACTCTGGAATTTAGGCTGGGGATTCCCTCCGCTTCTCAATGACTCCTCTACGAAGGTAAACATATTGAGGATCTTTATCCCCTTTCTTTTTACAACATTAGAAGAAATGCCTCCATCATTCTTACCCTCTGTTTGAGAGGGGGAGCTGTGGGACAGTCATCTTCAGCTACAGCTCTTTCTTACAAGGATGCAGTCCATGCTCAGAAGCCCAAGAAAGCTGCTCCACCAGCTCAGGCTCCCAAACCGTTTTTGGTGGACAAGCTGGAGGAAACCCCCTCCATTGAAATAACACATCCTTCGCTGGATGATCAAATCCAAAAGTATGCAGAGCATGCCATTATTTGCAGGTTCAATGGACTATGGCCTCGCACAGCGGATCTCTACCACTGGATCCACTCTCACTGGACCAACAACTGCAAGGTTCTTCTTTGCTCAAAGGGTTTCTTCATTGTAGTTTTTGCTTTCAACGAAGATTACCAAAAAGCATTAACTGAAGGCCCATGGTTTTGGGGCTTAGCAGGACTATTCCTCACCCCTTGGTTCCCAGATTTCGATCCTTCTTCAGCAATCATCACCAAGCTCCCCATCTGGGTCAAACTTCCTAACCTCCTGGCGCATCTATGGCACTTTGCTGTATTCCAAGGAATCGACGACTCTCTAGGCTGCTTTTTAGCAACAGACACCTCTAGGGGGGAAAAAGGCATATACACCTTCGCCAGAATTTGTACAGAAATAGACATGAGCAAAGGTCTACCGGATCAGATTAATCTCAAAATTGGAGACTTCCATTGGACCCAGTCCCTAGACTACGAGAACACAGCCTTTCGCTGCTGAAATTGCCATCACACAGGGCACCTTCAGAACTCTTGTCCCTCGCGGCCTGCCCAAAAAGAAGAAAGCCAATCCTAAGCCGAAATCCAAAAGTTGGAAGCCTCATGATCCTCCTCCTATGGATGATTTTGATTCCAGTTCAGATGAAGAGGCAGGGGATGCAGAAGGAATGGAAACAAAGCAGGCACAGGATTTGCCTTCGACTGGTCATGAGGATTCTTCTGTCCCTCCAAACTCACAGAAAAGAACTCATGAGTCCTCTCCCTCGGATTCAGACAAGGAGTCCTCTCCGTCAGCCCAACTTAGTTTGCAAATCATGCCAGTTCAGCAGAGTCATCTTGATTGGGTCAACATTGGTAAAAAGAAAGGGAAAAAATGCCGAATAGTTGATCCTACCCACGTTGGGTAGAATCCTCTGTTTCTGCGCCTGTTTATCTGTTCCTCTTGTTACTTCTTGTTTAGCAATGTTCTCTTCCTAGTTTCTCTCAGGGGCCGAGGTGGATAGTCAATCCTTTTCGGCTGCCCGTTCTCTTGCTTCTCTTGGCTGTAATGTCATATTGTACCATATTTCCTCTTAATAGAATTAGTTTTTACCGAGAAAAAAAAAACAAGATTCAGTACAGACAAAAGAAACAATTATCTTGAATAGCTGCGAGAACATCATGTCAAGAAACACATGAAATTGGCATTTTAAACTAACATTCCAAGCAAAACTACAACAAAAAACCACCATTGTGCTTGCCAATACATGCACAAATTTGCAAACAGCTTTCAACAGATCTTCTAATACAAGTCACTAAACAAGAGAAGATGCCACCAAGCTTCCTAGCAAAGTCGTTGTCATCATCATCTTCTAGAAAGTCTTCATCTTCTTGCTCATCTTCATTCCTTTCCCACTCTTCATTGTCCTCATGCTCTGCATGATCCAAATCATACTCTTCATGGTCAACATCTTCATCTTCATTGCTGTGAACAACATCATTCATTACTGCATCTTCCTGGTCATCCACTACAACAGGCTTTGCTCCATTTGAAAAGGCTGATGGTTTGTCTTCTACAAGAGTATCCACATCATTGGATGCCTCAGTGTCATCCACCCCAGGGGGAAAATTGGGCAGTTCAGATGTATAACTGTCACCAGTTGGAAGTTCTCTCTCTTCAACATCTTTTTCAGGTGGTGGCAAGCCATCATTTCCCTTGCTCAAATTGAAACCCTGAATGGCCTGACCCTGCCCTTCTGTAGGTATATTTCCTTAATTGTCACCATTTTCTTGAGTCACTTTTCATTTTTTCTTCAGAATATCACTTAATGGATTTGGAGCCTGAAAGTCTTGTTCCCCACTTGAATCACTAATTACCTTGCCCAATCTCATCTTCCTTTCTTCCCAAGGAAGATTTTGTCTGTGTTTGTCTGGACTCTTCATAGAGGGATTCTGTAAGGATCCATGCTCTGTTGATTGTGCAGTAGAAGGTTCTTCACTGCTCTCACGATTATTTTCTTGTTTGATTTGTGCCAGAGTCTTAGGCCCAGCAAAATTTATGGCCTCTGTGCTTGATTCAGTGTTCATAAAAGTTTGTCCTCTAGGTACCTTGGATTCTGATGATATAGAACCATCTGCAGGCATTCTTCCCCTTTCCTTTTCACGATACTTGCTTCTGAAATGACCATTTAAGCCCCATCTACTTGGTGAGCTTCTGGACCAAGCCCTCTCTAACTTGCCTTCTTGATCATCTTCTATGCAAGTTATTTCCATTGATTGAGGAATCATTTAGGCAATTTCAGTCTTGTAGAAAAGATTCGTGTTGGTTCAGCCTGGGCCCGAAACTTTTTTTTTGTCATCTAATCAATGAATGCATTAGGTTGACCATAACAAAATATCCATTTTCAGAATACACATTATCATCCACCCTTGCTTTCAACAATGTCCATTCACATGTCGCTATTCTTCCCCACTCTATGCCTTACCACTCTATGCCTTACGGCGTTTCCTTTGTAACATAAGGTGCAAATGCTAGTTATGGTCTCCACTATATTCCGTACCTTGGGAATCATCTCTGCGTTCAGGGTTTTGCACATGGCCTGGTAGGCCCATCGAATCGCTGGCATGTGTAGGTCCCAATTAGTCTATTTCGCCTGGTCAACCTTGTTCAGTACTCTGCACACCCTATCAAATGCTTCAACGTGGATACTTGGTAACGCGCATCGCCTTTCCTACTACTACGATTTGTTTTGATTCTCTATCTTGGGGTTGGTGTGCACTTGTGCGAGCTTTACAGCATATGTCTATACCCATCGAGAAAGGTGGGCGCGTAAGTTGTTCTGCCCCTTTTGACTAACTTGTATTCGAAGCTGGGGTTTCCTAAAACGTAGGTGCATCATCCTTCTGCATCCATGCCAGTCCTCAAAATTTCCTTGATGTGTACCCCACGATCGTGCGGGTGTTGCGCGCAGTGCATCGAACCATTGCTGTTTTGGTATCGCGCTTTCAAATTTGCTCAGAAATTCATCCACCGCTGAAAACCCATCATATGTCGGCAGCTCCCTTGCATCTGTTGTCACGCAATGCAGTGATCTAAACATCATGTTGCAATTAAGCGTTGTTACTTTGTGCAACCGATTTTTCCATCGCTCTATCTCTTGGTTTGAATCTAAAGTGTAGGAGCTTTCGCGCTCCCACAAAATCCTTCCATCTGCAGTCGGATTCACCTAATCCTCTCCTTACGTAGTTATCTTTTAGATACAGTCGAGATCGTCATCACTATCGTCGTCGCGCAATAGTTCAGTGTATCGCGCTCCTTCGGCTAGATCTAGCGGTAGAACCACCCGCAGTGACTTTTTCTCAAAGATCATTTTGCACTTCTTCATATTTATGACTCCGTTCATATCGATAGCCCAATCTATGCCGAGTAGCGCGGGATAGGGATTACTGTCATCGAAAATGTCTATCACTTCAAAATCGCATGCACGCTCACGCCTTCAATATCGTCTGTTACCCCTTGCAATCTTCCCATGGGAAAAGTCTTCTGTTGGTTCACCATTTGTAAGTGAATAGGGGACCATTGTAACACGGGTTTGCCCATGCGTTCCCATGTTTTCTTTGGTAGTACATTCACGTCAGAACCTAGATATAGGATTACCTGATCCATTTCATACTCACCAATCTGCGCAGTCAACCTCATTTCCCTTCTGGTGTACAATGCATGCTTCCCCAATTTCCAGACCACGCGCAGTTCTCCTGACCCCACGCACCTAGTGATAAGTTCCTGTAGTCCTTTGACTACCTTATTGTCGCACAACAGTTTCATGCATGTCTCCAGAAAGGTAGTGAGCACTGAAGGATCCATCCCTGGTTCTAGTTGATCCTTACTACCTGAAGTGGAGGCCTTCGTGAAGCTCTTCTCAGCTTCCATGAATGTCTCCTTCGCGCGTTCTAGATCAAACTCAGGTTCCTTTGTAGGAGCCTTGCGAACCCATGCGCTTTCTTCTGGTTGCTTCCCTTTATCATCTCCCATGGTCATACCACTCTTGAGCATCATGTTTACATTTGGGTCTTCTTCGCGCGGCTCAGACCTCATCATTTGTAAATTCTGGGTTGGAGGAGGCTAGAGTACCCCCTTTGCATGCATTCTCGCTATCAACAAAGGGCAATCTTCTGCCTCATGATCAAACTGATTATAGTACCAACATGATATTCTTTTCGGGTTTGTACAATCATGGGCATAATGCCTTGGCCCTTCGCAATTGTAACAAATTATTTTTCTGCGATCTCTTCCTGGTCCCATTCCACCTCGACCTCGACTGCGCCCCTAAAACCCAGCTTGCGCCATCCCTGCATTTGGGTTGAGGGCTCGTGTTTCAGTCTGCACCCTGTAGGCAGGAGTCTGATCCATCATTAGTTCATAGCTTCGGCAGGTGCATTCGTCATGGCCTACCGACCTGTAGAAATTACAAAAAAATTGCTGGGATTTCTACGTATAGTTCTGCAACAGATGACAATTATCCATGGTGTGTTTCCCTCCTAACTGGCAGATCGCACACCATAATGTAGACGCCGCGCTGGGCCCTGCCTGTGCCTTAGGTATTACCGGCATCGGCCCTCCTCCTGCCAAGTAGTTCGCGAATACTGGACAGTGGTCCTTGTCATGCCCTTTTCCTTTGCATTTTATGCACCATACTTCCTCACGCACCTCTGGCCGAGGAGTCCTATCCTGCTTCAAACTTTGCTTTTCCAGACACAGATTCTGCAGTTGTGGGTGGATTTGTTGGACTCCCAACCCAGGGTCTTGTATAGGGTGTTAGCGCTTGAAATTTCACCTCAGGCTGAGAAAGGTAAACCTCAAGGCAACATCAAACCACTTAGCCTCGTAGCTAGCCCTACGGGGCAGGAGAGGGCTCTCTCCGGTCTATCTCGATAAAGATCTTCAATGGGCAAGATAACCAATAGGGTAACACTGATTTTAGGCTAGTAAACTGATCAAAAGGGTTGATTTGGGGTTTTTAGGGTTTTTGGTGGCGAATTGAGGAGATGGCAATTTTGGGTGCGGGGATTGGACACAGTTTCTGCAGGGGGTTCTTTGGGGCGAGGTAGGAGACAGTATTGATGCCTTTGATTGAGGTGGATGATTAAGAATGACAGATGAGGAGTTAAGGAGAGCAAACAATAACTTTGAATTCTCCTTAAACAGTAGAAAACATTGAAATTAAGCAAACTTAAAAGCAGAGCATGACAGTCATGAGTTCTACTTTAACACTTCATTTGCCTAATGTGCAGAAGGAAAAGAAAGGAAATGATTCACATAACACACTTACAAGTACATAGAGAAACACACCATCAATACATGTAACCACAAGAATCCCAAAAAGGAATGCAAAACCCTGATCTTCCTTAGCCAAAAATTGCAGAGATACAGTGAATAATACAATAGTAGCTTCTCCCTCAAGAGTCCAACCATGAAAATGAGCAAGACAGTACATAATATAGATCATCTAACATCTTTCCCTGCCTCTAGGGGTCGAGCTCACTATCCTAGGAGCTATTTCAACCAATTCTAAACTAAGCACTGAAAACTAGGCAGTCAAAACAACTTGCCTCTATAAACTAGGAAACCAATTCATTCATTTAATTTTCACCTATCTCATGAATGAATCTTCCAGAAGAGATACATAAGTGTAAAAGTGTCATAAATTTACATCATTTACAACAAGAAGGATAAAAATCAACTCCAAAAAGTCAAACACAGTCAAAACTGCGTTTTGCTGAGCTGTAGGCTGAAATCCTGAGCAATTTGCCTGACGGGTCGCGCGCCAAATCCTGACGGGTCGCGCGCCTTTGAGAGCACTTTTGGGACACTTCCAGGTGTCCAAATGGGGCAAGAGTAGGCTTGTTGGAAAGGTCTGTGAGTCTACTTTCCAACCCAACTAGAATTTCTGAATTTGGTCGTCATTTGCCCCTCCAAAATTGCAATCTCCCAAGACTGCTTTCTGTGTCTAAAAAATGTGGCAGAAAGTCATTTTTTGCTTGTTTTTTGACTTTCTGGAGGCCCAAAACTTCATAAAATCTCTTGGAAATGGATGAGCATGTGTAACTTTTCATGAAAAATCTAGAAATGCCGAGTTTTTGCAAAATGGAGTTGCCAAGTGAAAGGGTCGCGCGGGGGGTGAGACCCGTTAAAAGGACAAAACCTGTAAATTGCCTGAAAAAACCAAAATTGACCCAAAATGCTCAAAATTTCTTGGGATTTGTGCTATGACTAAGCTATTTAGTGCCTTGCTCCTTCAAGGAAGCCTCGGCCAAGATGTGTAGGGGATCGGGACTTTTTCTCCTTTTTTGTGCTTTGGCCAACCGCCTTTGAAGCACCTTCATCTTCGCCTTGCACACCTGCATCCGCGCCCAATAATGGTTCTTCATGTTTCTCAACAATTTCTTATCTTGGTTGGCCTTAGCCAACAACCTCTCCAAGTGAGCAATGAGCTGGATAAGCATGGACTCTCGCTCAACGGGCAATAGATCACCGGGTCTTCTTCTATTCAAGATGCGGTCTCCACGAATCCTCCACAACTCATCAAGAGCTTGCTCATCCTCCAACTGCTTGTTGCGCTGCTCTAGATATGTGATTGTCCATTGTGCCCCTTCTAATCTCTTCTGCAATGCATCATTTTCAGCTCTAAGGTGCTGAATGATCTCCTTTGACTCTAGGCTAGGAGAACTGACATCAAGATCAACAAGCTCTATATCTGGAACACCTGATGGCCCCTCATCAATCCTGGGCTGTTTGCCCCTCTCTGATACCTGTGCTGCTGTCAGAGACGAGGCCCCTTCCACCTGGTGTGGAGATAACACTCGTGGTGCTGATGAAGAAGGCGAGACCCCTTCCACCTGGTGTGGAGAAAATACTCGCCTAGCTGCTGCAAATAAGGCCCTGTGGCCTCTCTGATAAGTGACCAATGGAGAAGAGCTGAAATGGCTAGTCTCGGGGATATCATGCTGCTGTGATGGTCCTCCCTCCTCGTGAACAACCTCAGGATGTGACGGGGGTGGTGCTGTGCAAAGTTCACGAGAGATGAACTCCTCCCATGTGATGCCCTGCTGAGCCAACTGATGTAATACCACAAGCTGAATCAAACCATAATGGTAAAGGCTCCTATACTGCTGTGCTGGGCTCTTCCTCTGCATCAAGGGCACCATCCTCTCAATGTTCTGGCAGAAGAAAACAGGGATGTTCATCATCTGTACCCGTGTGAAATGCATCAATAGGCGAATATGGTACGAATATACCTGTGAAAATCTACCCTCACAGGTAAAATAGAGCATGATGAACCTCATCATGGGAGTATACTCGCTCCTGAGAAATCTGAAGGGAAACACACCTGTCAAGTGTCTCATGAATGCGGGTCTAACGAAAGGCTCAAACTGAACACTGTCCAACACCTTACGCTTATTCCATACCTCTCCGACATTAGGTATCCCTGTGGCTTGTGCAATCACCTCGGGTGTCAATGTAAAATCCACCCCGGCAAGGTTGACATGTCCATCATGCAAATGTAAAACAAATAGGCGAGCCAACTCCCTGTGATGCTGAATCCGAGAGATCCTCTCGCAAAACTCATAGCAAGACATATAACGGAAACATGAGACTGCCATAGGACAAGCCTGTAAATCTGCCAAAGAGGTGGGCTCCTTTCTTCTATGATGTCCACCCTTTCCACCCTTATGAGGCCTCCTCTGTACCTCAAACTCTGAAGCTGATGCCTGGTCATCACTTTGCTCGTAATTGGTTTCGGTTTCTGACATTGTTTAAGGAGCAAAGTGGCTGAAATGTACTGCTGTTTCTGCTTGGTAAAATGCTGATTAAAATGCTGTTTCAAGGGGACAAGGAGCACGAGGGGAATGTTAGGGGAGGGACACTTTAAAGGGAAAATGGGAATAAATATATAAAACAGGGATTTTGGGAAAAATCATTGCAAAATCATTGCATATACACCATTATACAAACTTATTAACATGGATATTATTAGAGGTAGGGTTAGGGTTTGATTTTTACTTGTTAGGGAAGAGGGGTAGGGTTTAGGGCTTTTCACTAATTTTGCAAGGGAAATTTACATGGAATGTCAAGGAAAAAGAAATGGGAATGGGGAAAAAATGATTACAAGGGAATACTTTAAAACAACATAAAACCCTAGCCACTTTTACAATTTGAAACTACAGCAACATGGAGCTTTTCTCTTGCACATGGAGATCTTGAAAATGTACTCATGATTTCTTTTAACCATAACAAGCAACAAATTTTTAAGCTTGGGGGCCTACCTCACACAATCCGGCGATTTTGTGGCTCCTTGGTGAAATTTGCAGGCGGTTTTATAAGGAGTGCGCTGACGGGTCGCGCGCCTCAGCCAACGGGTCGCGCACCACTGACGGGTCCCGCCTGTTATAAATTTGCACTGTCGGAGGGCGCTCAACGGGTCGCGCACCTGGTCTGACGGGTCGCGCGCCTGTCCAGCTCAAAAACTTCGTCCAATCTCTCGCCCAATCTCTCTTGCAAGTGACTTAGATGCACACTAAGGCTCGATGGAGGGAGATTGGGCTTTTATAACCTTGATTTGAATTAATTTCATGCCCAAACCCACTTTATAATGTTTTTCTTTGACACTTTATAAACTTGATGTTTTTGGTTTCCTTTTGTCCTGAAATTGACTAATTTGATGCTTTTGCTTGATACTTTTTGCAGGGATAACATCTGAGGGATCTTGGCAAGGGAGCCAGGGTTACATGCTGTCCTTTGAAGCCTTTTGAAATTTTACCATTTTTTACAAAAATTTGAAAAATGACCTTGGCTTTAAAAACAGGGTTTTTAAATCCAAGGTGAAAATTAACTGTACAAGATAGAAATTTTCGAAGAAACACCTTGAAAATCATCCCTCTGGCTTGCTGAGCACTTATTGACCTTCAGAGACATGGCCTTGAAGACAAACTTGACCAAAACCCTAGACCTAGAATTTGACTTCAAGACAAGACAAGTAAGCTTGAAAGAGTATAAGGATTGAAACAACTTTGATCCAACAATGCCAAGAGGGGGACAAAAACACCAGCTCTTCCATCAGGGTTATGGCATGCCTAATGGAATGCAAAAAATGACACTGATGAGACACCTACCTATGTAAATGCAAAGAGCTTTGATCCCTGATGGAGGGCTACTAGACCAACTCTAACATAGGGGTCTCATGCAATCTCATTTCCATCTCCAACGCTTCGGCCTAGATCTATGCAATTCCTGTGTTTGGGTGGTAATTAGAATGCTTGATATACCACGTTAATGCACGATCCTGCAGCGCGCTCACCAGTGTAGCCTTTTTAATATTATCATCCACGACGCCCTGTTCTTCCCATACTGCTCTTACCACGAACTAGAATTGGTTTGGATCTTCATTTCCCACTGCTCTGAATACAGGTAGTTTGATCGCACTCGCCATACTGAACTATGGTGGTGGTAGAGGTGGGGTGGGTGGAGATGGAGGTGAGGAGGGTGAAACGGGTGGCGGTGTGGGTGGAGGTGGTAAACGCGGAATTCGCTGTCTTATCAAACTAACCACGCTTCTCAGAGAAACCTTCGTGAGCTCTTCCTCGCTCTCCTGCGAGGGTGAAATTAAGGGACTGGTTTCTAGCTCTTCGCTACTTCTGCTTCTATAGATCTTCCCACTTCCTGTAGTCCCAAACATTAACTTATTCGTAGAACCCGCTTTTCACACAATAGCATCTTAATCCAAGTGTTCAAAGATTTAATATACTTACCTTGCGGTCCCTTGAGAAAACGTCGCTCCGCCTCACTGTCGCTGATGGTCATGTATATCAAGAACTCAGTGATAAATCCTTCTATTATTCAGTCGAGCCAATGGTCCATAGCTCGTGTGATATTATCTTTTGATGCTTCTAGCCTGGGCACTAATTTCGGAGTCCACACTATTGGTTTGTCGAGCCTACACCTTCCCTGGCTATCTGCTAACTTCACGATCCACTCATATAGCTCAGAAGGAAAGGATGCAAAGAAAATTTTGTGGATTTCCATATACAAGTAGCACTCCAACCACTGTTCCTTAGATACTCGCGGATTTCTGTTTTCCTACGCCGCGAACTCATGAATCTTCTTGTCCAACCACTCTTCAATTTCTTTCTTCGTAGGATTCCAGTGGCACGACATCAGACATCCTTTATGCAGATCCTGGTCCCAGCAATGAAACCATTTGTTGGCTTGTATGGGCCTGACCCAGGTTCAGAGGTGATTTAGCCAAGCAAATCTCGGTACTACTGGCCCTTTCGGCAATAGTCCGCGGAGCACGGACTGAGGTCTCACCCGAAGTAGTATGGGAGGGTGCTAGAACTAGGTTTCTGCACCCTGGGGATGTCTGATGGGATTCTGGAGGTCCGCGGTCGGACCTGTCGCTACGCGCACTTGTTATCCCTTTGCAACCTGCGGTGTTGCTTCCGCGCAGCCCTAGTCGGGGAGCAACCCGTAGACTACACAAGTTCCTTGCTATTTAGTCTGATATTATCTGATTACTTAACTTGTTTATGCAAGACTAATGATTATTACAACATATTCATCAATCATATCAGTGCGCGTGATAAATAAAATAGTATAAACATAAAGAAGGCAATGCACAACAATTACACATGAATAAGAATCAACTTCTCTTTATTAATCTTCAATCCCGATTACAGACTCGACACCGCCCTACGCACTCAGCTGCGGACTCTACTAGGCCTCTGCATACTCAGCTGCAGAGCCTCTTCCTACTACTATGACCCAAGACACTTAGAATCCTACTCTAAGCTCGAACCATTCATACTCTTCACTCTTTTCTATTCCTTAGCTATTAACTATCTTTACAACTTAGAGTCTCACTCCATTTATACAATCCCACCGACATGACTTTACATTACATTACATTACTTTAGGGCGGACAACCCTATGACTTGACCTCTACTTCGCGCTTCACGCCCGCAATTCGCGAAGTCTTACAAAACCTTTGACCAAAACTTGGGCTTTGAGCCCCAAAACATGCTGTGGGGGGATTCCATGCCCAACATATGGTGTGTCCAAGCTCAACTAAGTCTTAGAAAATTATGGTGAAATCAACCTACATTTGGATATATTGTTCTTCCATCCAACATTAGAGTTAGCCTCGACTTAGGCTCATCCTAATATGAAAAAAGAAAAACAAAACAAAACACAAATTTCTTGATTTCGACCAGCGTATATGGATTTTGTATTGCATTTGGCTCATTAAATTCTGATTATACTTAAATGTCGATATCATTAGTTATTCATCAAACCCAATTATCATTGTAATGTCCATAACAATTATTTCATAACAACTAATTTTTTTGTTTGCGATGCAAAATTCATTATACTTACATATATAATATAAGTTGAAGTTGAAATGTTAGTGTTATTGTAGCATAGTAATCTAATGAAGCAACTTTTTGACCCTTTTATGCATACATTCTCTAGTATATTTTGCCTAAGATCCAACTAGAGTTTGAGAAAATTATAGTTTTGAGTTGTTAAGTCTACATTGAGTAGCTTGGAAATTTTCTAGAGCGCTAAATCCATATATGCATTCAAAATTACAATATAAATAAAGAAAAATTATGATTTCACCTAGAATCATGTCATTAAATTTCGATAAAAAACTAAAAAGTCACCTTCTTAAAGTACACCTATTATAGATGTATTATAGATGACTCCAAGCTTTTGGTTATTCAATAATGAGCAACATCAACTCATTGACCATTTCAAATTATGTGAGTTTTTTCTATCTTGGTGAAATGGCATCTCACTTAATTTGAAACGTTGGTTGACAAAATCTCTTGATATCACTTAGGATAATCTAATTGACATGAGTAATTGCATATCATTGCTTATGTATGGTATTAAATTAGGTCATTGAAGTTAGTCTAGTTAATTTAACTTATCATATGTAATCTTTATTTATTCCCTTCATTTGAATTCTACTTTGTTGTTGTTTTTCTAGCTAGGTTGAGTCTAGGCAATTGGTTGAAAGGTCAATTATTGATTCAACACATAATTCAATTGCTTTAGTTTAGTCCACCTCACTTATTTCATTGATCACTCCACATTAGTAGGTGTTCACTATTAGTAGGAGGGATTCCCATGCGTGTAAATAATAAATTGATTAATTTTATTAAATTACATGAGTGTAAAAAAATATTTTCATTAATTCATATTAAATTGATTATTGCTAAAATGATAACGATGATGATGATGATTGTTTATTAAAATCAATATTCAATTTTAATGTATAGACATACGCATGACATTCTAAATGAAACTTTGTTTTCTCTCCTTGACGTTCCTAGTATTGCAAATATGAAAAATATTTTAAGCCAAGGATGTTTTACGAAGTGTCTTATGCCTTATTTCATTTAAAGCTCATGATAATTTGTTCTTATTTTACCAATATTGAATTTTATTCTTTAAGGTAGTGTTGATGGGCAAAAATGACCATGTCAACATTTGAGAAATCACCTATTCAAAGCCCCAATTAGACCCTTTTTCGCTTGGAATGGTGATTTCGACCGACATGTGGACCCGGTTGCTACTTAGAAAATGTGCTCCAATAGATAGAGGCTTGATGCAAGGATTATTATTATTATTATTTTCCATGGAAATATCTACCCGAAGGGATCACATCCCACCAACTCATTAGCAAAGCCTAATTATGAGAGCATCGGGGAGAATTAACCCCGTGACCTCCCATTAGCAAAGGTGATTTTAATGACAAGAAATCACCAATTGAGCTAACCCTCGAGACTTTTTGCAAGGATTATCAATGAAATCGATTTTAAAGAAAATAATGTAAATAATGTGGTAATTTTACCTAAATAGAATCAATGTAAACAATTAATCTATTACTACTCCTATTCACTAATTTAATTATATCCCGTGTACTTTTATTATTGTATGTGAATAACAAAGATCAACGATAAATTTTTGATATAAATCTACACACTTAGCGCTAAAATAATTCAACTGTAAATGAAATTAGATGTCATTTACATAGTTAACTCACTCACATTCATTCATAACACTCACATATGTGTAATTCCCTTAAATGCCTCAATAAATATGAAGTTAACAGTTAACAATAACTAATTTCAATCGTCATAAATCAAATAAATAAAGTAGAATAAAGCATTTCAATTTCAATTTTAAATGAAAAATAAAATTAGGGCGTCACTTGAACTCGTAAAGACTTGAAATCTTGGTGGTCCAGAATTATATATCAAAGAAAAAATAAACTTTACAACAGTGCAGGGTCTATTTCATGGAAAAATCAGAACCCCTTCTTCAGGATCATTCTGCCCTTTAGATAACATTACAAAATATAGGATAAATATGTCTTCCTGTTTTTATTATTATTAAAAACATTGAAATAAAAATAATAAAAATTTGTTAAGATGTCGAGATAAATTGGCCATCCTTATGTCGATTGCTGATTCTCCGAATATTCAGGAATCGGACGGACATGGGTGCGGTCAATTTTTTGACGGCGCCCATGTCCGTCCAATTCCCGAATATTCAGGGAATCAACAATTGACTTAAGCTTAGGGAGATAAATTAAGCACATTAGCTTATTGAAGAAATTCCCTATGAAGCTTTTCTCGAGGATTTCCATTACATGTAGACTTATAGAAAATGAGCAAGTTGTTGGGGTGGATCGATTTATAGGATGACTTGACACTCAAATACATGTGATTCAATTGCTGTCAATTCCCATGATATCCTCTCATTAACAAATTTTGTCAACAAGTAATGAATTTGAGGTTTGATCAAATATTGCCAAATATAATGTAGGTAAACTTTCCTCAATTGCTCGATTTGACTTTGGTGTTTCAAACCATATCCCTAGATATTCTTCATAAGTATGTATACTTCTATTGGCTTATCACCAGCCAGATCCATCTAACTCCAGATTTATCATGCGCAGAGAGGGATCAAATCCATCGAGGTGAAAATATTCTTGTTGGAGTGTAGAAATCGAGGAAAGGTGTGTGTTAGCATTGAAGTTGTGATGAGGTTGGAATTGATGTCAAAATGGTAGTTTGTGACGCTTGATTTATGGTTGGCATCTCGGAATTTGGTTTGGAGATGGTATGCATATACTTGATTGCTTGATGTTATTGGTCTCTTTGGTTGCTATGTATGTTGTAGATGCTTTGATAGTTTTGTTGGTTTATCAACTAGGTCTCCATGTAGATGTGATTTTACTTGTTGGATGATGCTTGTAGTGTTGCCCTTGAGATGTGTCTTTGAGTTATGATTTGGAATTTTGATGATGTCTGAAGGTATTGGAGAGGCTGTCATGATGCCATCTATAATTGAGCTTCATGTTTGATGCCACTTGATATAGTTTCTTCTCTCATGAGTTTGTTCATGCACTTATGGTGACTACATCATGTATAAGCTCATTAGGAGGTTACAAAGATGGTTTTATGACTTGTCATGATCTGGACTAGCTTTACAAATGCCAAAGATGCTAAGAAACAAGTTGGAAGAAGTTCTGAGTTGAAGATCTAGTAGTTTTCCTTCATCCTCTGCCTAGTCGCATGGATGATGGGTCAAGGGAGAGGTTTTAGGCTCTAGTCGCATGGAGAGCAACCTATGGGAGTGACTATGGATCCCAGTAGCATGGAAGACTATGTTATGCAAGTGAATATGCATGTAGATGAAGTTTCTCCAGATTTCTTACGCTCCTCAGATGATTTAATTGGTTTTATTGATGTATCTTCTTCGAGAATTTTCATGGAAGATTCCAATTGACTAAATCAACATGTCCTAATGTGTTTTGAAGTGTGAATGCCTTAATGAAGTGAGGAGTGGAGATAGTGGAAAAATTTGTTTAAAAGATGGAGTAGATCAACCATTGTTAGTGAGTGAACATAGCATAACTTTGTACAGAGTGCAAAGGATGACCTTCTACAAAACATAATTATGAAGAAGAAAATTTTCTAAATAGGTGCACACTGAGATATAATCTCCTAATATTATGGAGTGAGGAGACTCATTGAGAAGGGAACTATTGTTGCAGTAAGGCATAATTTGTTCTATTGATTGTGACAGAGTTTTGGAGGACCTGTAGCAGAGGGTTTACAAAGGCGAATGCTAGTATCCAAAGCATATTTCTATTGCAAGCTTTGAGAGATTGATGGAATAGGAGATGAGGAGAGCATATCTCCTTCATTATGACAGTTCATTTGTGTATGCAGGGGCTGAGAATTGATTTACACAGCTGTAGTAGTGGTTCATATTTATGTTACTCATCTTAGATTATTTGTAGATAATGTATTGTGGCCATGTGTCTTGAGTTTGGTGCGTGGATGTGAGAGAGAAAGATGAGTAGTTTGATTGATTGATGTTCTGATGTTTTCAGGTTTCCAATGAGATAAATTTGTCGTTGCTTTGTGGAGGGGTCCAATTTGAAACATTGTGAAATGTGGCCCTAGTGATCAACATATTTAGATAGCTTGGTGAAGAAGGGATGGGTGTTCCTTGCTTATGGGTGTAGGTAGCTTCAGTAGATGAAGTACCATTCTCATAGTCCAATGGTTGTTGGGCAAGGCTTTTATGGGATAGGAGTCTCTAGTGGATGGGTGTTCACTTAGTCGATGCCATATGCAAAACTTCCTTGCTGGACATAGCCATCTATGATTATGTAAATGATTTGTTTGATTAATGAAATTGCAACAGAGAAACAACAACAACAAAGGGTGGTTTTTGCCCCAGAGGGGGGTTTTCCACCAGAGATCCTTGTGTCCTTTGTGCATGTGATTTTTTTGATTATGTTATGGTTTTCATGTGATGATCATGATAGTTGTTATTTGATTTTCTAATTAATCTACTAATGGCATAATGAGTGAATGTATTTCAGTAAATTGAAAAAGAAATACAAAAGTTAAGAAACACAACCACTACTGATTCACCGCCCTAGTAGTGAGCACATTTCCAACAGTTTGCACCTTAAGGGATTTGATCCCTCTCGGCGAAGGATAAATTCAGAGTTAGATGGATCTAGGCTAGTTCTAGTTGCAGGTAATAATGTCACATTTCCAAATTATCATTATTATGTATATGTTTGAGATGAAATTCATACTTTAAAATTTAAATAATATGTAAATTAAAATAATAATACTTTAAAATTTATTAATGAGGAAAGAATGAATTAGTCACATTGTATACCACATATATTCACAATCAGACATAATATTATATTGCACAATCTAATGTTGTCACACTAATCTATGCTATTTTCCTATCGTTTTTAAAAATATATTTTTTATTATGAATTCTTATACACATTATAATCAATAAATTTGAATACTTAAGATCTATTTAAACTATTTTATTTGTTTATGAAGGGATTATAATTGTCTCTAGGCGCTATAGTAAAGAAGCCCTCATATAGTAAAATTTGCATTAACAAATATAATTGAAGTTTAATATAATATTATAGATTCAAACGTCTTATATGTTCTACCAAACCTTAAAAAGAATAGAACTCACTCAATATATAGGTTCAAAGCCATTTAAGTGCAAGGTTATGAATAAATATATAAATTAACTAAAAATTTTATATACATAAATGACATTGAAATACTATATACATAAAAATATAACTTAAAAACTATATTACCTAATTTGAACTATGCCTACTTCAATGCTAGAAACATAAATGCACTCCAACATGTTTTCATGATAGCAAATCACTTATATTTCATTATTCTCTAATTATCCACTATTATTCAAAGTAATCGTGTAGGAACTTTGTACCGATGTGGTTGATGATAAATATTGTGAGTAGAGATATTAATTCATATACATATATCAGAGAAATAGTTATTAGATCACTGCATTAATCTACAACAAGCTTTGTTTATTTATAAAATTGTATTACTTTCAAGCTTGGAAAAAAGCCTTACATTCTACTCATCCATAATTGTATTTTTGCAATTCAAAATCATTTGGTAGTTCCAATCAGTAAAGGGATAAAATGCAATTTTAATCCATAATTTTATAAACAATCAAATTGGTCGGATAAGTTACAATTTACCATCAAAACTAGTGGGATAATTATCTACGTCGGTTTACTAATTTTTGATGTTCAATAATTTGATTGTGCATGCTTCTGAGAACATTGAGACTTGTGCTACGAAAGAAAGAGATTGACACTCATATGTTTTCTCAAAATATTAATTGGCAGAAATCACTTGGCAAGTCTCTATGTATGGCCTTTTCTGTAGAAATCTCTTTGCAATTCTTTACATACAATTATACATATCATTATTACATTGATATATAACTTACTTAATTATGATTTTTTTGTGCAGAAATCTCTTTGCCCAACATTCAACGATTCCTGTGGGTGGACTAAGTTTATTGAATAAATGTATTTTAATGGAATATATAAAGAGACATGTAGTATTATGTGGGATTTTGTATATACGTGAATAACATATACACACATTTACATAATTATATATGTTCTTACGTTAATTATGTATGTTTTATATATACTAAAATGTTTATAATATTGCATTCTTACATAATTATATATATGATTTTATGTTCTTAAGTAAATGCATAATTTCAATCAAATCAGGTGGGATATGTCTCTTGGTGCTATATGAGAGAAGTGGTTAGATGGTAGAATTTGCATAAATAGTTATAATTGAAGTTTATTACAATATTATAGATCATTTAAACATATTATGTTTTTAGAAAACTTAAAAAGTAATGGAATTCGCCTGAAAATGAAGAGAACGCAAATGAGTATAGCAATTTCAAAAAATTCAGTTAATCCAATGAATACAGTGAATAATCAACCTTTTATGTTTTAAGGTGTATTGTGATTGTCGTATTAATTGATTTCTAGTTTTTTATTTATATGGTTATTTTCATTTTTCTTAAGCCAACATTAATTTGTATTTGATAATATTTTATTATTATTATTTTTCTTTTATAGGACATGTGACAAGTCTAGGTTGAGCACAACAATTACACATTTCCCTCATACTAGGTCATAGAATGTGCTTCTCAGCACAATCATAAGTATCTGATTGTATTTTAGTTTCCTTGATCGCCTTCATTACTAATTGCATCAAGGGAGTACAACTTTGCTATGCAATTTTACCTAGCTCCTTGATGAACCCCAAAAATGGGTAACTTATTGGGCTCATTTTGTCTATTATTCTCCACAAATCCACCATTCTTCATAGTTTATGAATGCTTTTGAGTATATTTATGTTAATTGGATGAATGAGAATAGTCAGTTAACCATGAAGGCTAATACGTGATTATTGTAGATTTTTGGACAACTTTTGGACCAAGGTCAAGCATTTATGAGCCATTTGACAGCCAAATACGAGGGAACAAGGCTGAGGATTCGTAGGAAGGGTGTCTCCTGCACTAAATGGCCCTTCCTTGAGTTCTCCACCATCAGCTCGGAGTTCAGTAGCCCACCGAAGTTGATTTCCAAGGGCAGCCGAGCAGCTTTTGTGAAGTGGCTGAGTACTTGCAGTTTTGAGCAGCCAAGCCCCTTGAATTAAGGAGGACTATTGGAGGTCCTCGTAGTGCATAATTAGGAAGGCTTCCAACCTTCATAGTTTACTTTTTGAACACTTTGTAATTTGCACTTTAGTGCTGCTCTGCCTTTCAGCTCATTTTGGAGCTTCTACTGTAATTTTTTTTTTTGTGACATGGTTATTTTCTGAGTAATGGAAATCAGTTTCAGTTTGCATCAGCTCTGAGCTTCTTCTTAGGAGCCTGTAGCTCTTGGGGTTGGGCCCAACCCAAGTGCCAGGTCTTCCTCTGTGTACTGTTATATGTTTTTGTTGTCTTCATAAAATAATTTTTTTTAGTAGATTAAAATCTTGCTTGGTTACCTAGGTCATTTTTGATGATTGAAAAAGCTTTTCATGTTTCAGTGTGATTTGATAGGTTGGTAACAGAAAAGATCTTCGAAAAAGGCCATCAAGCAACCCTGGATCTCACCTCTCCCTCTTTGGGACCATGAGCTGAGACCAAGGTGTCCTTGCTGCCACAAACACACTGTTCTTGCTTCTTCATGCAGTTGCTAGTGTTGGTTTCTCAGTTGAAAAAGTTGATACCAGATGTGATTACATGCTTAGATCCATTCTTGCTTGGTTTTCATAGTTATTTTACATGATTTTCTACCAATGAATTTCTGTTCATCATGGTTGTTGGTTCCTAGGTCAAAGTAGGTTAGAATAGATAGATATTTGGTTTGCATGGTCTTTGTTTGGTCAGTTTCAAGAAATAGTGTGCAAAACACCTGTGATACCTCCCTGCCTACCCTTCCTCCATCAGTGCAACCTGCTCCATCCCCTAACTCAGATTCTTACCCTTCGTTTGCCACTTTTTCTCACTTTGACCTAATTTCCATATTTTTGTGCAACATTGCTCTATCCATCATTGAACAAATACAACCATCCTCATCACTTCTCAGCTTCATTTTCCAGGTCCTAGACCCCTCCACATCCTCATCCAACCTCTATCTCCACTTTTCCACCTTTCTTCCACCATCAACCCTTCAAAATCCCCTTTCGGGACATCTTGTAGAACCCCTGCAGACTTCCTGTAGAAGATCACATGAGCGGTTTTTCGAGGCCTGAACACTATGAAACTCTCTGGAAGGGTGTTAGGGACCCCTTAGGCCCTGTTCTTACCTTCCCAACCTCCTGCAAGTGCCTACTCCATTTCCTTTCACCAATCAACCTCTGCATAGTAAAAAGCAGTTAAGCACATGCACATATGATTTTTATAAAATCACTCAAAAATACAAAAAGATGTTCCTTTTTCAGATTTCACTTCAGAAGTAGCTTAGACGCATGCACTTTACCTCCCCAAGAGTCAATGGCATCCCTTTCTGTAGTTTCATCCTCTTTTTTTGCACCAGTAGGGGTAGTCAGTAAATATAGGGTTTGCTAGGGTTTGCATTTCCTTTCAGCTTTCAGCCTCTTTCTGCAAGTAGATTAGCTACCTTTGAGTTACTTTCATCCATCGCAGTTAAAATATTTTTCTAAGAGCTCATAGAAGTTGGCTTAAACTCCTAGTGGATGCCAGCTGATCCAATGACAGCCTGCGGCAAGAGCTAGTACTTGTGCATATAGCACCGTCGCTTCCAAGTTTGTTACGAACTACCGGGTTGATAAAAGTAAAGAAGGGAGTCCCAGGAGTTGCAACATTATTGCTGCAATACTGGATCCCACCATATTTTTGGCACCATTGCCGGGGAAGCGTCAGAGTATTTGTGATTGCTGCTTTTCTTCTATTTTCTACTTCAATATTCTGTTAAGTAGTTTATTTCAGCAAGCGTAGTGTAGTTGTTTCATTTTCATCTTGCAATTTCATTTTCGTAAAAGTAGATTAGACATTTCCTACTTTCATTTCATTTCAGCAAGCATATATTAGGTATTTCCCGCTTTCATAGATTAGCATTTCAATTCCACAATTTCAATTCTGCAAGCGTAGATTAGCATTTCAATTCCGCAATTTCAATTCTGCAATTTCAATTCTGCAAGCGTAGCTTAGCATTTCATTTCAGCAACATAGATTAGTCATTTCCTGCTTTCATTTCAATTCTGCATTTTCATTTCAGCAAGATAGATTTTAGTTAGTTGCAGTTCAATCTCTTTCAGTTTTGCAGGTACAAGCAGAAAAAACACCAAAACTCCACCAAAAATATTCCATTTCATGCCTCGTAGGAACAGAGATAATACAGGGAAATTATTACCCAACACCCCCACCACATCACTGAGTCACCCTTCTCTCTTCTTCGATGGTAGTGATCCAAAAGAACCTATAGGTGAACCTCCAGAGATATACGAAGATCCTATAACAGAAGAAGAGCAAGAAAACATTCCTCTTGAGAGCATGGCTGAACACAGAAACGGTATATGAGATGAGGTGAGAATAGAAGGTGCCTTTCCCATCTGAGAGACCAACAGGGACATGAAAATGAAAAACATAAGTCCCTCAGCCTTACCTCACTTCCATGGATTGACCACTGAAGACCCTGATACCTTACTATTTGAGTTTGTTGTCCTTTGGCGAACTTATGACTATGCAGAAGACAAGCAAAAGTTGAAACTCTTTCCCTCTACGCTTAAGGATGCAACACTACGCTGGTTCATGGGGTTACCTGGAAACAGTATCACAACTTGGGCTCAGATGTAGCAAGCCTTTAATAACAAATACCGGGACTACTGTAGGTCAAAGGAAACGAAGGGAGAGATCTTTCGGATGACCATGGGAAGTGATGAGTCCTTAGAAGACTATGAAGAAAGGTTCCAACTTAGTTATAAAAGGGCCAGGTGCACACTTGACCCCGAATCTCTGAAGCTGGTTCTACTCCGAGGAGTCCCTGAAGACCTTCTAGATACCCTCCATTTGCTAGCTGGAGGAGACATCTACCAACTACCTTATGAGGACATAAAGACTGTGTTTAGAAACCACTCTAGGGCAGCCCAAAAAAGAGGTAGGGGGAATCCACTTTCAGCTAGTGCCACCTTCTCCAAGCATGAGTTTGTAAGTCAGATGGAAGACCTAAAAATTAAGATGAGACAGACCATTGCCATGCAACTGGATACTTTCCGAATCCAATAAAAGAAAGAGGAAGCTGAGAAGGCTTTGGCCATCTTTTGTCCCAGATGTACAAGGAAGCATCCTAAGAACGAATGTCCATTGCACTCAGCGGAGGTATGTTTTGTTTGTGAGGAAGACCACCCCACAAACCAGTGCCCAACCTTACCCGAACTTAAAGCCATGTACCAAGGGGCTGAAGGATCCACTGAACCACTCTACTTCCTCAACAAAAGGAGGCCGCATGGATCCAGATCTTACCAATAGGGGATGCAAGGGACATCCCAAACTTATTACAACCCCAACCAATCCGCTCACATGCCTTCTTGGGGCCCCCCTGCTCATCCTTTCTGGTTCGCACCTCCTCCTTGGTCTTATCCATCTCAATACCATACTGAACCTGCTGCTCATTCGTTTTACTCTCATGTTCAGCCACAACCTCAGTGGAATGCACCTCAATCGGGGTGGAGGCCCCAATACAACTCTCCTCCCACTATTTTGCCTGCACCACTTGCTCAACCACAACCATTACCTCCTGCTCCTCCAAGACAACCCCAGACGCCTACTCAACTAAACCCGAACCCCAACAACAGATAGGCCCAACAGGTATACATTGGAGAGACGACATGCCCTACCTATGTTGTGGAGATTCAGGAGATCAACCTTCGATTTGGAAAGATCCTTCCAGATTGCCAACCTCCTCCCCTGGAGGATGAGGAAGGGAAACAGGAAAGTGAACCCAAAGCCATTCCACCCTTTCCTGAGAGACTAACAGTAGCCACGCAACCAAACCCATAGGAGACTGAACTTCTAGGAGAGCTTAAACAGTTGTGTGTGAAAATCCCACTTCTCCAGGCTATAAAAGATGTACCAATCTACAACAAATTGATCAAGGAGAAGTGTTTCAGGCACCTAGGCAGGCGCAAGAGAGATACCCCGACTATCAATGTCATAGGACAACTGTCCGTTATGATGTTGGGGCAAATAATTTGTCCAAAATATTTGGATCTTGGGAGTCCTGTAGTTGATGTCCACATCAATGGCACCATAATCCCCCACACCCTGATCGATCTAGGGGCTGCCATTAAAGTGATGACCAGGGACACTATGCTCAAACTCAACCTTCAGAGTTCCTTAAGAAAGACCTTGATAGTACTGCAGTTAGCAGACCGCTCCATCGTGACTCCCGAAGGGATTGTGTATGATGTCCTGGTATCTGTTGATTCTTGGGAGTACCCTGTAGACTTTTTGGTCCTTCAGCCAAAGGCAAAACTCACTGGATACCCCCTCATTTTGGGAAGGCCTTGGTTAGCTACTGTAGATGTTTACATCAGTTGTTGAGCTAGGAGCATGATCATCAAGAATGGGCCTATGTCCAAACAGCTAGTCCGACATCCTCCTGCCCAACCTCTGCTAGAACATGACTTACCTCTCTGTTTGGAGGAGGAAGATGAGGATGAATTCTACTCTACACTAGAGTGCACAGTGGAAGCCACCCGAGGAGGTCCTCAAACCGAGGATGACCTAATTGAGAATTTGATTCAAAATCCACCTCCCGGTGTGTTGCCATTAGAGGAGTTGGTGGAAGGTCCCCAAGCCAGCGCTTTAGTGGACCTCTGTGTGGCTGATCTGACCTCTCCCAGAGTTAAGAATGTGGAGTTTGGCCCTGAAAGAACCTTGAAGATCAACTCATCCTTATCTCCCTCTCAGGAGAAGGCATTGTGTAGCTTATTGAACCGCCATTTGGATGCTTTCACTTGGAGCTATAAGGAGATGAAAGGAGTCCATCCGTCGGTCTGTACCCATCACATTTACATTAAAGAGGATTGTAAACCAGTTAGGCAGCCTCAGAGGAGAATGAATCCAGCCCTTAAGGACATTGTTAAAGAAGAATTGCGAAAGTTGTTAGATGCAGGATTCATCTACCCCATCTCGGACAACGAATGGGTTTCTCCTCTGGTGCTTGTGCCCAAGAAAAATGAGAAGTGGAGAATTTGTGTAGATTATAGAGAACTTAACAAAGCTACCAAGAAGGACCATTTCCCTTTGCCTTTCATAGATAAAGTGCTAGATGGGCTGGCAGGGAAGAAGTTCTTTTCTTTCCTAGATGGGTTCAGCGGGTATAATCAGATCCAAATAAGCTCGGAAGACCAGGATAAGACCACTTTCACTTGCCCATGGGGTACCTTTGCCTACTGGGTCCTTCTCTTTGGGCTATTCAATGCTCCTGCCACTTTCCAGAGGGCAGTGCTGAGCATATTTGATGAGCTGGTTCATGATCCGTTAGAAATCTATGTGGATGACTTTACTCCTTATGGGTCCAACTTCCAAGAAGCATTGACTAACCTGGGAAAAGTTTTAACCAAGTGTATTGAAATGAACCTGTCCCTCAGTCCTGAAAAATGTGAATTCCTGATGATTGAAGGGACCGTGCTAGGTCATACAATCTCTCAGCAAGGATTACAGGTGGATCCTAACAAAATTGCTATCATCCAAAAGGTTCCACCTCCTCAAAAGGTAAGAGATGTTCGGAGTTTTCTAGGCTTAGCAGGATACTATAGAAGATTCATTAAAGATTTTAGTAAGCTAGCCTCGCCATTGTTTGGTCTTTTGGGGAAAGATGTTGAGTTTAAATGGACTGACAACTGCCAAGAGGCTCTGGATGAGTTGAAATATAAGCTGGTAACTGCCCCAATCCTGAGAGGTCCCAATTGGGCCCTACCTTTCCATATCCACACTGATGCCTCGAATAAAGCCATAAGGGTAGCCTTAGGACAAGTTGAAGAGAAGCTACCATATGCCATATACTTTGTCAGCAAAAACCTGTCCAAGGTAGAATTAAACTATACTGTGACCGAGAAAGAGCTCCTAGCTGTAGTCCATTCCCTAAACAAGTTCAGACACTACATCACTGGTTATCAAACATTTGTACACACTGATCATGCTGCGATAAGGTATTTGATGAATAAACCTGAGGTGAATGCTCGTATCATTAGATGGTTACTTTTATTGCAACAATTTGACTTAACCATTGTTGACAAGCCAGGAAAGGAAAATGTTGTTGCTGATTTTCTGTCTAGATTAGATTTGCCTGCAGGTGAAGAAGGGACGGTGGATGACCAGATGCCAGATGAACACCTGTTTGCTATTTCAATACTCTCTCCATGGTTTGCTGATATAGCAAACTACTTGGTCTCAGCATAGTTCCCTCCACACCTATCCTCAAAAGAGAAGAGCAGAATTGTGAGGAAAAGTGCCCCCTTTACTTGGGTTGGGGGAAACTTGTTTAAACTCGGCCCAGATCAGATCATGAGGCGTTGTGTTAGGGAGGAGGAGGTTTTTGACATTCTCCTAACCTGTCACGAGGGACCTTGTGGAGACCACTTTGCAGCAAAAATGATTGCCTTCAAAATTCTACAGGCAGGCTACTATTGGCCCACTCTTCATCAAGATGTCAGAAGATACATCAGCCAATGTGACCGATGTCAAAGGATGGGGAAATTGACTCCGAGGGAGGAAATTCCCCTCCAACCTCAAGTGACTTTCGAGCCATTTGAGAAGTGGGGCATGGATTTTGTGGGTCCTATCAACCCTCCTTCAAAGCAAAAGTCTTACATCATTGTGTGCACAGACTACCTGACAAAGTGGGCAGAAACAAAGGCAATCAAGGCAACAACAAAAGAAAAAGTGGCTAAGTTTTTAAGGGAAAATATCTTCTACATGTTTGGCTACCCAGGAGAATTAGTCACAGATCAAGGAAGTCAGTTCACCTCTAACCTGACTGAAGACATGCTCGCTCATCACAAGATCAAGCACAGAACTTCCACCCCTTATCATCCGCAAGCAAATAGGTAGATGGAAGTCACTAATAGGGCTTTAGAAGAGATTTTGACTAAAGTGGTGAGCAGCAGCAGAAAGGATTGGATAGATCGCTTGGTTGAGGCCACCTGGGCCTACAACAGCCCTTGGAAAACCACAACAACTTTCACACCTTATGAGCTGGTCCACGGGAAGAAGGCTCTGCTGTCCATAGAATTCGAATACAACACATTAAGGTTGGCAGCTCAGTTGGACCTGGATCTCAGCCATGCGCAACAGGAAAGGTTACTACAGCTGAATGGATTAGATGAACAGAGAATGCAGGCCCTCCTCCACTCAGAAGTAGTTCAACTCCAGAGAAAGATATGGCATGACCGGCACCTTAACGAAAAGCAATTTCAGCCAGGAGATTGGGTGCTGTTATATGACTCAAGATACAAGGATTTCAAAGGGAAGCTGAGGACAAGGTGGCTGGGACCATATGCAGTGGAGAAATGCAACGACAATGGTTCAGTCCTTATCAAGACCATTGATGAAGAAGCCATCCCCATGCTCGTCAACGGGCATCGATTGAAAATCTATAGGAAGCCCCTTTCCAAGTAGGAGTTCATTGAAACTCTGGATAAATCAGTGCTGGTAGTGGAGCAGGGCCCTGTCTCTACTCCACCCACACCTTGATCATAAAAAAAAAAAAAAAAAGAAGAGAAAAAAAGAAAAAACAGAAAAGAATAAAAAGATCCTTGGGTGAAAACCTCTTAGAGGTGCTCGGGGTAGACAGTGAGGGTGAAAACCTCCTAGAGGTGCCCCAGCTGTCTCACCAAAAAAAAAAAGAAAAAAAAAAGAAGAGAAATAGGCCTAATTTCTGTTGAATAATTACAGGTTGCAGGGAAGACATTGCAGGTTAGGAGGCTCGCGCAAAACAAGGACAGAGGTCAGCAACAACCTGCAAGCATCCATCACAGACACTTCCTCCATGACCACTCCCCTCTCCTAGGATTTGATCACATTCGGGTTAAGATTTCACCTTCTACAAGAAGTTCTGGGCCTTCTACAGGAAGTTCCATGTCTTCTACAGGAAGATCCTGTAGAACCTTCAGACAGGCCAAAATTGATCTTGGAAGGGAATCCGAAGGTTGGAATCTGCCTGCTAGGCCTGCAAACACCCATGTTTCCGTCCATCACCACATGTCACCTTGTTTCATCTCTTTACACGTCCGTTGCCCCCATCCTATTATTTGTTCATGCACAGTCACAAAAAAAAAATCCTGTTTTCCTCATACTGCCAGCGAAACCTTTTATTGACAAATCAAGAGCAGTTTTTTTCACTTACCATACTTGTCAATCTCCATCTAGACTCCTCGTCAACCGAACCCCTCGACAGTAGTATAGCCTTGCTCATGTTAGCTTGCATCCCAGGAGGAGAAGCAGCTATAGGAAATCCTACAAGAATCCTGTAGCAGCCGATCCCTCTGGGAGACATAGTCTGGAGACAGGGACATCCGAAAACGACAAAGGAAACATGCAAAGGGCTCATCTCGAACGAGAAAATATCGTCAGCAGCCGAAGCCAAGCAAAACCTGTGCACGCAGCGGTAGAAAATGAAGGAATGGGTTCCAAAACCCGTGCATTCAGCATCAACGAAGGAAGGAATGGGTTCTAACACTCGTGCACGAAGCAGCAGTGAATGAAGGAGTGGTTCCAAGACCCGAAATCTGCATAACGCAGCCGTGACCACACAGGTAAGTGTCTAAACTCATTCATCAATTACATAAACTATATTTTAAGAGTTGCATGCCTATGGAAATGGTTCGGATTGAATGGAATCGGTGGCCAGTCAACTGGCCACCCTCGGCCAGTTACATAGCCTCGTGGGATCTGAATGAGCCAGCTACATTCAAAATTGCTGACGGGGTGTGTAGCCAACATGTGTGGAGTGTCCATTCAGGAAGAAATCGTTGGGACTGGTAGTGGTGGCGGCGGTTAACGACAGAGGGGAGGTGATGGCGGTCAGAAACACGCAGAGAAATTATGGCCGTGACGTCGGATCAACGGTTCGGTCCGGCCACCTCATCCCCTCACCACGAATCACGCTGCAGTTAATAGATGCTCGGCTGAAACTCACACCACCTTCTGTTCATTTTGCACTTGCAACGTCCTCGACTGAAGTACGCGTCCTCCGCTTCCAAAAACTGTTAACCAGTCATCCTCCACCAGTTTTTCTACCTGTTTTCGAGAATCTCCCGCGTATCGGGCTCGCTCAGAGGCACAGAGACATTCTACAGGAACCGGGGGGTCTTCTACAGGAAGGGTTCTACAGGAAACCCTGCACAGCTTTCCGGAGTAGAGAAGCCTAGGATTTTTCTTCGTCGAATTTGGAGCTCCAAACGAGGTAGGCTCAAAAAACTCTTCTATGCATGGTATGATTTGAAAAGGTGGTGAATTGAACGGTATCAGATTGGGGAATCAGAGAAAAATCTGCCTAGGAATTGGAAGTAAAACGTTTGCCTGTGTGTTGCACTGGGTTTCTCAGTTGTTTCTGCATCAAGGTTCTCCTCCATGTTCCTATTTTTAAAATTATCCCGTAGGGAAGATATGAAACTGTGGGGGCCAGCCTGTGTATGAAAAATTTTGAATTTGTATATTTGTATGTGTGCTGAGAAGAAAAATTGAGCTTTGTACTCTGTCTGTAGAAACAAAATTCTTCCTTTCATAAACAAACAGCCGAGTTCTGGGCAACAACCGTCTTGAAAACCAGGGAATAGTTGCTAATTAATATTGGATACCCGAGAAATCCCTTCTTGAGTTCAGGGGGAAAACTAGAAACAACATTCATAAAAGGAAAGAACCCTTGGACCCCAGCAAACTGCACGAGCATCCTGAGGTGGTGGACCTTTTCACTCGAGCCAATTGGATGTCATTCTTTGAAAAAATTCGGGGTCATGACGAGGAGATAATGGAGGAATTTTTAATGTCCTTGAGACCTCAATCAAAGACATAGGCCACAATTAATTTTAGGGGCTTGACCCTAGAACTTACCCCTGAGCTCATCAGTCGTGTTACTGGTCTACCATTAGGGTTCCCTTGGAGCAAAGAAGAGAGGTCATTGGGCCAAGTTTCCAAGAAAACATTCTTCCTACTCGAGGAACATCCTATAGAAGACAAAAACGGGGTTATAAGAACCAGCTTGCCTCCTCTATGGAGTGAGGTCAGTTTCCAAATTATGAAGTACATTACATGTGAAGGGAGGTTTAGCATTGTCTACGGTTATCATTTTAGGTTGCTGTGTGAACTGCGACATGGAATTGATTTACCTACAGACAAGAAACTGAGCATCCCCTATTTTCTTCTTCAGTCAGTAATTGAATGTGGTACAAAATCGAATGAAGGGATCCCAGATCAGTTGGCCTATCATGGGCTCATCAAGCTATTAGTGGAAGATGCCCTGCACACCTACACTGTCCCAATATCTTGGGAAATCTTCCGAAACATGTCCCAGGATGACGATATTAGAATTCTGGCTGAAGACATCACCTCATCCAGTAGTGAGGAGGGATAACACACTGAAGAAGGTAAGAAAACTAATGGTGAGGGAACGCAGGACATTCAAGCACAACAAGGACAGACAGAAAAAGGGGGAAAGGGCAAGATTTCTGAGCCTAAAACAGAGGAAGAAACAACAACACAAACACCAAGGGAAAAGAGAATGCAGAGGAGAGCAGAGAAGGCAGAGGAGAGCAGAGAAGGCAGAAAAACCCCAAATGAAGGCTGTCACAGCAAAAGAAGACACACAGAAACAAAAGGGAAAGACACATCTTGAAATGGCCGCAATACAGACAGAAACAGTTGACACAGGGACTTCTACAGGAAGCATGGAAAAAGAACAACAAAAGGAGAAATCACCTGAAATATTGGCAAGGGAGGCAACAGCTGTGCTTGCCGCCTTAAGCACACCTCCAAAACAAAAAGGGAAGAGAAAGAGGCAAACCTCCATGTACTTTAAAGCAAGGAGGAGCACACAGATCAAAGTGGGCAGACCCTAGCCACAGTCAAAGGAGCCAATTGTCATTAAGGACACAACACCTAAACCAAAAGAAGGGTCTCCTTCAAAGATATCCGTCACCTATGAACGAGGAAGCCCAAAAACCTCCACCTGGAGAGAGAGAATTAAGACGATGGACTCAAAGACAACTCTACAGGAAGCTGAGAAATCTCTACAGGAAACTCGGGCTAAGCTAAAAGAGACCGAGAAATTGGAGGAAAAGGCAGCCAAACAATCACAGGAAGAAGAAAAGACAGAGGAAATATTGGAACCAAGCCCTCAGCCTAGCTTGGGCTCATACTATAACCTGTTAGAAGCCAGGAAAATAATTCCCCAGAAATTTGCAATGCCACACTTCTTTGCATTAGAAGAAGAAAGAATTAGGACTCACCCTTGGATGAGGATTACCAAATCCAAGGGTGTGGTAGACATAGGCCACCTGGAAGAACAACTCAAGGAGTCAAGGAAAGAATTGGCCATGGTGAAACATGTGGGAAGCAGTCAAAGGGCCAAACTACAGGAAGAGAACGAGCTGCTAAAACAGTAGCTGCGGCTACAGTGACGTTATAAGGAAGACATGCCCTCCATTCTAGGAGAACAACAGCAATAGGAAAAGCCTCCAACAGACAAAGAAACCTCTAATGAACAATAAAGAGTGGACGAGCTGCAGGCTGAGGTCGAGACACTAACAAAACAGCTACAGGAGAAGGAGTCACAGGAAGCAGAGGAAATACAGTCTCTAAAGCAACAGGTACAAGAGAAGGAAGCCCAACTGGCCTGCATGGCCAGCTGGGCAGTAGAGGCCTTGCAGTGTAGGAAACCTGCCAAGTCATATGCCTTATATCTTAAAGATCAATGGTTGTAGTTCCAGATTAACACCTTGGCCCAAAGGGGCACCATTCCATTTCAAAATTACCATCAATTCATGACTTTGTGTGACAGCAGCTCAATAGAAGATAAGGCCAAGTTATCCGAATTCTATTTACACAACTTCGCCCTCCCAAACATGACTCTGTGGGACCCCAATGCTACATTGGGAGATGTGCAACTTATGGCCATGGCCTCTTGGTTAAATCATGAGGAAAAGAGGGCAGCAGAGATTTGGAATATTATGAACAGAGAGCTAAGTGAACCACTCATGATTAGGGTAGAACCAAAGGATACATCAGCTTTAATATATGCCCATCAGCACCTAGCCAAAAACCCTAAGGTTTTACCAGATTATATTGAATGACAAGCTCAAGCCATTGCTCACTTTGAGGACGTGGAAAGACTGTTGGGGCATAACTACATTCATGCTTGCACAAGGAGGTGGAACACACTACCCCACTGTCTGAAAATAAGAGAATACCACTCCCCAACTAGGATGAGGGAGGCCTTGGCAAGGGTACCCCTCTATAAACAGTCAATGCAAAATTTGCAGGCCAACCAGATCGGCCTAAAGTTTAGTCCTCCCTTGCTTTTAGGACTGCTGGAAGGAGTCAAAGAAGAAGAGGAACACAGGTAGTGGGAGGAAGTAGAAAGAAAAGCAGGATTTCATGACTGAGAAGAAGACATCACCTCGGAGGCCTGGGATGTGAGAGAGGCAGTCAAAGCAATCAAAGATGATGAGCTGGATTAGTTGCTCAGAGGATGAGCAACCCATTTAGCAGGGGGGTGATGATGAGCCCCAAAAATGGGTAACTTATTGGTCTCATTTTACCTATTATTATCCATAAATCCACCATTCTTCATAGTTTATGCATGCTTTTGAGTATATTTATGTTAATTGGATGAATGAGAATAGTCAGTTGACCATGAAGGCTAATATTTGTTTATTGCAGATTTTTGGACAACTTTTAGACCAAGGTCAAGCATTTGTGAGCCATTTGACAGCCAAATACAAGGGAACAAGGTTGTGGATTCGTAGGAAGGGTGTCTCCTGCACTAAATGGCCCTTCCTCGAGTTCTCCACCATCAGCTCGGAGTTCAGCAGCCCACCAAAGTTGATTTCCAAGGGCAACCGAGCAACTTTTGTGAAGTGGTTGAGTACTTGCAGTTTTGAGTAGCCAAGCCCCTTGAATTAAGGAGGACTGTTGGAGGTCCTCATAGTGCATAAGTAGGAAGGCTTCCAGCCTTTGTAGTTTACTTTTTGAACATTTTGTATTTTGCACTTTAGTGCTGCTCTGCCTTTCAGCTCATTTTGGAGCTTCTGCTGTAAAACATTTTTTTGTGACATGGTTATTTTTTGAGTAATGGAAATCAGTTTCAGTTCGCATCAGCTCTGATCTTCTTCTTAAGAGCCTGTAGCTAACCCAAGTGCCAGGTCTTCCTCTGTGTACTGTTATATGTTTTTGTTGTCTTCATAAAATAATTTCTGCTAGTAGATTAAAATCTTGCTTGGTTACCTAGGTCATTTTTGATGATTGAAAAAGCTTTTCATGTTTTAGAGTGATTTGATAGGTTGGTAACAGAAAAGATCTTCGAAAAAGGCCATCAAGCAACCCTGGATCTCACCTCTCCCTCCTAGGGACCATGAGTTGATACCAAGGTGTCCTTGTTGCCACAAAAACACTGTTCTTGCTTCTTCATGCAATTTCTAGTGTTAGTTTCTCAGTTGCAAAAGTTGATACCAGATGTGATTACATGCTTAGATCCATTCTTACTTGGTTTTCATAGTTATTTTACATGATTTTCTACCAATGAATTTCTGTTCATCATGGTTGCCGGTTCCTAGGTCAAAGTAGGTTAGAATAACTAGATATTTGGTTTGCATGGTCTTTGTTTGGTTAGTTTCAAGAAATAGTGTGCAGAACACCTGTGATACCTCCCTGCCTACCCTTCCTCCATCAGTGCAACCTGCTCCATCCCCTAACTCAGATTCTTGCCCTTCGTTTGCCACATTTTCTCACTTTGACCTAATTTCCATATTTTTGTGCAACATTGCTTTATCCATCCTTGAACAAATCCAACCATCCTCATCACTTCTCAGCTTCATTTGCCAGGTCCTATAACCCTCCACATCCTCATCCAACCTCCATCTCCACTTTTCCACCTTTCTTCCACCATCAACCCTTCAAAATCCCCTTTCGAGACATCCTGTAGAACCCCTGCAGACTTCCTGTAGAAGATCACGTGAGCGGTTTTTCGAGGCCTGAACACTGTGAAACTCTTTGGAAGGGTGTTAGAGACCCCTTAGGCCCTCTTCTTACCTTCCCAACTTCTTGCAAGTGCCTATCCCATTTCCTTTCGCCAATCAACCTCTGCACAGTTAAAAATAGTTAAAGCACATACACATATGATTTTTACAAAATCACTCAAAAATACAAAAGGATGTTCCTTTTCAGATTTCACTTTAGAAGTAGCTTAGATGCATGCACTTTACCTCCCCAAGAGTCAATGGCATCCCTTTCTGTAGTTTCATCCTCTTTTTTTTGCACCAGTAGGGGTAGTCAGTAAATCTAGGGTTTGCTAGGGTTTGCATTTCCTTTCAGCTTTCAGCCTCTTTCTGCAAGTAGTTAAAAGCTTCTTCTAAGAGCTCATAGAAGTTGGCTTAAGCTCCTAGCAGACTTGTGCCAGGTGATCCAGTGACAGCCTGCGGCAAGAGCTAGTACTTGTGCATATAACACCGTTGCTTCCAAGTTTGTTACAAACTACGGGTTGATAAAAGTAAAGAAGGGAGTCCCAGGAGTTGCAACATTATTGCTACAATACTGGAGCCCACCACTCCTTAGAACTATGTGTTGAATTTTCTTATAATAGAAACTAATCTTCTAATCTTGATAATTACTTCCAATCATTTGTATACTCAAGTTGTCTTATGTCACTTATATCATTAAACAATTATACATAGAAAATCTCAACTATAATGTAATAATAACCATAGGATCATAAAGAGACAACCAAACAAAAAAGAGACACAAATTTACCCTGGCAAAACCCAACCTTGGGAAAAACCCAAGCAACTTTTCTTCTAAGGAGAATTTAATTTTTAGAAAAGTTTACAATATAAATTATGTAGAAATTTGTGCCAATTTCCAAGCTTGAATATCAATCAAACCTAGTTAAAGGAGAGAGAATATTAGACTTTTGTTTAGCTTAGTAAAATCTGGTCAACAAGCCAAATTTTAGCCCTGCAACTTTCTTATTCAATTATGTCAAACTACCTCAGTTGACCTATGGTGCACAAAGGTAAAACATGTTTGATCAATGCTCAGAAGTCTGCCAATAATTTCAGTCAATAGTCTAGTCAAATATGCGATCAAATGCCCAAATAAGTCTTGGTTAATGTAGGTCAAAAACAACCTAAGAATTCTTTAGTCAATGCTAGTCAATGACTCAAACTTCTACTCATAATTCATTGGTCAAACCTAAGAATTCTTCTTACTCCATATATGTGAACATATGAATAATTGATCCTTTTGTGAGTGTCCAATTAATGCCAAGTGAGGAGGTCAAAATGCCAATATATATGAGTGAGATCGAGTGGGATTTGACCAAGGGTAAAACCCCTTCATGAGGTGGGGATGACTTAGATGTTGGGGCCTAAATGAAGGTGAGATATAATAATTTTAATTTTCCATATTTAATATTTTCTTGGGCCAATTCGACATACAAGAATACCTACCGATGCTATAAAAATCAACTCTCCCTCTTAGCGAGGGAGGTATTCTTTTGTAATAGATTTCCATTTACTGGGAATTATCCTCGTGGGATTGTCATATTTATGCATGTCTTCTACACAATCTCATCTTGAATGTTGAACAACATAATATCTAGGGTGGGCCAAATTCCTTTATGGTCCTCAGACAAAGGTATCAAACTCTTTTGGTCATGACCTTAACCTAGGCGTTAAAATTTTCTAACTTCTCAAGAGATGTTCCTTTGGACTATTCACCTTTCCGTGAGAGTCCTTTATGACCTATGCAATACCTTATGGTATTAAAGGTGGATTTTATCTATCTCCTTTGGTCGACATAGCCAAGTCCTTTTGGATTTTAAGGAGAAGATATAGTTTCACTGGAACATTCACTTTTGGTCAACCTAGCCGCAGTCCTTTTGGCTACAAAGGTAAATTTATATATATCTTCTTTCCAAAGTCCTTATTATCTAGCCAAATCCTTTTGGATACCTAATCATTCCTTTCATTGAGGTATACATCTAACATCATACTAAGCTCATATTTTTCCACAATCTACTCATTATTGGAGCTCTATTGCTCCTCTTTTCATCATGTCTTAGATGAAGTGATTTGGTCATTGCTTTTTGCAAAGACTCACTTCACCTCCTGAGACATATCCAATGTACAACATAAGTACAAAAGTCCTTGTTCCATAGATGTAGTCTTGTACTTTTGAGAAATAAGGTAAAAATACTTCATCTTAATTTCTGAAGTTGAAATAGGTCTTCTTTCTATCACAACAAAAATCCCTCTACTATTACCTTACATAAGCAAGTCCTTTGTACTACTCCTACTCCCTCTTACTTGAGAGATCCTTTTAGTCATAATTATGCTTGTTTCTTTTGATGCTTAGTATCAATAATGTTCCTACAAACCTTATTCAAGATATCATGTACGAAACAATTATCACTAAGTAGAAAATACAAGGACAAAGGAATGAAAATAAAATTAATTAAAGTATAAGGATATAAATTACTTATATTTTAATTTAGAGTTGTTGACTCCCTCTTGATCCTTTCCCCTTTATTGAAATCCACATGTAATTTTCATCAAGCTTATGCAACTTCCTTTTTAAGCATTCTAGATTCAGTTCTTGGGTATCACATAAACCCTGGAATTTACAATAGGTTTCCCTTTGCCTCTAATGTCATTGATGATCTCAACCCATGTCACGGTCATGGATGATTACCAATCTATTTATGAGCAGAGCAACAATATAGTTATTGTTCTCGCCCTTTTGTAGGAAAATCCTTCTTCCTACTATATAACTTTGTAATTTCTAATGCTGCCATAAGTCATTATAATGGTAGTCTTTACAAAGGTATTCCTTTATGGGAAGGATTTATAATATAAGTATAAAAAAAGTATCAAATATATGCATAAAAATGTAAAATAACAAGAAACTCTAATAGAAGAAAAAATGCATATCTCTTGATTGAAAGAATCCTTTGACTTATTTTTGAGGTGGCCAGTTATATTAATCAGATGTTAATGTGTCTTTCTTGTCTTTCCTTCCATGCACAAGCTATGGTTTCTTCATTCAATGAAATCATCGACCTAGGTCTTATCTCTAGGGTTTTATCCAAAAACCCTAGGGCTTTCTCATCCAAGACTTCTGTTCTTCTAGGGTTTACATACCCTAAGACTTCCAAATTTCAATGACACCTTTTGTAAGTCCAACAAACTTTGTCATATCATGCTATGAATATTATTGCTATGTAGGTGAAGAAATATTTCTCCTCAACTCCCTCTAATTCTAGAGTAACTTTCTCAACAACTTCAAATTATTTGATCATCGAGCATTATGAATATATTTCGAATGCTGCTTATTGTTCCCACTAAACTCCCACATAATACTTCATGAAAGTAAAGTGTCTTCAAAGGAGGGAATAGGGCTATGGCATTCTAATGTCTTCTAAGAGAAATTTCTCCATAAACTAACCTTGAGCAAGTAACAATATTCAAATGATCTAGACTTCCTTTGCAGAAGATTCATCTATAAATTTTGGTTTGAAATACTTGGAAGATCTTAGATGATTTTTTCTTGGCCCGTCCAAGTAGTTAGGCCGAAAATCCCCCTTGGATTTTCTTAACAAAACAATGAAAACAATCCATTATAAATGCTCTTGGATTAGTGCATAGAGCCATTGATTAGGGATTGAAGATATGCACCAGATTAACCTCAAAAAGAGTTGAATAGGCCTCTATAAACCATGTCTTTGATTAGCCACCAAATCCTTCCAATAGACCACAAGGAAACTCTATCACAAGCTTGAAAAAATGACTCAAAAATGTTCTTCTCATGTCTAAAAATATGCCACAAATTCATGCCCTAAGAGGGTCGAGATCTTACGAGAAGAGGGGTCAAACCTATGCAAAATAGTTTACCTTAAACCCTTGTATAATGCTTCAAAAATATCACAGATTTATTTCCAAAAGGAGGGTTGAGTAGGCCCAAAAAGTCAATGGACCAGTCTCAACAATTTTGAAAGTGTAACATTATATTTTCCACCTAGATTAGCTTTAAGATGAGGGTCGAGTTTCCACAATAATGCTCAAACCCCATTGAAGCCCTTTTATAGAGATAAACAAAGAAAAAAACCAACAAAAACTAGCTCATACTTTAACCAAATTTAGATGTGCTTGAATACTCTTGGTCGCATAAATATTTTAGGGAGTTTTTGCACAAGATCAACATTTAATTTTCTTGCCCTTGAGGAGAGAATAAAAATCTTTTAATAAAGACTGAGGAGGGTTCTAGGAAGGGGCTATCCAACTTTCAAATGGAGGGAAAATGATATATATTGCACTGTTTTTACCAGCGAGACCTAATTTGGTAAAACAAGGTCTGAAACCTTAGAGGAGCATTTTGAGGCATAAAATGACTTTTTTGTGGGTAAAAAATGGTCACTTTGGTGAAACACCTTTTATTTATAGTCTACACACATATATCTTTCCAATGGTGCAAGAATCACGTCAATTAGAGTCCGTATGCGAAAGTTATGCCACTTTGAAGTTGACTTCCTATTTTCACCACTATAATTCGAGAGGATGCTACGTCGGCCTCAAATATTCATGGAAAATGGGATAGCCACGTGATTATGATGTAGAAGACTCTAGAATAGTCAATATTATAACTGTGGTTAAGAGTTGAGGTAGTCAAACCTAACCATTAGCAGGCCATCAGGCTGTCTTATGACCCGACCGCTAGAAGGAAAAGGTGTTCTATTCTTTCGAGTGAATTTGTTCCCTAAGAAAAAGTAGCCAAGAGGGATAGGAGGCAGAGCACATAGAAATGATTTTTTCACTATAACAGCCCATGGGCCACAAGCCATACTTATTTATACCTGCAACCATATTTCCATTTAGAGAAAGAGAGCGTAGCAACCTCACCTTCTTGCTAGGTTTTCTCCCAAAGGGGTTTCCCAATGCATATATTGTGTCAAATGTGCGTGTGATATTTTATTTTTCCGTTCTCTATGTTTTGCATAATTTTCATTTGCATGCATGCACTATTAATAGTAAATCTACAAATCAAAAAATCTAATAAAATTGTAGTAATGTAGAATTTTTAGATTTTAAATATAATATTATTAGATCAGTTGTGACGAACTGTCCAGTGGAATATTCATGATAGTTTATATATTAGAAAATATTCAAAATTTTGAATTAATTGGAGACAAAAATCCCACAATTAATTGAAGCCGACTTTAGAATAAATTTCAAATTGAAATTTGAATTTGAATTGGAGTAAAAAAATCAAAATGCCCTTTTCATGCAACCAAATTTGACTTCAAAATATTTAATTAAATTCTTTAATAAAAGTCCTTCTTGGCCTCATGATTTGAGCAATATTTCTAGCCAATAATGAGCTTCCACATCATCTCATTTTTCGGGACTTTGACCACAAGAAGGGGGCTTCAATATTTTATCGAGCATATATCCCAAACCAAGATGAACCACATGGCATGCCATATATGGTTGGAATCAACACAATGAGGAAAATCAACTGAAGGTGATATTAACCCTAAAAATCTTGAAATTCCTTGTCATCTATGTCATATAAGGTGAGGCTTCCTCCAAGACTTCTTGGGTTGACATCAATGACAACCAATTTTCAACAATATCCCCCTTTTTCATTGATGGTAACACATGTACTCACCTTGTGGCCACTACTCCCCCTAATTCCATGCCTCTAAAATTATTTCCTTGATTTATCACCCCCTTTGACATTAATGGCAAAAGATAAATCCCCCTGATGAAATATTTCTTCCTGCAACATGTCTGTCTCCCCTTGTCTTCCTGGCTAGATGGAATTTATATCAATGTGAGCTTGCTATAATCCCAAGATTCTGCCAAAGATTCTCAAAGGTATCTCGAGGTAGAGGTTTGGTGTATATGTTAGTTATCTATTCCTTTATCCCAACGTATTCTACCTTTATATTCTCCTCTGCAACCTGTTCCTGAAGAAAGTGGCATTTGATAGGAATGTGTTTTGTCTTTGAATGCATTACAAGCTTCTTGGAGAGAATTATGGAACAGGTGAATAGAGAAATTGGCTCATTAAATTTCACTTGGAGATATTGCAGAGTTTTATTCATCTAGAGAACCTAAGTACAACATACTGCTATTGCGATATATTCTGCTTTTGTTGTGGACAAGGAGACAGAAGGATTCTTCTCACTCAACCATGAAACAAGATAATCACCCAAATAAAAGGCTTCTCCATTGGTGCTTTTGTGATTGTTAGTACTTCCTACCCAATTTACATCTGTATAAGTTTTCGAGGTTGATTTATTTCCCTTCAGATACCATAGTCCAAAACTACTGTTCCCTTAAGATATTAGAACATACTTTTTACTTAAACAACATGGGATTCTTTTAGTGTTTCTTGAAACATGCAACATGTCCAGTTTCCTACATCATATCTGGCTTGAAATCTGTCACATACAATAGGATGCCAATCATCGAGCTATACAGTCTTTGATCTGGTTCCTTGGATATATCATCCTTTATTAACTTACAACCAATCACCATTAGAGTGCTAATTGGTTTGAAATCTTCCATTTGGAACCTCTTCAATATTTCTTAGATGTACTTGGATTGAAAAAAAAATATGCCATCGTCCTATTGAGATATATTGAGTCCCAAGAAGAAAGTCAACTCACCAGGTAAAGGCATATCAAATTGACTTTGCATATCATTTGTAAACATATTATTTAGCCTAGCATCATTGCTTCCAAAGATGATATCATCCACATACACCTCAATGAGACTCGAACTATCTTGTTCAACTTTTATATATAATTTTCTATCAACAATTCCCCGTTTGAATCCTTGTTTCTACAAGTACTTGTCTAGACGGGCATACCATGCTCTAAGAGCCTATTTGAGACCACACAAAGATTTCTTCAACTTGCAAACATAGTATTTCTTGTTGGTAAGAAAAAATCCTTCAGGCTGCTCTATGTAGTCTTCTTCTTCTAATTATCCATTGAGAAAGATTGATTTGACGTCCATTTGATACACCTTAATCTTTATTGAACAAGCATAGGCCAACCACATCCTGATAGATCCCATCCCCATCACTGGTGAAAATGTCTCTTCAAATTCTATTCCTTCAACCTACACATATCCTTTACAAACCGATATTGATTTATTCTTGGTTACTTGTCCATATTCATTCATTTTGTTCTTGAAGACCCATTTAGTGCCAATAATTTTTTTGTCTTTCAGTCTTGGAACCAATTCCCACGTGTCATTCTCTTCAATTTCAAGTTCTTCTTCCATGTCCTTGATCTAGTGTTCATCATGGCTAACTTCTTCAAAGATGATAGGTTCGAATGTGGATAGTAAAGTTATATGACTTTTCTCTGGCCTGCTTCTTCTAGTTCCTACTCTTGCATTTACATCACCAATGATCCAATGGATGATTCTTCTAGTACCAGCGTTTGGGAGCTTTAGATGGTGCTTGGTGACTATTGTCTTGATTGGTAGTTGACTCCTCTTGTTCTCCTGCTTCTTCTTCCTTTACTTTTCCTTCTTTATCTAATTCTTTTGTTACTTCCTTTCTTGAAGATGAGGATCCTTTACTTTCCAATATCCTGTCGAGTCTCATATTGTAGCATTTGCATTCCTTTTTGTGTGAATACACAACATTTATGCCCTTGTCTACTTGAGAGTCAAATTTTCGAATTTTCTTATCTTCCCTCTTTATGTATTATTTGCTTCCAAATATTTTGAAATGATTGATGTTTTTTAGTCTCCCTTTCCATAAATCATAAGGGGTCTTTTCACAATTGCTTCTAAGCATTCCTTTGTTTTGAATGTGCACAACTATCTCCATTTCTTGGACCCAAAATGTATTACCTAATTTGGACTCATTCAACATGGTCCTAATAATTTCTTCATCTGTTCCATTCTTCCTTTCGATGAATCCATTTTGTTGTGGTGTCCTTTCTATTGAGAATTGTCTCTTTATTCCCTGTTCCTCACAGAAGTTTCGAAATTCCTTGGATGTGAACTGCCCTCCATTATCATATCTTAGACATTTGATTCTCACATTTATTTCATTCTCAACCATCTACTTGTAGATTCTGAAGCATTCAAAGGATTCAAAATTCTTCTTTAGGAAATTGACTATTGTCATCTTGGTATAATCATCAATCATTAGCATGAAGTATTGTTCACCATCCAATCCTTTGGTTCTCATTGATCCACATAGGTTGGTGTGTACCAACTCTAATGGTTTTGAAGTGGAATATTATTTGGTATTAAACTCAACTCTTGTCTATTTTCCATGCTTACAATGCTTACATGAGGTGATAGCTGGTTTTGAAATCTCTGGCATTTCTCTCACAAATTCTTTTTTACTAATTTTGACTAGGTTGTTGAAATTCATGTTTCCCATCCTTCTATGCCATAGCCAAATTTCATCTTCTTTAGCCAAGAACAACCTTACTTTCCAAACTCATCCAAGGTTTATATATCATTTGGATTTCTTGTTGCTACTACCACCAACCTACCTGATTTCTCCCTTCTTATTTCACATTTATTTGAGTCAAATAACAATGTGTGCCCTTGATCACACATTTGACTCACACTTAGCAGATTGTGGTTCAAGTTTTCAATGAGTAACATGTCTTTTGCTGTGTCATTATTGCTTCTAAGCTTATCTGTACCCTTTCCTATCACCTTTGTAGAGCCATCATTTTCGAATGAGACTGTTCAATCGCTATCTTCCTGCAAAGGTACAATTTTTTTCTTATCTCTTATCATATGTGCTAAGAAGCCACTATTGACATACACACTTTTATTGCTTTGTGATTTTAGTACAATTGCACAACTTTCATTTTTCTTCCAAACTTTTGGAGGAGCATTTTCAACATGTTGTGTTTCCCTTGGAGGAGTGGTTATCCCGCAGTCTTTAGCTAGATATCCAGAGTTGTTGCGTTTGTAGCACTCTACCTCATTACTCAAGTATCCAAACTTGTTATAATTTTGTTTGTAATCTTATAAAATAATTATTCCTAGAGTAGTTTCCAAATTACCTCTATTCCTAGCATAAGTTTTACAATTTATAACCTTACGTCTAAAATTGTTACAAGAATAACATACACCAAGGAATATAGTTTAATACTTGAGAGGAGGAGATTTTTTTGTGGCTTCATTTTCCAGACACTTTCTTCTTGATATCTCTTCATGGTAGGTTGTTGATTTCACATCGGTTGAATTTGAGCCTTTTCTTTGGTAGGCATGCTTTCCTCTTTGGGTTCTTTGACTATGTTAGCATATGTTTTCTGTTGATCTTCAAATATGTCATCATGGAATTAGAGCCTTTGATGAATGTGGGCTTGTAGCCTAATCTAGTCTTGTCACTACATGATCTTCAAATGCTGATAATTTTGTCCAAAAATTTGGTGCTATTTGCAAAGTTATGTTGGATTTTCTTATTCTAGGCTTCCTTCCGTAGAGAGACAATTTCTACTTCCAAACCCTCTTTTGACTTGATACTTTTTTCTAACTCCTTCTTGAGAAATTCTTCAATTTTCATGGCCTCCTCTAGCTGCACTTTTAGATTGATGATAATCTTATTTTATTCTTCAAGATTTTTGTTGAGACATTTAGCTTATTTATTTAGTTCACTCAACTCGGCTTCCAATGTCTTGACATTCCATATTTATACTTTTAGATCCTTTAAGGCACTGATAAGTTATCTTTCAATATCTACCCTCACGCTCTTCTTCTTCTTCTTCATATTATTGTTCTTCAGGGGATTCCTTCTTGTTATCTCTTGCCATGAACAACACCATTTATATGTCATTTTCACTGTTGCTATCACTCTCTTCTTCAGATGAAGAGCTATCTTCATTTGAGTAGAAACTTTTCTTGAAGCCTTTATTTTTATCTTGCTTCTTGTATCTTCTTTGATTCTTCTTCGATTTCCTAGTAGCTTGCTCTTCATCATCATTGTCTGAGTTCTTTGCATAGGGGCACTTCGAAGAAAAATGACCAATTTATCCATAGTTGAAACATTTTAAGGGAATATTACCTTTGTACTTTCATATTCCTCTCTTTATATTCCTCACAAAGTTAGCTATCTCTTCATTTGAAATTTCACTACAACTGCAACTAGGGCTTGACTTAGATTGTTGCTTATTTTTCCCTGCCTTCCTAGATGCCTGTTGATGGGATAGAATGTACCGACAATAGCTATGGGATCTCCTCGGTGTATAATCCCAATAAGAATCTACACCATTTTTTTTAAGAGTCCCATCTGGTATGTAAGCTCGACTACTGTCTCGTTTAGTTAAGGTTCGCCTTAGACAGAGAAAGTATGAATTAAGAGAGAATGAATGGAACTTCAACAAATGCAAGTGAATAAATTATGAACAACCAATAGAATAGATAGCATGAATAACAACAACATAACTTCAAAGCATGAATCATAAGACAAGCATTGTTAGCAAGACTTCAAATACGATCCACGCATACATAAGAGATAAATTTACCAATCATGAATAAGTTCGTGATTGTTAACAATATAAAACATAAATGAGCACACAATCCACAGTAATATAATGCCAATGTCAATAAAATAATTTACCAACATAAGCATAAGGTAAGAATATAATGTACCATCCATTTGTTGCAAGAGAAATCCCACAGCGCATGAATACACATGAAGAGACAATACACTAAAGCTCATAGGAACTTTCAATTCATTAAGCCAAGAATATCCATGGCATCATTATAAAATATCTCCATCAAATCCATAAGTGGAAATAGATAATTACTTCTTACATTCACTAAAAGATCCTAAGTTCTCAAAATAATATATGCCAAAATGAGTCCAAAGCTAAAAGTTCCATTACAATGTGTCATGAGGGTATAATTATAGAAACTGCGACTCTTGAACTACCTCATGACCTTGCATATTCCTATGAGACTCTACTATATTATAGTCTCTATATTACTATCCACAAAAATGGTATTATTCTAATAATTTAACAATTAATTATTCTAGAACATCCACATGTAATTCCTGCACAAGGTATGCACGTTAGAGCTTGTATTCAACTACTATTTCGAACACCTTTTGATGTTCCTCCCCATGTCTGTGAAGTCACTCGAAGGCATATGGTATTAAAGTGTTCTTCTTTACCCTAACCTAATTTGATAAAGTCACCATCTTGGTGTATATCCTCATTGGTTCTACCGCGTACTAAGTAATTGTCTCTTTCATCACTTGCAAGTTAGCCATGGTAAAGGTTTGTTTGTGAGGATTGAGAAATGCTTGGATTTATGGGAGAAATTATTTTTGATTCCTCACTTCCCTGACTGCTCCGATAGAAGGGGTTGTGTGTACCTCAACCACTGATTCTAATCCACTAAGAAAATGTTTATATGCGGCCAAAAATTAACTTGTTTCATGACTGGATCATGATACAAATTTGGAATTTGTCATTTTGGGTGGTTATCCAAGCTTTTGCAGGGAGAGTTGCTGACGCATTTGGATACTTGGTAACCCACTCACATATGTTGTTGATAGCTATAATGGCTTGTTTGAGCATGGTTGTCTTCTCCTTGGTATAAACTTGTATGACTGGAAAGGGTGATATAGTTTGATGCAACTTTAACATCTCTTTGTAGACTAAAATTATGGCTTCCTTCAAAGTTGCTACCTCTTCTTCGATGGATGCTTGTAACTCTTTTGTACTTGAGTGGGATAGACATAGAGCTTTATTCTCTTCTTCTACCCTCCTTCTATCCTCCTTCTACCCTCTTCTGCTTTCACGACTCTTTTCTCATAAGCGTATAGCTTGCCTTGAAGTTATGTAATCTATTTATTCATCCTGCTTACATTTAGCTCCGTTGCGGTCATGAAGATGGTCTCGACTGAAGAAATTATCTCAAGGTTCAAAGTGGTGTCTAAGATAATATCCTTCTCAGTAGTTACTAACAAAGCTTTGGCGGGGTTCCTAGCATAACATATTCTTCTCTCTTGCATAATATTGCAGTGGAATTGATCAAAAGTAAACCTGGTCAGGTCTAGTATCTCCTCCTCTTTTTCATTTGGAATGCCCAATTCCTTGAGCAGCAGGTGTCTGCCAGTAATTAGGGTGGATGGAGGACATCCAATAGAGGGAGATCAATTTCCATCTCAGATCCTTGCTATTGTTTCTGGAGATCAAGCTCGATTTTCTTACTGAGCTGTTCTTGCTGTTTCTTCATTTCCTCTTCTTCCTACCTCCTTTTATCTTCTTCAAGCTTTCTTTTATGTTCTTCTTCAACCCTTTTATTCTCTCTTTCCTCTTCCTCCTAGTTTATTCTGAGCTCTTCTTCTTCCTTTTTCTTTCCCTTTAGCTCTTCCTTTCCTCTCCTTTTGATTTTTTCTTCTTCTTGCCTTTTCTTCTGCTTGGCCTCTTGAGCATTTCTTTCTTATTTTTCCTTCTTCAGTCAGTCTTCCTCCTCCTGCTTCCTCTTCTTTTCTTCTTCATGTTGTTCTTGCTAGATATCCTTAGGTTGCTGGCCTCCTAACTTCTGTGATTGTCTTAGCTCCTCTTCCGTTTTTCTCCTTATATTTTACTATTTCCTACCAAGAGTTTCACTTCTCTCCTCTAGGGTTTGTTCATCCTTATCTACCTCCTACTCATTTAAAGGGTTTTATTGTTCATTTCTTTTATGTTTTTTCAACTTCCCCCTATCTTTTGCTACTCCTTCCTCTTAAGCATGGTTGTCCTGTCTTGCAGGTTTATGTTTTACTAAGATTGTTTTGCTTGCTCATCCTCCTTTTCTTGCTGTTCACTTGGCCCTAAATCCTTAGTATCATTATACCAATTCTTGAAATTATCTCCATGGAAATGCTTGTTGTGAGAATATGACTAATTGAAACATGATTTCTTACAGTGGGCTGCCACAATCCCTCTTAGGTCATATATGTGACGACTCAAACCCACAAAGTAGTATCCTTTCATTTCTTCAATTTCTGTTTCAACTTCTTTAAAAATCTCAAGGGTGTATGCTCCAATAGTCAAAGGGAAAGCTGGCCAAGGATTTTTATTTCCTTTGTGTAATGTTTTAGAGAATTTCGTGGTCACCTGATAACAAACCTCCTGTAAGAGCAGCCTATCCATCACCAACCTGGGGATAACATGAGGAGGCTTATCTGAGCCAAAAACTCAATGAAGGTGCCTTCTTGAATGGGGAACCATTCGGCTACTCTGGTGATTGTATCCCTAACTCTTTTAGAAATTCATGGAGCTTCCTCTCCAAAGAGCATCTGGTACAATGGAATGAGGAATGAATTGGAATTGACTTCATGCATGCTCTTATATCTTTGATTTCCCTTGGTAGAAACCGTGTACATGATAGGTACCCAAGTCCCAAGTAAGGTGTCGATATCCAAACTGCCTTATAAATGGTGCATTATTGCTGCCATAAGTTAGTAGACCTCCCTAAGGCCCTATGTTATGCAGATCTGACTAGTCTTGACCTAGAACTTGGAGGGTTCTTGCCACCATGATTTTAGGATATCTTTAGTTGAAATTTGGAAATATAACATCCATCTAATGTTGAAGGTCTCCTCTTCCTCTGGTAGCTTGTAGTATGCAACAATTTCTGCAACAATGAAAGAAGTAAAAGCTTCACCCATGTGGCTCATTATAACCCATCACTCTATATGTAATATCCAGTCGATGGTTTCTGCACATGGGAAGACTGTTGAATGTGTGGCTACTTTGTGGAGCCATGACCTCTTCATATTAATGTATACCTTGAAGTCCTCCTGGTCCTAGGGAATGTTTTTCTTAGAAAATTTAGAGTATATATCGAACTAGGAGAGCTTGGTGGTCTTGTTAATGTTGCATGCCATGTATCAATGGATCGGTGATGGTGGTCCTTCTGGAACTTCATGGAAACTACTCTCGACACTTTTGTGAGAATAATTGATCACTATGGTCACCATATCTATAGAGAAATATGATATATACAGTCCATATCGATGTTACCTGTAATTTCAAACAAGAAATCCCAATATGAGAGTGATGGCATACATAATATTTATTATAAGAATGACATTGAACTGAGCTTAGAAATATGAGGGATAAGACAACCAATTTGAACTTAGAACTTGGTTTTAAGGCTAGGTCACAGGTTGCATAGATATAGGGGTCGCAAAACATAAGGTGAGGAAAACAATGACTTGGTGACTACTCTGCTAGGTAGAGTAAGGGGTCGCTAGGTCGCAGAGTAGGTGTAGTCGCAAGGTCACAAGATACATATATTGCAAAGGCAATAGATTGAGTATGTCGCTAGGTCACAAGGTCATAGAATGAGCTGGGTCACAAGGTCGTAGTTTGGTGTAGGTCGCAAGGTCAGGATCCACAACTTATCATGCTTTTTTGAAGTGTGACTTGGTTCCTTTAGCGGCTTTGACGAAAATTTTGTGGCCTCTAGTGGGAAATTGGACATGACGGGGGCTTAAGAAATAATGGTGGCTGAGAGCAAGGGAGATGTGATTCAAATTAGGCTTAGTGCTTGAGAAATGGGATGTTAAGTAGATAGGTAAATATACTGGAGGGTTTTAGGGAAAAATGAGTTTGGAAATGAACCAAAGTGGTAGATAAACCATACCATAGGAGGAATATGCAGAGTTCGTTGTCAGAGGAAAAAACATGGCAAGAAGAATCATTACAAGGGAGGTGAAAATATGCCTACCTAGAGAGGAGTTGCGCACCTGCTCATTGGCCAAACCCCTTTGCCATTGAGCGCTCCAATCAAGCGAACAGATGAACAATGGGAAGGGGATTTATTTGTAAATCAATCACATGTGTAGGGGTCTAAGAGGTTGCAAGGTTTCATTATAGGGGAGGTCTCTAAAGTTAGGATTGAAAGCTTTGCGACCTAGCTAATTGCAAGGTAGGCTAAGTCGTAGAATGGGACGTTAGATTCACGAGGATTATTCAACTTGGCAATGATTATGCAACTTGGTGACTATACTTGTTGATCAACACAAGTTGCAATTCATAGGGTCGAAAAGTCACAAAATTTTGGATTTTATGAGTTGTGCGACCTTGCGATTTTGCGACTTGGCGACTTGGACCAATATAGTTGCTTGGAAGGGGAGTCACATGTATCAATTTTAAACCTTAAGTAAAGTCTCTCTTTGTGACTTGTGACCTTGAGAGAATTAAACTTTAGAGTTTGCAACTTGATATTTTCTTTGGTGCCTAAGGAAAAATTGATCCACTATTGGGATGCAGAGACTTGTTAAGGTGTAGCCAAAGGATAGAAGTATAATAAGGGTGTTACAAAATTTTAAAAGGGTCAAACTTTTTGGGGTTTTTGTAGCGATTACAACAATGTCATAAAAGATACTTCTCTTTTGGACCGCTTATCCTTCTTTGTTCTCATTTAATAGGATGTAAGTATTCAATGCAACTCATCCATGCTGACATTTCTAAGTCAAATATTTCTTCTAGCACTAATACTTTAACATCAAATCTCATCAGAAGTGGTCTCAATATTTTTCAGACAATTACCTTGTTTTCTATTTGTTCTCCCAATCCTTGTATGTCCTTTACAACTTCATCAACTTGGAGAAAATAAGCTGTAATATTTTCATCTTCATTCATTTTCAACTGCTCGAATTTTCCTTTGAAGGTCTAAAGCTTGGCCTCCTTAACCATTTTGTTCCCTTCATATATATTTTTGAGCTTGTCCCAAACATCTTTTATTAATGTGTAATGCATTAATTTTACATACACTAATTCTGTTTTCCCATTCAAAATAACATTCCTAGCTTTAGCATTACTATCATAAAGCTTCTTACCTACATCATCTACTGGAGAAGTTGAGGGTTCTTTGTATCCAATCATTATAGATTTACAAACATCATATCCTTATGCTTTCACATACACTTTCATCCTTCGACTCCAAAGCACATAGCTTTGTCCATTAAATACTGGAATTCTAATATTTGTGCACTCCATGATCTCCCTTTCAGTGGTTAAACTACCTATGAAGGAACCTACTTTGATACCAATTGGTGGAATCACGATTATTGTTAGACCAAAAACTCTAGGCATTAGTCCCCAATACAATTGCCATAGTCAAGATCCATGAGAGGCGATTAGTCCATGTCATGAAACACGCGGGGAACATTGAACCCAATGTCCAACAACCTCTTCGCATGCTTCTCGACTTCCTTTTTTCACTCACTGAGGCCTTTCTTTGACAATCCTTCGATCCTCTTGGTACATACCTGAGACCATTTTGCCTCGTTGGCTCCTGAAATCATCCTTAAAATGTACTTCTCATCTTTGGCATGTTAGAAGCTTATTGTTTAAGAAATGTGCCATCTTAAAAAAATGTTCTACAATCACAAATATTGATTTATGTGCTTTTTAGATTGCATGTCAACTTCTTTTCTTGAATTTGGCTAGTGATATCTTTCATCAAGCAAGCATCTAATCCTATTATCAATAGCTCAATTTTCCATTTCTATAATGTTCCACAATCTGTAGGTAATCTCTATTTTGACCAATTCATTCTTCATGAATTTGACATCAAGGCTTTCTTGTTCAATACATTAGATCATCCAATCCTTTATTAGCCCTTGTCATTTACCCCTCAATTTGATGTTTTGCTTAACTCAGCCTGTTACATAAATTAGATACCTTAGGCCTCTTTCCAAAGGCATTGTGACTTACTTAACTACAACTTTGGATCACTGATTAAGACCCTACCTCTGGTCTACACTTTTCCTTAAAATATTTTCAGAGACTTAGGTTAGTCTCTCTTTTGATTGTTATGATTCTTCTAGGGCTTGTTTTTTCTCATCAAAACTTGGCTTCTTCAAGGTACTAAAGAGGTTGCTCTTTCACCTATGCTCTAATACCATGTTGAATTTTCTTATAATAAAAATTGATTTTATAATCTTGATAATTACTTCTAATGATTTGTATACACAAGTTTTCTTATGTCACTTATATCATTAAGCAATTATACATATAAAATATCAACTACAATGCAATAATAACCATAGGATCATAAAGAGACAAAAAAAAAAAAAGAGACATGGATTTTCCCTGGGAAAAGCCAACCCTAGGAAAAACCCAACCAACTTTTCTTCTAAGGAATATTCAATCTTCAACAAAGTTTACAATATAAATTGTCTAGAAATTTGTGCCAATTTCCAAGATTGAATATTAACCAAACCTAGTCAAAGGAGAGAGAATATCAAACTTCCCTTTAGTTGAGTCAAATCTAGTCAACATGTGAAATTTTTTCCTTGAAAATTTATCATTCAATTCAATCAAACTACTTCATTTGACCTACATTCAATACTAGTAAAATAGGTCCGGTCAATACGCATAATTCTACCTAAAATTTTGGTCAATAGTCTAGTCAAGGATGCGATCAAATGCCCAGATAAGTCTTCAATGCAAATTAGAAACAACCCAAGAATCCATTAGTTAACGCTGGTTAATGAGTCAAACTTCTACTTGGAATTCCTTGGTCAAACCTTAGACTTATTCTTACTCCTTCACACGTGTCAAAAAATGACTAATTGGTATTTTTGTGAGTGTTGAATTGATGGCAAGTGAAGATGTCAAACCACTTCAAGATGTGGGGTAGACTTGAATTTTGGGGCCTACATGAAGGCCAAATATAATAATTTTAATTTTCCATATTTAATTTTTTTCTTGGGTTGAATTAGGAGGCAAATTTGGCATGTGGGAATACCTCCCATTGCCACAAAAATCAATGCTATGAAGGAGTTTTTTCCAAGATTTAAGGATGAATTCCTTATTCATCATGTCGAGTTTGGATAAGCCAGGTAGGAGTATCTTTTCGGTATCTTGCCAAGAAATTATTTGATTTAATTATTTGTCAACTTATTTGTACCCCATCTATTTGTCAATCATGTCATTTAAGAATTAATTCACCAAGTTTTGTTGATATTGAGCTACACTTAGCTAATTGAAAAAATATTCTTGTATGTGAAGGAACTGCTTGTTGACTTCAATACCTTCCTGCTTGAACTTATCCAAGTCAAGTGTATTACTAAATGCTTCTTTAGTTTTCAATTGAAGTTTAGATATTTGGACATCCTTCTTCTGATTTGAAGAATTGAATTCCTGCTGCAATTTACCAATTTCCTCATTCAACTTCTGTTGTAAGGCATCAATATGCTGGGGATTTCATTGTTGAGACTCAACATCTCAACTTCTCAACTATTCTTGAAATTATTCCTCTTTCTATGATAGTTATTGTTCCAATTTTGAGATTTTAATATCTTTTTGCTCAATAATGTTCAATAATTTGGTAAGATACTAGACATTAACATTTGCATTTGCTTCAATAGTATGTTCCAATTCTAGAGCTATTTGTTCTTCACCTAACTAAGAACCATCCCAGATTACTTGAAGTGCAATATTCGTGTCTTCCTTTTCACCTTCCAATTTCCTCTTACTTTTTCCCTTTTAACTATAGCCTTTTTCTTTGGGACGAAATAGTAATCCAATGGAGGTATGCATATCCTTTCAATGGGAGGTAAAGAATAAACCTTTACTACATTTTGTGAAATTTCTATAGGAAGAGTGCTTAGAAGAGTCTTCATTAAAACCTCCGAGGTGACTAAAAAAGTTGTTGAATCAATACAAATATTGTTAGGAAGAAGTTTTATCTGTTTATCTGGGTGTTGTATAGGCATGGAGCTGTTAGGAAGTGTTTTAGGGGAAACTTGCTGTTTTGAGTTACTTATTGTAGACTGTATCTTCATGTATTGATCCCATTATTGCTTAATTTGATAGTGGTTGCAACTTTCTCTATAATGTCTATTTTGAGGAATTCATTAGGTATTTCTACGAGTACATGCTCAATTTATTCTGAAACCTTATCTGCAGTCATTGTAGGTGATTTTGTTGAAGTAGCCTCTATAGCACTTGATTCACGAAATACTTATTGATGAATGGGTGACATATATGATTTTCTGTCTTTCTTAAAAGTAATGAAATGTTGATACATGTCATGAGACAATTTCTGTTCTTTTTGGCATGCTTCTTCATAGGATTGAACTCCATGAAATATTCAATCACACAAAGACTTTTCATGGATATACTTCTTCATGCTTACCATAAGACAATGATTAACCACAATTCCTAGGGGATCATGATATTTGAGAGGAATATGGGCTAAATTAATGGTATGAAGAGTCAAAAATTCTTTGTTGGCATTAGTAGGATTCTCCAAAGTATAAATACAAGTGTGAATAGGAAAATAGGCCAAATTTTCTTCGAGTTCTTATGCAAATAATTAACAATGCTAGTTTCAATAGTTTGGTATGCTATTTCCTTACAAATAAGTTTGTCAGGAACAAAAAAAGGAAGGGCATGTGGAGCTTCTTGGCATCCATGGATTCTAAGATATGAAAAATTCTCATCGAAATACCAATCTACTATTTGAGAAATTTCTTACTTAGCCTCTTCTAAAAGACGAGGAGGCTTTGCATGAAAAACTTTCTTGTAAATAGGGATAATAACATAATGAAAAATGTGGTAGAAATGTTCACCTATTATTATCCTAGAGTTTGGAGTGATATATGTGGATTAGCTCTGGTTCATTAACCGTCCATTTCCATCCCATTAAAGGGAAAGAGGCATAAAAATAAATTGCATCCATAATGAAGGCTGACATATAGAAAGGAGGATTAAACTTCTCAATTTTGGAAACTTGAAAACTGTTAACCTGTTTGCATAGATTTTGAGAAATTAGATTGGCCCAAATAAAAGAGAAACCATCTAAAGTTCTCTAAATTAAAGGAACTTAGTCTAAATGAAAATGGTTGGCTCCATTTCTATAATATAGTCTATAGAGCATGGTTGCTACATATGTTGGACTAGGGGTTTAAAGATGCAATTGAATATTCCTTAGAAGTTTCTTCTTTGAATTTATGTTCTTTACTTTACCATGGTCTTATTAAATCAGACATAGTTTTTTCAACCTCTAAACATTCCTTTTGAGTAGACTTTTGAATAAAATTAACATTATTATACATTTCTTGGAAAATTTTAAGCCGAAAAGAGCCTGTGATGACTCCCTCGATAGTGCATATAGAGCATGTTGGCACATGTATGTGGTCAATGGCCCAACGAATCATATCTATGTATGGAAGGAGTTTGGGTCACACTTATACCTTATGTGTGCAAACTTGGAAATTTAGGAAATAGTAGTGTTGGGACCTCTAATTTCTCCAACTTCATCAGGATTTTCCTCCTCCCAGTTACCTTGGGATTCATTTTCAAAGAGATTATATACATCATACCAAAACCAGATTCCAATTTCTCCTTTTCAAATGATAGTATCCTAGAAAAAATTGGCATTCAAAATCTTATTGTCCATATCCTCTAATATTTGTTGTTGAGTTTTCTTAGCTTTATTTGCTTGCTTTCCAATGATGTGTGTCCTGGTTAAATTTATTAAGCCTAAATCATGTAATGCGATCAATAGAAATTCTGGGGTTAGTTGAACATATCCAAACATTAAGAATTTCAGTAATATTCAATGCAAACCATTTCTGTTGATTATGTAACAACCCTTTTGGTTACCCCTCTTGTAAATATTTTTATGTATAATTTTCAACAATTGTGAAAAATATAAAAATGATTGGACTAAGAGAGAGAGGGGAAACAAATTCAGAGTCTAGGAGGAGAAGCTACTTGGGAATTTCTTGGGAAAATAGTTGAGTTTAGAAATGGTGTTTAATTAGCCACTTATCTCCCTGATGAATTGAAGGAAAAGCTGGTACATGCATTAAATATGTGTATGGGAAAGAGGACGAGTGGTCCTGCTATGGGGAAACATGTTGCCTCTAGTTAATACACCACATGCAATGATATACATGGCTATGATAGGTAGATAAAGGGACACTTGACAAAGAAGAGTGAGGGAGATGAGAGAAACACTCTCATAAGGAAAGCACTTATACAAGAAGAGTTGCAAGTATGGTAACAATAAGCATGATTAGGAAGGCACACAATATTCAAGCATAATGGTAGAACAATAATAAGAAAGCCTTCATAGAAACAATGCACACGAAGTACTAGAAAATCTCAATGGGAACTTAGGATGAAGAGGTGGTTTCGAGAAGGTAGAGAAATAATGGACTTTGGACTCCTGCTCAATAGATGGAGGCACTAGGCACTCTGGGGCTTCTCTTTGTGTTTCACAAGTGGAGAACCTAAAGGTGGACTTTGGATTCCTGTAGTGATTGTTGGGTGGAGCATTGCATGCTATGGATTCCTTAAAGTGTGGTTGGGTGGAGACATTGCTTGCTTTTGATTCCCATGCATTCTGACGTGAATGATGCAAATTTACCCTGAGCACTTCACTCCTCAAACTCTAAATCTAGCTTGGGGGTGGTTAATCACAAGAAAGTGAAACAATGCAATTGGCCTATGGTTGGGAGAAGAGTTGAAGTCGCTCTCACAGTTGCGAGTCATTTAACTGATAAGATAAGTTGATTACCTTTATCTATGTGTATATTTGTGAAATGTGATGATAAATAATGTTATTGCATGATGAAAGGTGTATCAACACTTTTCATTGATGATTATGCATCCTTGTGTGTTTATAATGAGAAGATATGTGTCAATATTCACATGGTTTGAGGGACCTGTAGATCCTTGTAGTTGCTGATATATCATTGAGATGCAAGGTCATTTGTATGGTTTTGTTTGACTATTGTATGAACCCAATTAAACTACTATGGTGTATGAAATTCCATAATTTGAGTGTATAATTATCAGAGGGTCTCTTTGCTTAAGAATTTAAGAGTCATGCTATTAAAAGAGTTGTATGTGGGTGGTTATGAATCAACATGGATCTCTATTGAGCTCGATTAATTGTTGCATTCCTTACTCATGGAGTGATAAAAGGAATATGGAATATATATGTATATATCACAGGAATCTAGTATAGTGTGGCCAAACTATAGAGTGTTTTAGTCATGGATTTTCTTGTTATAAGGTATGTTCATAGTTGGACTTGCACCTATATGAGTACATTTTATTAATGGTCAACACTTGAGTTTGTTGCGCTTGACTTAGGGATATATTCTTGTAAGTGTGTATGTTTTGGGAAAAACTAAGGTCCCACGAGAAGCTTGGTTAAATTACTAAGCACTGGGATAAAACCTTGGAACTCGTTATGAGTTAAATAGGTAGAAATCACCTTTTATTCAATAATTTAGGAGAAATGATGAGTGAAATTTCGTGGTTGTAACATACCCGGATGGGCCAAATATGATTGGAGGAGAGGCGATCTGGATGCATCCAAGGTGGGGCCTAATTCGAGAATCTCACAAGTAAAAATGAGTGGGCCAAGCCAGATGCATATAGGAGTTTGGGGTGTTTATGTTGGTGTGCATCATTGAAGGCCCAGATGGGTGATAATATGGAGGTCTAGGACATCAACGACAAGTGCAAGAGAGAGAGGCTAGAAGGTCCAAATGTGGGCTAGGCTCGAAGGTGAAAGAAAATAGGAGGTAGTCCGAAGGTTTGGGAGTTTGAGACTTTTTTCAAGTGTAAGTTCATGGGAGCACTAGATTCCCAAGGAGCTAGATATAATGTAAGTTAATGCATTGCACTTTATGTGTTGGGGTTGTGGACTCATGAGTGAGGTGATGTGGCAGCTCCACGTGGATCTAGTCATGGCCACGTTCATTTCTTGGGTTGACATGGAACCACCTCGTGAGGTGGGGTTGCCATGTGGGTGCCACATAGGTTCCATGTGGGTGCCACATGGAAATTTCCTTGCTGTGTGGTAGGAATTAAATGTCAATCTTTAATTGAGCATAGATTTTGATTTGGGTATCAGATTAGGATAAAATCTATATCACTAGAAAGCTCTTGATGAGATACGTGCGATGGTATTATCCAAAGTTAATTCCATTAACTATGGGAAAGGAGGAATTTATCTAACCCCATTTCAATAATGAGACCATGGAGGTTGGGATAGTTGAAATTAACACCTCCCATTTGACCTAGAAGGAGTTAGGGGGTGGGAGGGAGCATTAGAGAGTGGTATTAGAGAATCTAGGTTCAACGCATGGATTGAATGGGCTCAATAATGGATGAAATGAAAAGGGAAGGTTCTACCCTAGACCTTTAGAGGTAAGATTAGAGTTATGTTATAGTGTGGCAATGAAAAACATAGGTTTGACACTTAGGTTGAATGGGCATAGAAGGATTATTTCCAAACTTTGTTACAAAGTGTGGTGTTTTCTAGTTATTGGTTGCTGTGTGCGAAGGGATGCTGGTTGTAGAAATTTGAAAATTGATTATGTGTTGATTGCAGATTGAGTATTATATGTTATCAATGTTGATGTCAAATCCATGAAATGATAGAGATAACAAATTTTGATATGTTCGTTATTTTATAGCGAAAATGCTAACTTGAGAATTAGCGTTTCAGAGAGCCATACATCAACAAGATTATTGCAATTGAGCCAAGGTGATGGGTAAATATGTTAATATCTAGATTTTGATGAGTTAACATTTATGTGTGTATGACAACACATAAGAAGATGGAATGGAAGCAAGAAATAAAAGGATAAACAACTATGAGGTATTGCACAACATGGACCAAGTCCATCATGAACAAAAAGGGGAAATTTCCCCTAATAGAGAAGAAACCTTTAGGAGTTTGAAAGTTTAGTTGAAGAGCTGCAAGGCAGAGAATGAAAGGATCATAAAAAACAAGAAGAGCAGGTCATGCTGAACACAATGATGCTACAAAATTTGTCAGATATGAAAGATTTGTTGCAACATGCATCAACCTATAAAGATACAGAGGAATTTCATGATGACAAGTCCATAAAGGAACATCATAAGGTCAGAGAGAAAATAAAGTCAATATCATATTGGAGCTGTGGAGAGGAACACCTGAAGAAGGAATATACTAAAAAATATGAAGGAAGGAGTGTAATTCATGTGAATCCCAAGCACATGAACCAATAATCTGTAATATAGAAAGAGATGAAGGAGCTTCCCTTCAAGCTACCTAAAATGTTGAAAATTCATTCTTGAACTATTTAGAGGGATGTTGAAATTTTGAGGTTGCTATAGACCTTGGATTTTGTGCATATGTTGGTGATAGAAACACTGAACACTAGAACTGAAGGGATTAAGTTTGTTGGGAACCAATAGATGATGGGAATTCTTTTGATACCTTTGTTGTTGTTGTTTTTGACTTCATATTTTGTTGTTTTGATTGTTGACTTTAAGCATGGCCATGATACCATGTGTAGTTATTGTGTATTTTTGTTGTGATATTTTCATTATTCTTCCTTTCTTCTTTCTTTTTGCCTTTTGTGTTCTGCTCTTGGTTGGTTTGTTGGGTCTGGAAACGAAATAAAAGGAGCTCTAGATAAGAGACAAATAAACAAAAAGAAAAGAAAAACAAAAGTACATGACCTTAGTTAAACCCTGTGCAGAAGATAAATGGCAGAAAGGGGATAAAATAAAATGACAGGACAACTAATGTGGACCTGGTTGAGTCCACTTGAACAAAATAGACACCGATGTAACTAGTATGAAAATGGCATAAAATGAAGTATTCCTAACCCTGAATAATGCAGAGAGAGAGCGCGCGCGAGAGAGAGAGAGAGAGAGAGAGAGAGAGAGAGAGAGAGAGAGAGAGAGAGAGAGAGAGAGCGAGAGAGAGAGAGAGAGAGAGAGAGAGAGAGAGAGAGAGAGAGAGAGAGAGAGAGAGAGAGAGAGAGAGAGAGAGAGAGAGAGAGAGAGAGAGAGAGAGAGAGAGAGTGAGGAGAAAGTAAGATCAAAGCATAATGATGTTGGTTGCCATTGACAAGTCATTAGTTAAGAACCATCATAGTGGTGAGATAAGTAATTAATCTTTCAAAATATTATGACTTTGTGAATGGCATGAAAATGGAATCTGTATTTACCATGTTTTGAGTAACATAGTGAAGTTATTTAATGGATTTCATGTTGTGTGGAATATTCATCGTGTAAGTGGGAAAGAATGACTTACTGTTGATACTTATTATTACTAATATGTTATGTTTATGATTCAGGTATTTTTTGTGAGCATGAATGGAAATGATAAGGGATGGAAAAAAACACATGTGTAGCATGGATGAGAACATTTTGGTAAAATACAAGCAAAAATTCCTTTACTTAGTTTCATTAAAATCTATACATGGATGAGTTTATGAGTTCATGACTAATGTGTGAGGTTGATATAATTTTAGGAATTGTTGAGTATTACAACATTAGTTAACATAAAAAGGCTTTAGCTAAATTTGGAATCTAATGTTTTCATTCAATGCATGCTTTGCATGGATACCAGGAAGTGTTATGGTGAAGGCGGGGTGCGATGAATTTTGGAATATCTACTAAGTGAAATGGAGAATCGACATGCTAACAAAATTAGAGATATGCATTTCTCATTTCTAACTCATTGGGTTGTTGGAGTAAATGTTTAAATTACCTTATGAAATACTTGGGACAAATATGATGCACATACATAGTGCAATAACATCACCATTTCAATGTATTTGGAATTAATTGGAGTGATAAAATTGTTATGGGTGTAACAATTTTAACGTCACTTCATGATGTTGTGAATTTATGTGATTATGAAATGCTTGGGACAAATATGATGCATATGCATAATGCAATAATATTTTAATTTAAATGTATTTGGAATTAATTGGAGCGATAAAATTGTTATGGGTGTAACAATTCTGAAGTCACTTCAGGCTGTTGTGAATATATATATATATATATATATATATATATATATATATATATGAAAACTAATAAGTGTTGGATAATTGAATGATCAGATTGCATGCAAATTGTTGGAATGGTGTGATATCAAAGCCACCATGACATATCAATGACACCCGCAAAGGATCCCAATAACTTGACTAAAAGTATCATATTTATGAGATTAGGCTTTTGGATCAAACAAGGATTGGGAAATTGGAATTTTTGAGTGTGTCTCATGAAAATTGAAGTGTTGTGAAATAGGTGCCATGATGGATTTAGGAGCTCAAGAAGAAGATTGTACAAAAGGCATTGTGGCCTGTGGCACTTTGTTTATCTCATGGGAGCAATTCACAATAGAGTATTTGACTGTAAGACTCCATGAGTAGTGTATTGAAGCACACCAGATGGGTACTTGACCATAAGAATCCATGCATGAGTCATTAGAGCATGCGAGATGGCTATTGGGCTGTAAGACTCTAATGACTACCCCATGCAAGAAATCCTTGGAATAGGTAGTGTCAGGTCTAAGAATTTTCACAAATTTATCATTACAATGCTCTATTTTGTCTCCTTGTTTACCCATTTTGAAGCCTCTTACTTTGCATTATGATACCCCTTTTTGGTGCAATGATGGAAGAATGTGTCCAATGGGCATTCTCTTAAAAAGTTAAAAGGTTAATGTTTATTTATTCCTAACACCTTTGTTTACATGCATTTTTAGGCTTAATTATTATTAAAAAGGTTGCTAATTAGGGTTATACAGATTCTACACCCTGCATATGATCCTAGAACTAAGCGAACAATAGGTATATAACTGTTGACTCAAAGAGTGCCATGTGAGCCAAGATTAGTGGGAATCTTTAACACCCTATAGAATTTCTGAATAAGGATTAGGGTAAGCGTGCCTTCATGATATTTTAGTGGTTCGTGGTAGAGATATGAGGAGTTAATCTCCAGTTCTTCCTAACCCATATTTGTAGCCTTCCTAGATTAGCTTGTGGATGTAACCAAAACTACTTTTTCCTACAGAATGTTATGATCCATATCTATTTTGTTTGTATCTATTTTGGTTACTTTGAAGAATATTTTTGTAATGTAAACAATATAAAAGATAAACCATGGCTTCTTACCTGGTTAGTGATGCCATTGTAGGGTTATTCCATTAATTTAGAACCCCAGGTTCATCCCTTTTAGACTTTGAGCTATTGTTATGTGATGTAACAACTAAGTAATTGATTTAATACAAGGATGTTATGCCAGGTTTTGTGTTCCAATATCCGTATTTGATTACTATGTGATTTAATCTCCTACCAAAGGAATTGAGTTGGTTGGTTGGGACCAAAAAATCAACCCATTGATTCTTCCTTCTTGTTTATTTATTTGCATAGGTCGTATATATGTTGTGAGCGTTTGGTATTTCAAGCTCAATGTGCTAATTTGTATCTTTGCTTTTAGATATGGAGAGTTATTGTGAGTTAACAGTGATAGATATTGCATACTCTATCTCTCTTGAAATAATCTCTAATTTTATGTCTGTTTCATGCGTATATGGATATGGAAACACAACAATCGTAAGTGTAAAAAATCATTACTGTGAATATCATGTTGAGAAACCAAGTGGATATTAGATAAGGCTTGATTCCTCTTAACTTGATAATTCCTTGTGAATATTAGCTATTTTTCTTATTACTTCGTATATTCTCTTCATTAAGCAATTATACAAATGTTCAAAACATAAAGATAACAAGGAGATAAAGAACACTAGAAATTGGGCTCCAAGCCAGGGCAAAAAAACACAAGGGGGAAAATCCAATAATCCTTCTCTTATAGAATCATATCAAAATGAGGTATCCAAGACCAAGACCAAAACTACCACCAAAACATCAAGTCCAACCTTCCTCCAAGAATCAAAGTCAACACAGGTCAAACCAGGTTCAAATCTGATCTTCTTCCTAAAATTTCGGTCCTCTTATGGTCAATGTCCTGAAATTTCAAGTTTGTAATAAAGGGGGCATAAATATGTCAGTAGCTACCTCAAAAGTTTGTTCTCATTCACAAAATCTATCTTCCACATGTTCTAGATTCTGTCTCCTTTAATTCGGCTTCCTTTCTCCTTTATTGTTTCAAAAAATGCTTTTTATATTATGTTTAAATGATCTGCCAATAGGTCAAACTATCTTCTATACATATATCTATCAATTGGACCGAATATGTGGCTTTTGGAGGCCCGGGCCAACTTGTTCCAAGGAGGGCCAAAGTTTCTCATTTGGTGGATTTTGACTCAACATTAAATTAAAAATTCTTTTCTTACAAATGTCCAAAATGGGCCATGGCTCAAGTACATTTTTCTTTTACTCATAATATATTCTTTACGACTCTTTTCTATGAGCATGAAGAACATGCTTTAACCAAAATAGAATATAATAATAATAAATATAATACATACATTAATGATTACATTATGAAGACTGACACTAGATATAACTTCAACACTCCCTCTTAACTAGGGAGGTATTCATAATGACTCAACAAGGCAATCTCACGTTGAAATATTCATATAAGAAAGGGCCAGAATTGATAAACATCATCATAACCAACATTTTCAAACTACCAAGGACTTGGCAAGTAAGCTCTATCTCTCCACTAAATCAGAGCACAATGCTAGGACGCATAAATTTGGACACCATGACCTCTCGAGGCACATACCACACCTAGGTGTTCACCAACATATGTCCTCACAGGACCATTTCCTAATCTGTTAGTGCCTAGATTGACCTCAAGCTGAAGGGAGGCAATCCTAGGATAACCACAAACCAAGCTTAACCTGGTAGCTAGCCCTACCAGGTCGGGAGAGGGCTCTCTCCTGTGAATCTCAGTTGAGATATAAAATATGGATTTTAGGCTAGGTATAGTAGCTCTAGGGTTTTTTGATTGATTTTGATGGTTTTGCTGGATCAAATGGAGCAGGTAGCTTTGGGTCCGGGAAATGAAGTCAGGATGCAAGGTGTTCTATGGGGCAAGGTAGGTAAGTGTTTTGGCACTTGTAATCGAGTGAGATGGCAGGTCTAAGACTGGCGAGGAGCTGAGGAGGGCATGTAGAGATCATGTATCCTCTTCAAACTGTAGAAAACATAAAAAACTAAATGGATTCCCAAGGCAGAGCACTGTAACCAATGTATTCTACCTATCTATCTTGATTTCATTTAGTTTAGAAGAATGAATTAGATTTTGGCACACATAACACATGAGAAAAACTAATGATAGAAGGAGAAATTATGAAAAAACACATTACCACAAGAATCCCACAAAAATAGCTGCAAATCCTGGTTTATTTCCTTGCTAAACTGCTGTAGAGATGTACAATGTAGCTCAGAGCATCAAAGAGAGTCCAACCTTTGCTAATGACTGAAAAAATACATAACATAGACATCAAAACCACCTATGCTATCCATCAGGGGTCGAATCCAAGAGATAAGGGACTGTTATAACCATTTCCCAACAAGGAATAGGAATATAGGCAGTGGAACAACTTTCCTCTATAAGCATGTTAACTGATTCATTTACCCCCAAACCACCTCAAAATGATGAATCTATCCTCTAAGGTCGTTTTACAATTACATTTACATAGCATAGCATCATTTACAATCATAAATTCATCCGTGATGAGAGAAAAAGTCAACTTGCAGTGAAAAAAGGCGAAAACTGGATTTTTTGGGCAAATTGGCTCTATGCACAGTGCCACTGGTCAAGTGCGTAATGCCGCTTCATAGCCACTTTTGGAGGCCTTCCCCTTTGCAAAATTGAGACCAAGATAGCTCATTGGAAATTTCTTCTTGTCTAGTTTATGGAAAATCTTGAATTTTTGCATTTGGAGGTCATTTCCCCCCTCAAAAGTGGAATCTCCCAAGGTTGCTTCTGTGTGTCCAAAAAGGGGCAAAGAGGTCATTTTTTGATGTTTTTTTGACCTTTAGGTGACCAAGTTTTGCTCCAAAATTACTGATATTTTTTGGGTTTGATGCTATCATCATGCTAAATCCAAATATAGAAGCCATTTCTCCAAAAAGTCTTCCAGTGAAAAGCGTAGCGCCACCTAGGGAAAATTTCTGTGTTGGAAAATTTCAAAATTTCAAAATGACAAAAAGTTACCAAAACTTGCCTAGATTTGGCACAAGGCACCACCATTAGTTGGTTTGATGGGCTAGTGAGGCTTCAGCCAAGATTTTTAACTTGTCTTGCTCCTTTTTGCTCCTTAAGGCCTTCCTCAACCTAGCCTTAAGCTTCCTCATCCTTATGTTGCATATTTTGTTCCGAGTCATGTAGTGGTAGGCCATGTGATGAAGCATCTTCTTGTCTCTATTGGCCTTCTCAAGTAGCCCCTCAAGGTGTATGTTGACCCTCTCAAGCCAAGTTTCCCAGTCATTCTCAATCTCTTGTTCAATTGGAGTCAACTTGACCTTTGCCTTCTTAGCCTTTTGTCAGTTCTCCTTGATCATTTGCAGCTCCATGAGGACTTGCTTGTCACTTAATTTTTTGTTTTCTTGCTCTAGATATTTGATGACCCACTTAGCCCTCTCTAAGTTGTCAGTCAAAGCTTGTATCTCAACCTCTTTCTCTTTAATGATCATGTCTTTGGCACTTTTTGGATCTTGAGCTTCTAAGTCAATGACATCAACTCCTTGTGCCTCCTCATGATCAACAAGGAAAAAATCTCTCTCTTGCCCATCACTAGGATCCTTCTCATGCATCTTTTTCTTGCCTTTACCTTTACCCTTGTGTTGCTGCTCAACCTGTACCTGTTTAGCTGAAGAAGAAGGCAAAGCCCCTTCCACGCCTTTTGGAGATAGCATTTTCCTGTAGCCTGAAGATGAAGGCGAGGCCCCTTCCAAACCTTGTGGAGATAATACTTTCCTGGCAGCTACAAAAAGTTTCCTAGCGCCCCTCTCATATGTCACAAATACTAGCACTCCAACAATTTTAGTCTCTTGAACCTTTTCATGTCCTGAAGGTCCACCTTCTTTATGAGGCACTGATGAAAAGACTTGAGGGCCTTTGAACATTTCATGAGAAATGAAAGTCTCCCATGGCATGTTAAGAAGGTTCAGTTGATGTAAAACAATGATTTTAATCAAAGAGTAGTGGTAAATTCTAGTTAACTGCTGGGGGTATGATTTCTTCTTTACAATGAATGCCATCTTCTCAATGTTTCTGAACATGAAGTAGGGGATATTCATCATTCTCACCCTAGTGAAATGCATCAACAGTCTAATGTGGTAGGCATATAGTCGGGAGAACCTACCTTCACAAGTAAAGTACTTGATGATGATCTTCATCAATGGAGCAAACCTGTCCTCCAAGAATTTAAAGGGGAATACTCTCTTGAGTTTGTTATGGTATTTAGCCTTGATGTAAGGCTCATAGTACTCCCTGTCAATGTCTTGACCTTTGTTCCACTTTTCACCTACATTTGGAATACATATAGCCTCTGAAATAACAACTGGTGACAAAGTGAATGTAACTCCAGCAAGGTTTACCTCATTGTTGTCCAAATGTGTCACAAACAACCTTGCTAATTCATGATGAGATTTAACCCTTTCCACCATTTCACAGAAACTGAAACATGACTGATGTCTAAAACAAGAAATGGCAAATGGGCAGGCTTGCAGCTCCCTCAAACTGGTGGGCTCCTCTCTGATATGTTTTCCTCCCTTATGAGGCTTCCTGCCCTGTGTGTCTCTCTCCCTGGAACTGTCACTAAGGGTTTCTTCTTCCAGCTCATACTCACTGTCCCTCTCCATTGTTGTATAGCTGTTTCTCTTGTGGTGAATGAAGTGTGGTGAATGAAGAGATAGGGTGAATGGATATAAGATGAGTATGAAGAGATTTTATAGGTAAATAGGTGAGGGTGAACAAGAGTGGGAATGGGATTTAGGGAGTGAGTAGGGTTAGTGAATAGTGTAGGGTTTGGGGATTGGGGAAAAGTTTAGGGAATGATGTCTAGGGAATTATATATGGGGGGATGGGATTTAAAGAACAAAAAATAGATGATATAGGACAACAGTAATGAGTGAGCTTTTTAAAATATATGAGACAATTTGGTGAAAATTAGGGTTTGATTTTTTAAGAGACAAAACCACCAAAGACTGATGCAACAACTTCTTTTCAACAAGAATGGTGGTGTTACTTACTTGCAAAGAGGCAATGTGGAAGTTTTGAGGTGAATTGATGCAATTTGCAACGATCTGGAGCCTAACTACCAGGTGCATAGCACCATTTCAATTTTACACTGTAGAAAATACCCAGGTGTGTAGTGCCAGTTCTATGCGTAGCACCAGTCAAATTTTTCCAAAAACACAGTGAATGCACCCCCTTTGCTCAATAACACTTCAAAATCGCGTTTTTGGCTCATGGACTTCAACTCAAACAATGAAATGACTTAAGAGAGAGATTACCTTTATATAGCTTTTTCAACTTTTGATTTTTAATTTTCAAAACCCACTTGTTAATGTCTGTTTTCCTTTCAGTGTCAATTTGCTTTTCAAATACTCTATTTTTTTGGATGCTTGATCTTTTGCTTGAAATAGGTGAACTGATGCTTGATTTCTTTGACTTTTGTAGTGGCATGTACTTGGAAATATCAACAGGTGACCAGGAGCAACATGAAACTATTAATTACATATGAGAAATAATAAAATTACATGAATTTTACAAATAATATACCAATGCTCTGTTTTCACCTCAGAACTGGTTTTGAGGTGAAAAATTTATTAAGTTTACAAATTATGAGATTAAAACTTTTCTGATGATTATTGTCATCCTCATGTGTCTACTGACCATTATTAGTCAATAGTTACTGAAAATTTGACCATGGTAAAACCCTAATACCTAATGAAACTGAAACCCTAAGACCTAAGACCTATTTGATGAAATGAACTGAAAATAAACCTGAACCATTGACTGAAAAGTATGAAAGGGGGTCAACAGATATATGTCATGAGGGAAAAAACTAAAATGAACCCTACCATCAGTTGATCCATGACCTAATGGAATGCAACTCATCAGAATGGGACACCTAGTATGAAATGCAAAAGAGTAATTTTTATCACTGATGGCAGTGTGAAGACACTGACACTAACATTGGCTCCAATGGGGATGGTAGCTCCTTGGAGGTGCCAATAACCATAGATCTCTAGGATAAGTAGACTACTGCCTCATCCATTGGGCATGGAGTTAAAAAAAAAACTCAAACTGACAACTTGACGACACAAACTGACTCTGGAACTGTCTTGAAAATGACTTAAAAAATGACTCAAGACTTACTTAACTAAAACAAGTACTTACAAAGCTTTTTAATGGTAGCAAACCATCGAGATTTGAGGGCTTCAAATCATGATGACAACCACCTGCCTACTGATGAAATATGTACAATCATGTGAAGTGGGCCTTCTGATGTAACCAATCCAGCAGATGGCTACTCACTGAAATTCTGCTCTCACTTTCCCTGAGCAGGAAAAATAATGTACATGTAGGCAACTCATAATAACAACTGAAACCAAGGATTATGCTAACGAACCAGGCAACATTCATCTTTTCTAATGCTTGCAAAAGAATGCCGAAGGGATCTTGAAAATCCTGAAGCACTAGCTTGTCTTGAGATCTAGCAGCAAAAATACAAGTACTCCCTTCATTCTGATCTGAAAGAATAGTTGGTTGCTGATTGATAGGAAGGCATAGAGTAGTATAAGCTTCTGCTATCTGAGTGTTGGCTGTAAATTCCTTGACCATGAGAAATTCTAACTCAAATTATAGCATACTATCTCTCTTTGGCTCAATTTCATAGTCTAAGCCTTTCTTAAACATAAAACAATCTTCAAGATTATCAAACATGTCAGCCTTATCATTTTCATGAAGGAAAAAAATATCTGTTCATTGATCTATAAATCTAATTTCAAGATTGTCCTCATTTTCAAAAGTGGAAGAAGCTTCACCTACACCTTCTTGACGATGTGAACACTGCAAACCTGGATTAGCTTGGGCTGTAACTTGACCGTTCAGGAGTTGATCTATCTCATCTTCAGACAGAGGAGATAATACTTTTTGTTTTCTTTTGCTCAAACAATTATTGTCTGCTTGAAATAACATTTCAAAATATGAATAACTTGAATGACAGTCCTCAATTCTTTGGTCTTCTGAAATTTGAAAACATTGTTGATCATCTTCATATGACATGGAAATCAAATTGTCATGTTTTTTATCGCACTCATCAGTCATACGAGGGAAAACTTCAGATAGTTCTTGAAATTCAAAACTAACACTTCTATCATTTACCATTGAGTTATCCAAAGAAGATTTTTCGCTTACATGAACAAAGATCTCATCTTGTTTTTCATAAAAGGACCGGATTACCTCCTCATGAAGAATTTGTTCTAATGAAATGAGAACACTTGGGTCAATAACTTTGTCTTCTTCTTTCCAGACGATCTCAACAACAAATCTCTCCTTCATGGGATTTAGAACAAGGTACTCTTCATCATCATGATCTGAATCTAGATCTGAAATAGCCAACTTGACTTTATCACAATCTGAAATTGAAACTTGATTTCCCTGCATACTATCTTCTGCAATGAGGAGATCTAAAATAAGACCTTCTCTTTCATCATTTTCCATTGTACTAAGATCTTGATCCTGCTGCAAATTTTCCTGAGCATCTTGATAAGTATCCTCTGAGCTCTCTTTATGCTGCTGAAATGGATTTTCATACAGGGCTTCCATGATCTCATCGTCCATGAAGTCATCATATTCATAAACTTTCTCAAGATTTTCAATAAAACTATAAAAATGTTTACAACATTTCTCAATTAATATTAAGGATGCATAAGATTCTTTATACCTTTCAAAGAAGATGGTATGAAAATCCTTTAAACAGTAAATACAAGCAAGCGGGAAACTTTCATACGAAGATCGGGCTTCACCTTCCAGAGTGGACATGAATATCTTCATCAGGCATTCTTTAGGAAAATCAACCTTCAAATTGCGAATATGCATGTGAAATCTAACCAGATGTAAAGCAGCATCATTCCTATCATCATCTTTAAACATAGGCAAATTCCTTTGCCAATCTACCTTAGGAATTTTATTTGGGAAATTTGGAATGTGATCTTGGCTCATGGGAGCATACCTTCGAGCAAACAAATCCATTTTTGATAACAATGAATTCACCCAGAAATTCTTCAGGCTACTGGTTCTTGCATAGTAGAGTTGCCATAAAAATCCTGAACCTTGGGATTCTTCGACACTGGAGTTGCCAGGTGAATGATTTCAGCCTTCCGGTGTCTGATCGTTGTCCACCATCAACAATCAGATCTAAAATTGATACATTTTTCTGAGGAACATAACACTACGTTCCCCAGTATGGTCACCACTATATTGGAGCCTAGATTGCCCTCAGGCTGAAGGGAGGCAATCCTAGGATAACCACAAACCAAGCTTAAACTGGTAGCTAGCCCTACCAGGTTGGGAGAGGGCTCTCTCCTGTCAATATCAGTTGAGATGACTAAATAAAATATGGATTTTAGGCTAGGTATAGTAGCTCTAGGGTTTTTTTGATTGATTTTGATGGTTTTGCTGGATCAAATGGAGCAGGCAGCTTTGGGTTCGGGAAATGAAGTCAGGATGCAGGGTGTTCTATGGGGCGAGGTAGGTAAGTGTTTTGGCACTTGTAATTGAGTGAGATGGCAGGTCTAAGACTGATGAGGAGTTGAGGAGGGCATGCAGAGATCATGTATCCTCTTCAAACTGTAGAAAACATAAAAAACTAAATGGATTCCCAAGGCAGAGCACTGTAACGAATGTATTCTACCTATCTATCTTGATTTCATTTAGTTTAGAAGAATGAATTAGATTTTGGCACACATAGCAAATGAGAAAAACTAATGACAGAAGGAGAAACTATGCAAAAATACATTACCACAAGAATCCCAGAAAAATAGCTACAAATCCTGGTTTATTTCCTTGCCAAACTGCTGTAGAGATGTACGATGTAGCTCAGAGAATCCAAGAGAATCCAACCTTTTCTAATGACTGAAAAAATACATAATATAGACATAAAAACCACCTATTCTAGCCATCAGGGGTCGAATCCAAGAGATAAGGGACTGTTACAACCATTTCGCAACAAGGAATAGGAATATAGGCAGTGGAACAACTTGCGTCTATAAGCATGGAAACTGATTCATTTACCCCCAAACCACCTCAAAATGATGAATCTACCTTCTAAGGTCATTTTACAATTACATTTACATAGCATAACATCATTTACAATCATAAATTCATCCGTGATGAGAGAAAAAGTCAACTTGCAGTGAAAAAAGGCGAAAGCTGGATTTTTTGGGCAAACTGGCTCTATGCGCAGCGCCACTGTCCAGGTGCGTAGCGCCGCTTCATAGCCACTTTTGGAGGCCTTCCCCTTTTCCAAATTGAGCCCAAGATAGCTCATTAGAAAGGTCTTCATATCTAGCTTCTAGAACATCTTGAATTGTTGTATTTGGAGGTCATTTTCCCCTAAAAAGTGGAATCTCCCAAGGCTTCTTCTGTGTGTCCAAAAAGAGGCAGAGAGGTCATTTTTTGATGGTTTTTCAACCTTTAGGTGACCAAGTTTTGCTCCAAAATTGCTGAGATTTTCTAGGTTTGGTGCTCTCATCATGCTAAATCCAAATATACAAGCCACTTCTCTAAAAAGTCTTCCAGTGAAAAGCGTAGCGCTGGTGGCGCTACGCACCTACGACAAATTTATGTGTTGGAAAATTTGAAAATTTCAAAATGACGAAAACTTACCCAAACTTTCCCAGATTTGGCAAAGTCACCACCATTAGTTGCTTTGATGGGCTAGTGAGGCTTTAGCCAAGATTTTTAACTTGTCTTTCTCCTTTTTTCTCCTTTAGGCCTTCCTCAACCTAGCCTTAAGCTTCCTCATCCTTATGTTGCATATTTTGTTCCAGGTCATGTAGTGGTAGCCCATGTGACAAAGCATCTTCTTGTCTCTATTGGCCTTCTCAAGCAGCCCCTCAAGGTGTATGTTGACCCTCTCAAGCCAAGTTTACCTGTCATTCTCGATCTCTTGTTCAATTGGAGTCAACTTGACCTTTGCCTTCTTAGTCTTTTTCCGGTTCTCCTTGATCATTTGCAGCTCCATGAGGACTTGCTTGTCACTTAATTGTTTGTTTTCTTGCTCTAGATATTTGATGACCCACTTAGCCCTCTCTAAGTTGTCAGAAAAATCTTGTATCTCAGCTGAAGGCGATCATTTCGTCCACCATTGTCCCTTCTTAGACGAGGCTAAAAGAGTTTTGGATGACCATCCGGTTTCACCGTTACGGCTTCCTCCTGGATATAAGAAACTCTTGCTGAGTCCATCACTAGTTGAAAATCCGGCCGACACGCCTTTGTGGTCAGCCAAAGTGTCCATCATTGAAGATAAACCATCTGAATCCACACCAGACAAAAGTCAAAAGGTCAAGGCGGCAGTTGACCCGGTCTTGCCTTCAGAGGATCCATCTTCAGATGATACAGTCACTGGAGAGAACAAGAACGACACCGTCCAAATTCTTTTTGTAAGCACAGACTCTGATGAACATGGGGGCAGTCTACCTGTTCCTTTACCGCAGGAGGGAAGTTCGTCAGAGTCATATCCGGCCGTCTATTCGGTCCCACCTCCAAGCAACCTAGTTGTTTCCTTCGATTGGAATCTACTAGGCAGACCCTGTTTACCAGCTAGTGTACCATTTCGAATCATTGCTCAAATATATAGAATGGTCATGGCCAGTACCATCATAGATGAAGGGGCTTCTGTGAGTATCCTTTCCTTAACTGCTTGGAAAGCGCTTGGTTCGCCATCGCTTTTGCCTGAAATGAGAAATCTAACAGGCTTTGACAAAGGAACCAGTCGACAGTTAGGAATCCTTCCCAATGTGCCAATAACATTGAGAAGGAAAACCGTTCACATGAACGTAATGGTAGTCCAAGGCCCCCTGGATTATAATCTACTCCTTCGACGCGACTATATTTATTGCATGGGAGCCATTGTCTCCTCACTCTTTAGAGTGATGTGTTTTCCGCATGAAGGAAGAGTGGTCAAGCTCGTAGACCAGCTTTCATTCCCCGGTTCACACATAGCAAATAGTCAAATACCATCCCTGAATGGTCTTTCCACGCAAGGAATGTCTCATCAATCCCCAGTCCGTCCTCCAGATGAGCGCGAGTGATTCGGAGGACATGACTGAAACCCAGGGGGCATGCACCCTGGCCTGTTTTTGACAGGAAAACCTTGGGCATAGGGTAGGTTTCCGCGAAGGATATATGAATGGTTGACACACCCATCCATTTAGGAAAATGGGGTTAGACCGGAATAAGATACCTCTGTTAAAAGGTAGGCCTTTCCCGATAAAACAAATGTTTTGTTTGCAAATTGAGGGGTAACCTGGAAACTCTACTTCACTATACCTGGGGGCATGCAAACCTTTTGGCATGCAAGCGAAGAGCGACCATTTATTTTTTAAATTTGTAGGTCCTCTAACCCTTTAAACTCGTAGGATTGGTCGTTTCCTAACTTGCATAAAGAAAGGATGTGGGGCAAAGCTTTGAAAAATGCCATTTTAAATGAGACATCCTTATTATACGACTGGATCGAGCAGTTTTAACGCGGAATTCAAGCTCGTTAAAAAATAAACATAAGCAATGAGCAAATGTTCCCCTAGAGTTTAAGCTCATTAACAAATGAACCAATTTCCGGTAAATAACCATCGTGAATGTATTATCATCAGCCTTTGAAGCCTTGGTCGTATTCTCATCATCACCTCCACTCTATTTTTGGCCGATCATTCACCTCCATTTGATTTTTTACCCTTTTTGAGGAACAACTGCGAAGAGTGATCCTGTTAGCCATCCTTGTGACACTGCCGTGATTGGAAAATTCCAAACCTTACTTGGAATTAGCTGCTACCCAAAATTATCACTCGTTCCTAAAAAAACGAGTCTCCTTTAAGCTCTTTTCAACTGACTCGTAAAATATGAAAAGATTGCTGAGCGATTGGCCTCTTCAGCTCGTTAAAGTGACCGGAAGTGCTATCCCTCTAGATTTTAATCTTTTTGGACCTGAGGGATTATTACACAAAAAGATCGAGCGCTTGTTTTGTTCGGCTCGTTAAAAGTACCGAAAATTCATCCCTTTTGTATTGTTTTATACTTTTTCGGACTCAAGGGATTATATGATGAAAAAGGATTATTGGAGTTTTCTTTACGTCCCTTTTTCAGACTCTCTAAAATTGAAAAGGACTGAGTTATCCTTGTCGTTAAACTCGTTAAAACTGAATAGTGACAAACTTGTCCATACAGACAAGAACGAGTTTCACTATCACTAGGCTCGTTAAAAGATAGCGATGGGTTTGCCCGAAGGGCAGATTATAGAACAAGCATATGTTATCCTCCTCCAGCTTGAAAAAAATAAAGAGGTACTGGTCAGCAATGACTGGGGAAAAATTGGGAAGAAAACTTGAAGAAACATTATTGGTAGCAAGTCGCTCTTGAACATGACACTTTCACTTCGCATCCGAGTCGGGTTGGGTTGTTCCGTTCACCGGTCATATCACCATTGGTCCATCACACCATCCATTTTTGGGGTTAACTTTACCAATCCATCATGTCAGTGTCGCCGATATGTTCAAGAGAAGTCACTCAGAGAATTCACCTGTGTCTCATCCACTGCAATACATTTATGCTCCATTCTTTCATGACCGCTACCCTGAATCTTATGTCGTCAGATCATTTTCACCTCCATTAAAATCATTTGCTCCGTTCCGTGTCATTGATGTGGGATTCACTAAGGCCCTCCTATGACGGATCGCTTCTTGTTGACATCAGCTCATTATCCGAGAAGTCGATCTAGGAACAACCCTTTCAGTACTTTGAAGCTTGCCTGCCTCAATGGAAAGTTTCTCACTTCCAGCGACAGGTTTATATCAATGGCCTTCGACCGAAAGATTTTGCGTGGTGTTCGACGCCAAGTCCCTTATTCACACCACGTGAATTGTACTATAGTACCTTGAGGGTCATCATCATTATCGGTGACTCCTCTCACGCCTGTTAACAACTTACATCACTGGCTGGTAATCAAGTGATGTCTTTCCATGTTCGACTCCAGAACATCTCTCACATGGATCGACTTGTACTTTGAGTGAAGATCGAACGAGATTGAAGACCCCGGATCTAGTTTCATCCATCCTGGCTGGATGTATATTCAGGAAAATAAAGACATCAAATGTACATCATTGCTGCATAGATAATCATCTAATCCACGGGATGATGGCTCTACCAGAATCATCAGTCTGCACACACATGATTGTCTGTCTTATGTACATAAAAATGAATTTATAAAGCTAAGCATGGGAATGCCCGCCTCAGCTAGATCATGAAAATGTTATGAAGATAATGTGTTGTATTGTATCTTATTACAGGTCGCCTTCCAGCTTGAAAAAACTTCAGATCCTCATGATAAAGCATTTCACCCGACATCAACAGATTAACGACCTCATGCTTTAGGGGGCAACTGTTATAGACATTTTTGGGCACTACGACCCCAATCATAAATGTCCATAAACCAAGGGATCTTAAGTCCCTAAAAGTATTGTTCCAACCCCTAAAAGAACAAGGTCAAATGATTACATCTTCTCCCAGAAGTTCTCCATGAAAAGCTACTCAGAACTGGTCAAAACTAGACCATCTCACCTGCTCCATGGTCAAAGTGCACTACATCCCACCTAAATACACACGAGAGGTGTGATGCATCTTGAAAATCCCTTCTATGGGGTGTGATGGGTGAGAGTGGGCAAATGGCAGGGTCAATCTGCAAGGTGGAGGATCATGGAATCTTCCAGAAACTTCTCCTGTGACACTTGCCTCTCTGCATTCACCCAAGAATGAGTAAGAGATCATCAATCTCCAAGTTGAATCAAGAACTATCAGAGAGAGGACACTAATCAAATCTCAAAAGCTGACTCACCCCCTTGCAAACATCTATATATGGATCCCTCATCCCAGAGATCCAGAGGTTGGAATTTTGTATCTTGTAAGGAAGTGTTGCTGGTTTCTTGGTGTAACATCATAGTGTTGGGTGATCTAAGATTTTCATGAGGTGAAGAAGGGCTTTCTTGCTGAGAGGATGACGCTGGGTCAGAACAATTGTTTGTAATCCTCTTTGCTATTCTTGATTATTAATAAAGCTATTCAAGTTTTCCTCCAAATTCTTGTATGATTGATGATATATGCATTTGTGTGGTCAATATATATCTGGTCCTATATTGTTTATGATAGTAGATCTCTATTCTTGGATAATGTTATGCTACTTTAATTCTACAGGTGCTCTTTGAAGCTGGGTAAACGAGGAAGCGAGTGGCAAAGATATATCAAAAGGGAGAGGAATCAAGCAAGGAACCAAGCGCAAGAGAGAGGTTGGTCTCCTTCTTTCCCCTCTTATCTACTTCTCATAAAGGAAAACGAAAGTGGTTTTAGTTTGTTTGTTTCTAAGGTAGCTACTAGCCTTAGTGGGACTAGCAGCTCTGCATAGACACTAGATTTCCCGATAACACCAACTATCAAGAAGCAAGGCCTATATACTCCTCTTCCTATTCCTAGTCAACCTTCAACATCCATCTCTGTGGATTACATGTCAGGACTTCCTTCTACTAAGAATAACAATGACTATGTTTTCGTGGTCATCGACATATTCTTTAAGATTTCCATTATGGCAACCTCCAAGAAGAGTATCACAGTAGAGGCCATTGCTAAGATATTCTTTGAGCGAGTATGTGTAGATTTTAACCTCGTACAAAAATTACCTGCATACGAATTCTAAAACACATAAAATAAAAATGTGAGAGCATAAAACATAAAACACATATACATAGAGATTCCAACTTTTTCCATTCTTCATCAGACACTCCCATTGGTTTAGTACCCGGATCTACAATGATCCACTGATCTTTATCCACCAATAGATCCTCCATCTTGAGTTTCCACAACTCTAAACTCTGACCATTAAATTTCTTGATCTCTATCTTTCCACTGCTCGCCATCTTATTTCACCACTAGAATCGATATCGCACATCTCCCACTGAACAGGGTCTCCCACAGGCCTGAGTGAAACCCCTCAGCAACAAAGGCATCCCTTTTACAGAAATTACCTGCATACGAATTCTAAAACACATAAAATAAAAATGCGAGAGAATAACACATAAAACACATATACACAGAGATTTTCCCCTGGATCACAAAACTGGGACTACCAGCTTGATTTTTCATTATGTTCCTTTCAATGTTACAATACATATTTATACATGTCGAAGCATCCAATACCATGGACCAAAAAACCATCGTGTCCAAAAAACATGTGCGAAAATCATGCACAAAACCATAGGTAGGTCCGCCCAACCTAACATAGGGTCCAAAACCAAAATTTTCTGGGGCGCTACCTTGAACCCCATAAAGTGGGGTTATGAGTACCCCTCAAACCCCTTGTTAGCTACGTGGAAAGAATATAACACAACCCAACATTCTCCCACTTGTTGTTTTCTTTCCATAGGGGCCCACAAGAGAGCTTAGTCATTTTTTCAGCCTTGAAACGCCCATTGTCTCTCTACAACAAGAGAACTTCTCAGAGCTCACAGATTTTGTCAATGCATCTGCAGTATTCTTCAAAGTGTCCACCTTTACCAGCAAAAACTTTTTGTCTTCTATCATATCCCTCACAAAGTGATACTGAACATAAATGTGCTTTTTCTTTGAATGATATGCGGGGTTCTTTGCCAATAAAATTGCACTTTGGCTGTCACAATCTATCCTTATAGCTCCCTGTACTAACCCCATACTTGAACACAATCTCTGCAACCAAACTGCTTCCTTGCTTGCATGGGTGGCTGCCATGTATTCTACCTTTGTAGTTGATAGTGCCACTACAGATTGTTTCTTACTCATCTAACTAATTGCACCTCCAAATAGGTTAAACACACCCACTTGTAGATCTTCTCTGATCCAGATCTCCAGCCCAGTCTGCATCAACAAAGCCATGAATATCCAACATTCTGTCCAATCCTAGTCTTCCTTGGTAGCACAAACCATAATCACTAGTGCCACACAAATACCTGAAAACCCGCTTCACTGCTGTCCAATGCTCCTTCCCTGGTTTTGACATAAACCTGCTCAACACTCCCACTGCATGTGCGATGTCTGGTCTAGTAAAGACCATTGCATACATCAGGCTACCTATTGCACTTGCATATGGAACAAGGGACATATCCTCTTCCTCTTCTTGTGTCTTGGGACACTGTTCAGCAGATAACCTCACACCTACAGGAATAGGAACCTTCACTAGTTTACTATCTTGCATATTAAATCTATGCAGTATTACCTCGACATACTTCCTCTGGTTTAACCAGAGCTTCCTCTTTGCTCGATCTCTTTTAATTTCCATGCCCAAAATATAGTTTGCAGCACCAAGATATTTCATCTAGAATTTGGAGGACAATTGGGTCTTCAAATCCTGGATAATTTCTTTGTCATTTCCAACCAGCAACATATCATCCACATAAAAGACCAGATAAATAACACGTTCACCAATTAATTTAAAATACACATAGTGATCTGCTTTGCTTCTAGTGAAGCCAAGTCCTCGCATAAACGTATCAAATTTCTGATACCACATCCTTGGTGACTGTTTTAACCCATATAAAGACTTCTTTAACTTGTATACCATTTCTTTCTTACCCTTCACCTCAAAGCCTTCAGGAATGCTTCATGTAGATTTCCTCTTCCAAATCCCCGTGAAGAAATGTTGTCTTCACATCCATCTGTTCTACCTCAAAATCAAAAGCAGCAACAATAGATAAAAGTAACCTAATAGAAGTTACCTTGGCAACAGGAGAAAAAATATCACCAAAATCTATTCCCAGCACCTGGGAATAACCTTGTGCTACCAACCAAGCTTTGTATTTCTCCACATTTCCTTCTGCATTTGTCTTCTTCTTGAACACTATTTTTACACTTGCATCATCCAGCTTACTTACAAAAATCAGATTTCTGGAAAATCCAGGAATATGCAGAACACATAGAAGTGTTCTAACCCTTCCACCTTGCAAATTCAACTTTATTTTTCCACGACCAATGATTCTAGCCTTCCTATCATCCCCTAAGAAGACATCACCACAATCACATTTCTCATACTCGCAGAACCACTCTCTATGGGGAGTGAAGTGAAAGGATGCACCTAAGTCAATCAACCATGCCTCATGATCTACATGTGTACTTGAAGAAGCCAAGTACACATCCCCACCTTCATCTGAGGTGGTTTTTGCCTCTGCAGAAGGAGCATCATCAGATCCCTTTCCTTTATCAGGAGCTTTAGATTTACAGTCCCTTTTGTAGTGCCCTTCCTTTCTGCATTTCCAGCACACCACCTTTATAGGTTTTCTTGGAGATTTAGATCTCCCACTCGATGACTTATTTTTGTTTCTATTCTGGGAACATCCTCGTATAGACAAGGCATCACCATTCTGGCTCTCTATATTTTTCTGTCTCATCTCCTCTGTCAGCAAGGATGAGACTATTTCATGTAACTGCAAGGCAGTTGCATTACTACCTATTGCAATAACCAGACTATCCCACGAATTTGGTAGAGAACACAACAAACTGATGCACTTATCTTCATATGAAATTTTAATATCAATAGATGATAACTGACTTACCACAATATTAAATGTGTTCAGATGCTCTGTCATTGAGTCTCCATCTTTCATCCTCAGGTTATACAACTTTTTCCGTAGGAACAGTTTATTCACCAGAGACTTAGATTGGTATAAAGTCCCTAACTTGTCCCACAAAGCCTTCGTTGTAGCTTCCTCAAACCCCCTGTGACCCCCCTTTATGGGGTCCGGGGCAGCGCCCTGGAAAATTTTGGTTTTGGACCCTATGTTAGGATGGGCAGACCCACCTATGGTTTTGTGCATGATTGTCGCACATGTTTTTGGACGAGATGGTTTTTGATCCATGGTATTGGACGCGATGGTTTTCGGTCTATGGTATTGGATGCTTCGGCATATATAAATAGGTATTATAACATTGAAAGGAACATAATGAAAAATCAAGCTGGTAGTCCTGGTTTTGGGATCCAAGGGAAAATCTCTATGTATATCTGTTTTATGTGTTATTCTCTCGCATTGTTTATTTTCTATGTTTTATAATTCGTATGCAGGTAATTTCTATACGGGGTTAAAACCTACATTTGGGTACATGACTTTCGCACATGTTTTTTGGACGCGATGGTTTTTCGGTCCATGGTATTGGATGCTTCAGCATGTATTGAAAGGAACATAATGAAAAATCAAGTTGGTAGTCCCGGTTTTGGGACCCAGGGGAAAATCTCTGTGTATATGTGTTTTATGTGTTATGCTCTCGCATTTTTATTTTATGTGTTTTATAATTCGTATGCAGGTAATTTCTGTACAGGGTTAAAACCTACAGTGTGGGTACACTTTTGGATCCCACAATTCATTTTCTCATATAATAATAATAGATTCCTAAGTGCATTTTGGTCAAGTCTCTAGTCGATGCTCAATAACAAACTTACTAAGTGCACGACTTTCCACCCCCAAACTGATGGCCAAACATAGGTCGTCAACAGGATGATTGTACACATTATGCGCATGTAGAACTAAAAACATCCACGCACATGGGATGAAATCCTCCCCTATGTCTAGCACAACTACAACAAAGCTCTCCATACCTTAATAGACCACAGCCCCTTTCAGGTAGGGTTGGGATTTCAGCCATTATGTTCCATTGGTGTGGCCATACAATTTGCAACCACTCACGTAGATTCATCTCACGGCCAGTTCGAAGCCAACAACACTAACAACTTCATTCAGCACATTCAACACATTCACTGGTAGTTCCATGATATATTGGAAAAATCCAATGCTAAGTATAGATAATGCCATGATCTGCATCAGGTGCCATACAAGTTTGAGGTGGGCGATAACGTTTGGCTACATTTGCAGAAGAAGAGCCTCGCTGGACCCCACCACAAGATTCTCCCACTCCGATATGGGCCATATACCATCACCAAGGTTGTAAGAGACAATTCCTTCAAGATTAGTATTCCACCTTTCCTTGGTCTACACCCAATGTTCAATGTAGACCGTCTTCGACCATACTTTCCACCATAGTTGGACACATCCGACATTGTAGAACAAGTCACACCAATGAAGATAAAACTTGACTTCATGGAACAAGCCACAACTGATTAGATCATGGACACACAAATCAAGAACACTTGCCATCAAAATATCCAACTATATCGAGTTGTCAAAGCTAGTCAACTCATGCACTGATGCAAGAGGCTCACCAGGGACCAGGTTCCACAGAAGTTTCCCCATCTCATGGAGGCACTCAATGCAATGGGAACCATTACTTCATAAGGGGGGAGGACTAATCCAAGTGGGTTTTGGTGGTCACCCGCCTATTCTATATGGACACCCACCACTATCTTTTTCAGTTTTTCAATTTCCTTAATTGTAGCATAGTTTACTATTTTTGGCAGTTTTTCGCGTCCTCAACTTTTAGAGCCATTTTGAAGCCCTCAACAACATTTTTTTGGGAAAATCGGGGCAAACTCAAGACTTACTATAATATTTAGCAACCAAAAGTTGTATTCCTTGGATAGATATTTCTAATGAGGTATTATGCGCATCAAACGAAGATCATATTCCAAAGTTACGACCTGAAGAAGTTGATGTACCAATTTACCCAAACGGGGCCCATAGTTTTGGTGCTTCATCTCCTAGGATTAGATTTTTGCATGTTTAGGGTTTTTAATTGTTTCTCAATAATAAATAGGCATTCAAGCCTCATTGTAACATAGTGCAGAGGCATGTAGCCGCCACATCTCTCCTCAAAGATAGCTACCATTGCCCGAGCTAGTTTTATTTCCTTTCTATTTGTAAGCATGTTTCAGTATTTTACATTAAGGAAATGACATGTTATTTCTACTGCATCTTTGCATTTATGGTTATATATGTATTTTATTGTGTTTTTTTTTTTTAAGTTTGAATTATTAAGTTTGAGGTTTTTTTTTTTTTTTTTTTTTTTAAATTTGTGCAAAAACTATCAATCTTTTTACACAAAGATTGAACAAGAATTATGAATTTCACTTGTAAATAGAGTAATTTTATGACACTGAGTCTCTTTATCTTTAAAACATTTTTTTTTTCTTAATGTCACAAGCGATAGGGGGATATCAGTATAAAATATTGGTACTATAACATATGTCATAATTAAGGTAGGAAACTACCTTATAGGTTGAGATTCACTATGACTCTGTTCCAACATATCCCTTGCTTAATATCTATTGATATGTATTAATTATAATGGTGTTCCTTAATTCATTCTAGTCACTTATGCCTTCATTGACCATTGTACAAATTTTAAAAAGAAATAAGTTTATATTGAATAATATCACTACATGCAACTCCTATTGCATTTAATGATAAGGTATGTAGCAATGAGATAATGGTTTGGGTGTTATAAATGAACAAAGCTTCGTTTAACCAAGACATTTGGTTATTGGAAAATACTATTTTACTCTTAAGTTTTTATGTTGGCAACCCTTATATCACTAATAGGTAGAGGGTCAGGTTACTATAATCTACTGATTCAGAAGACTTGGTCATATGTGGCTATTGATTTTACATATAATAATTTATTTTCTCAGGAATTGCATTGATGTGGAACACTTTCTTTTTTAGTGAAAGGGTATGAACATAAATTATAATTATTGACTTTCTGCTATAAATAACTAAACTACTTCATTAGATATGTTAGCTCACTAAATTATATTTCTATACTGAGCCTTTATGAGGGAATTAATGTTATGATATCACCAACAACCTGTGGAAGACATGACAAGGCCAAAAACCAGCCCACGAAGATTTGATCTCTGAAATTATATTTTGTTTCTTCAAACTTGGTTAGGATAGATTGTTGGTATAGATTGCATAGTGAGATTCTACTTTAGAGTAGATACTATCTGAAATAAAACAATCTTGTTCGTGTTTTATGCTACTAGTGTTCATCCCAATGACTTGTAGAATTGTTGTTCAAAAGGGGATTTTCGAGATGACTTTAAAAGGTTTTTAAGTATAGTTGTAAGAAATAGCCCAAGTAATTATGTGACTCTCGCCTAAGAAGAGCTTTAGAAATATGAGTAGAAAATGGTGCTTATATTGGTTTTATTATCTCATGCATTGTGCTCATAATAAGTGTGACACTTACGGAATGTAGTTACACTACTCATACTTAATATCTCCATCTGAAATTATCACTTAAATGTAAGAAAGTTGTGTGGGAACCCTTCACACTATCATGATTGTACAAGGCCATGCCACATGCAAACATAAGTCATTTTAGATTGTGAATAAACACTTCTTATAATTATACAGTGAGCCATGACTCCATGAGTAGAGCGGCCCTCACAATGATAAAACTACCAAGGCTGAGGAGAGAGTTGGGAATGTCCCAATGTTGTACATAGCATATATTGCTACCAAAACTTTTAATTGTGTTTGTGCATTTTGAGGTAGAAAATAAAGATAGAAATAGAAATAAAAACATAGAACTTGCATAGGTGATGTTATTGCATGTAAAGAAGGGAACCCATGCCTTCCATGATGTTAGTGAACTCATAAGAATGTGTTTTAAATTTAGGAAACTAATCTTTATAGGTCTTCCATGATGTTAGTACATTGATAAAAATGTAGTTTAAATTTAGGAAACTAAAAATAAGGGCATATAAATGGTTTTTTTATTATTTAGGGTGGGGTTCATATGGATGTGGTGTGTAGTTCACGTTCCATGAAAGTGAAAGCATATCAGTAAAAATAAAAATAAAAACATGATTTTGTTTGTTTCGATTAGTTCCACATATAACACAATTGTTTTGTGGATGGGAAGATTAGTCCCATCTATATAATATTAAATTTTTGTGTGTATAGGAATATTGATTATTTATCCAACTGTTGAGTATACTAGGAAAATATTATTAGCTCCTTTGTCTATCATATTTGGAATGTTTGGAAGTTGATTTTTTCGTTTGGACAACTAGATTCTATGAAAGGACAATGCAAATTGTGTTTCTTGTGTGAGGTTGTGCTTATGTAAATTGAATATATGTAGTTGAAATATTTAATAATGTGATGGAGGGTTATTCTCATTCATATCTCTATATGGCTAGATATCTTTAACCATTTCCTTGTTCTATTTTTTCCTCTACTATTGGTTAAGAAGAACTTGTAATATACAATCGTTCATGCTGCTGAATATTTTACCCACATCTTGCTATTCTATTCGAGGGTAAATATTTCTTGCATGGTGTTGCATTTTGTGGTGTTTGTATTGTGTTCCATATTCATTTCATGGTTTTCCTTTGTCATTCTCCAAACACTTAGTCCAACATAGCTTTATTGAAGTAGTAGCAATGTCAAAATTTATTCTCATGATCTAACCACTGTAATATCCATGGTTTTTAAGTGATAATCTAGATCAGCAAATCCCCATTGTTACATTTTGAGGTAACATAGAAAATACATTGCAACAAATATTTGTTGTTTAAAATAGGATTTGAAGACCTTATTGAATAATATTAAGATTTCTCTCACTCAAATTCAAACATATCACACATGTAATCATCTATGCTCTTTTTCCATATGATATAGACTTACGATGTTTCCTTTGCAACATTTGGTGCAATAGCTAGTATGGATATTCAGGAATATTCTATGGAGTTTAAACCTCTCACACCCACCTAGTAAATAATCATAATTAAATTAAAATTATGGAAATCATATTTTGAAATAAGCAAGTCTATAGGCATAATTATATTAAATAATTGAAAAAAATTATGGTTAAAACATTTTATTAATGTGTTGGTCATGTGTAATAAGTCACTTTGCATAATAAAAAGACTTTGCAACACTCCCAATGAACTGGATAATATTTGTTGTCTCCAAAAAAACATTTTATTCATTTCAATTAACAAGAGATCTCATACTAAGTATGATATGAGAATATTATATTAACATAAAAACCAATTTAAATGACTTAAACATGTCAATGAAGTGGATAATATGTGTAGTGTAAGAAAAATGTCTATTATTCATTTTAAATTACCAAAATATCCTATAATATAGATAATATGAGAAGAGTATAACATGTGAAAAGAATAAATAAATAGCTCAACCAAAAACAATGTTACTACCACTCCATGGAAATAGAAATATTGGTAGTAAGACAAGGAACCTAAAAAAATCTAAAACTAAAGGTAACCATACTCAAAACTATGTTGTTTAAATCCTGTTTATGAGGTTTGAATTTGAGATTAATTAAACTCCACGCAAATCAACTTTTTAATACTTCAAAGTCATTACAACTTTGGGGAGATCTATTTTGATAGCATGAAAACAAAAATAATCAAGTCATGCAAATGAAATAGATGATTGCACAATAATTTGTTTATTTATGAAAATGAAGTTGATGCTAAAGGCATAGTTAAAATTAAAAAACAAGAGAATAATATTTTATAATTTTAGTTATGAAGAAAAAATAAATACCCATATCCAAAAAAAATGGAAAATTTTACTATTATTATTATTAAATCAGATTTGTGTTTGAAAAAAAAACAAAAGAAAAAAATAGAGCATAGTGATTCTCATTAGATATAATTCATTATTATGATTAACTCCCTCGGCGGTGACCATTCACTCCGAGCAGTATCAACACGGGGCATCTAATGTCAAATGGCCAGTGTTACTGTGACGATTATCAATGTGCCGAGGACACTGCCGTTTTATAGGGAGTTGTCTATAATGCGACTTTTTGGAGATTCCGGTGACGGAATCCGGCGGAAGAAATTGAGGTTAAATCTTGATTTGTTGCAGTTAAAATGGTTTTTTAACTGCATATTTGGATTCAGCACCCTGGAAAACCCCTGGGACGCTTTGATTGTGCAAAAACTAGCTATCAAACTTGCGATTCCAATAAATTTCTGCCGGATTTTGACCGGAAAAACCCACCGGAAAGGCTTCCAAAAAGTCGCATTATAGACAACTGCGTTTTATAGCCCTAGGTCAGATAATCTCCATGACGTCAGGAATGATGACGGTTTTCTCATTCGAGAAAAAAACAAAAGCTTCGATTCGGATATAGGCTGCCATTCGATTCCTCACATGCATGACATTCTGAACATGAAACTATTTTTTTGTGTCCTTTCTCCATTCTATTGCATTTCAATATTTCAAATTTTTAGGAATATTTAAATTTCTCATTAAAAAAATAAATTGTTTTTAAAAAATAAAAGTAATTGTTGAAATGTATTTCAATTAAATTATATCTATATATATATATATATATATATATATATATATATATATATATATATATATATATATATATATATATATATATATCTTAATTTCACAAGAATTTAGCATCATGAAATAGATGTATTTCATTTGGTGTGAGTAATATTTTTCTTTAATATCATTTTATCTAATTTAATAAGATTTTGGTATTATTAATTGGATGTGTTTCACTTTGCATGAATAACTCGATTCCATTTTAATCTTATGAATGTGATGTATTTCATTTTATTTGGTTAACTCTACTAGATTATGGTATTATGAATTTGATGTATTTCATTTTGTTTCGACAACAAGACTCAACTCAATTTTAGTATTATAAATTGGAAGTATTTCATTATGTTTGCTCAACCGCATTGGATTTTAGTCTTATGAATTGGATGTATTTCATTTTGTTTAGGCAACTCCATTGGATTTTAGTATAACGAATTAGATGTATTTCGTCTTGTTTAGGAAACAAGATTAGAGTAGGGCTTAGTATTGTGAATTGAATGTGTTTCATTTTGTTTGGACAACTGCACTAGATTATAGTATTATGAATTGGATGTATTTTATTTTTTGGGGCAACCTTAATGGATTTTAATATTATGAGTTGGGTGTATTTCATTTTGTTTAGGAAATTGGACAAGATTGTAATACTATGAATTATATGTATTCATATTGTTAGATGTATTCATATTGTTTGGGCAACTCGAGTGCATTTTAGTATTGTATCTTGAATGCATTTAATTTTGTTTGGACAATTCCACTATATTATAGCATTATCAAAAATCGCCATCACAACTAACATTCTGTCGAACACTTGGCATCAATGCAACCTACAGATCTAGGATACAAGACGAAGCATAAACCACTGAAACAACTTATGAAACATAACCAGAAGGATCACCTCCTTCTCCATTGAACTACTACATCATTAATTAGGTCTTTCATCCATCCATTTAACAGTTACAAGTAAATACATGAAATAACCATGACATGAACCTATCGTTCAACCATGCTTATAACCAGCATAAAACCATATAAATATCAGAGATGTGACAACCATTAAATCCACATATAAATCAGTGCAAAAGTAAGAGAACTTAACTTTTATTAATCACAGGAAAATTCGACCAGGTTTAGGACTTCCACATACCACCCACCCATAGACATGGCTAAACCAAATCTCTCTTTCAGCTAGTCACCCCCGTGCAATATTTCAAGCATGAATGTGGGATCTCATAGAAAAGACAATCCAAGCACAACCAAGGGAATCCAGAGGTCAAACCATCTCCACCCTCATCAAACCGTGATGACACCAAAACCGGTGCTCTGACCACAACCAAACATAACTTGGAATGCCTTTCGGAATCAATCACTATCCTTGAGGAATTTTCTGTCTCCTTGTCTCTCAGGATTTACCACAATCCAAACCCAGATCACGAGACTCTAAACCAAGACTTCTCTCTGAGTCTTTACTGTGTATCCTGCCAAAATCAGTCAAGGGATTTTGTTTGGGAATGAACCTTGAGACCACCTCTACCCTAGATTTTGAAATCCATCTGGAAATTCCAAAGCTCAAAAACTGAAATAACATCCCAACATTCCATGGCATCCAAACAAAGGCTAGACTAGGCTGAAATCCACTATCATAACCTAAAAATACCATGCCACCGACATGCAAATTCATGCATGTCCAAACTAGCTAGGAAATCACACAAGTGAAAGGTTACTTGCATGTATTCCTCCTGAAGCTACTTGATCCTACTTTCCTTTCCTTGATCTTTGCTTGCTTTTCCTTTCCTTGATCCTTGCTTGCTTTTTCTTTCCTTGCTCCAAACTATAGTGCTCCAAGAAAACTCTAAGTGACCAAGAGTGAGAGAGAGAGAGAGAGAAGAAGAATGAGAGAGCTCCAAACATGAATTGACAAAAGCTTGCTCACTAATCCTCAGAATCATTTTTATGAATGAGGCCCCTATTTTCCTTATTTTCCATTATTTTCCTTCAATTTCCTCCTTACATGCAACCTGTGACCTTTTACCTTCCTTTTCTCCTAATTTCCTTTATTTTCATAAATAGATGTGCCAAAAATGTATTTTTTTCCTTTTAATGCCTTTGCCAATTTTCCTTCGCCAAAACACACATTTAGTGATGCCCACTAGGATATATTTGCCCAACATTCAACTTGGAATACATGTCCCTTACGTGTGGTATTATTTTTCCTTTATTAACTTTTATTGCATGAAATTTTCACCAGGGCTGTTACAGAACCCTCCCCCTTGGGGAACACCATCCTCGATGTTAAACCACACCAAGACCTTAGAAAAACCACTTAAAAAAAACATATTGCCTATGGATATTTATAACTTAGCTCATTGCAGTATTTACAATGAAGAACCTACTCAAAAGAAAAACATCATGACAACATGACAAGATAATAACCATACCGCTTATTGGAGCTTTATAACTTCGCTCATGGAGGTATTTACATCCATATACATATACATATATAAATATAAAAACATCAACAAAAAATATGCCAAAAATAAACCAACATTAAACAAAAACTGCTTTGCCTCAACTGGCCAACAATGAAGGATATAGGGCCCGCATCTGATCTTCCATCTCCCATGTAGCTTCTTCAAGCCCAAAGTGTTTCCACTTAACTTTAACTTTCTCTATGGCTTTGTTCCTGAGCATGAGATGTTTCTATTGCAATATGCACTGAGGCTCTGGCCGTAACTCTCCTTCTTTCTCCACCTACAATACAAACCAATCAATAACATGATCAACATCCTTTATATACTTATCAAGCAATGAAATATCGAAAAAAAATGGACTTTCACTATTAGAGGCAGTGCAAGTTGATATGCCATTGATCAAATCCTCTAAAGGATCTCAAAATGTTATGAAACTAGCTCACAAAAAGATAGAAAAGATAGATAAACGCCTTCAAGATAAGGCTCTTTGAGGGGGGCAACCTCCTTTACATTACACAAATGAATTTCTTGGATGATACAAATGACAAGACCCCCTTTCTATATATAGGATTCTAAGGGGTCATAATATAATCAAAGCCGACATAACAATAATAATGTAAGGGCACAATAATAACAATAGTGGGCTTCTATGGGGCACAATAATAACAATATGGGGACTACATGGGCATAGAAAAATAATAAGGGGGTTGTACTAATAACAATAAGGGGTTACACTAGTAGTATAGGGACCTAACATCCCCCTCTCCTTCAAAAAGTGTTGTCCTCAACACTTGAGTAGTTCTTGATGCTTCTATATAAAATTCTTGTCCTCCCATGTGGAATCTTGAGTGGGTAAGTTCTTCCACTTCAGGAGATACTATGAAATTGATCGATTTCGTAGCTGTCAGTTTCTTGTTTCTGTGACTGCTCCAGGTTCCAATATGATTTTTCCTTCCTCGTCAAGTTCTGGAAATATTGTTTGAACTGGGATCTTTTGCAACTTTTGAATGAGTGGCCACACTTCTTCGTCCTCCTTTCATTCATCCCTTGCTTCGTTTATCCAATCTGGTTGGATAATAGAAATAGCACAAAACAATGCTTCCACATCGTCATCCTTTCTTGAGAGTGCATCTACAACAACATTTTGCTTCCCTTTTTTGTAGATGATTTCAAAGTCATAACCCAACATATTTGTGACCCATTTTTCCTATTCTTCCCAAGATAATCTTTGTTCTAAAAAGTATTTAGGACTATCATGATCCATTTTTACCTTGAAGTGTCTTCCCATTAGGTAAGGTCGCCATTTCTTAAGTGCATGTAGTATTGCCAACATTTCCTTCTCATAAATAGCTTGCTTGAGATGTAGCCATATAAATACCCAATCGCCTACATCAAAACGTGTTTCACTGCGATGTTGATCTAGCTGTTGTTTCATTCGATTCTGCACCAAAGTGGTGTTATCCTTTAAAAGTTGGAGAACTTGTTGTTGATGCTCGATATGATCTTTCACTGCTTGAATATTTTTCTTCTTGATATGTCCTTCTATCTTAAGAGTTTGAGTGGTAATTTCTTCCAATGCATTACAAGATATGGTTGGATTCATTTCTTGATGCTCGATGTGATCTTTCACTTCTTGAACATTTTTCTTCTTGATATGTCCTTCTATCTTGATAGTTCGAGGAGTGGTAATTCTAGCCAATACATTACAAGATATGGCTGGATTCATTTATTCTTTCTCGATGTGATCTTTCACTTCTTGAACCTTTTTCTGCTTGATATGTCCTTCTATCTTGAGAGTTTGAGGAGTGGTAATTCTTGCCAATGCTTTACAAGATATGGTTGGATTCATTTCTTCTTTCACTGGGGTTGGTTCCTAGTGTATATCCTCTTCTTTTGATGTTTCTTGATCCTTTTCTTCCTCCTCTTCATAATCTATGTAAAATAATTTATTCTCAGCACACTTATGACCTTTAGTGTATTTGCTATCACAATTGTAACAAAGCCATTTTTATCTTTTTTCTTCCAATTGTTGTGGTGTAAAACTTGTAGGTTGTGGAAGGCTAGGAGAAAAAACACTTCCATAATTATAGTTATAAGTGGTGGGATTCCCTGTTTCCATAATTTCGCTTTTAACTTTTCTTGCCAATGTGAATGCCTTCTCCAATGAATCAGGTTCCCAAAGACGAAGCTCATGTTGAACATTATCCTTTAAAGTCCCCATGAAGACATCAATCCTTTGCTTCTCTGGACTATCATTTACCCTTATATTCAATTTTTGAAAGTCCTCAATGTGCTCTGCCATTGAACCCTTTTGTTTCAGATTTATCAATTGGCTAAAGAAGGTGTTACTTTTTATATCCTCATAATGTGCTATCATTTCTTCCGTGAAAATTGACTAAGTGACAAGTGCTTTACGGGAACAAAGCTCTTTATAACATAAAAATTGTTTCGGTTCTAAATATAAAGATGCAATATGTACCTTTTGTAACAGTTTCACCTCATGTATATCAAAATATTGCTCCATTTGTAGTATCCAATTTACCGGATCCTTGTCATCAAACTTCCTCATATCTCTTTTTCTTGATTTTAGGAGCTCGCTCTTGAATATGTTGTATCTCTAAAATTTCAGATCTCCAAGGTCTGCAATTGCGGCCTACAGTAGCCCTCTGCATCCTCTTTCTAATACCACAAGTCTAATCGAAATTGGATCCTCCAAGAAATAGTTATGCCCAATCTCTATGAAAATCAACTTTTTAATACTTCAAAGTCATTACAACTTTGGGGAGATCTATTTTGATAGCATGAAAACAAAAATAATCAAATGATTGCACAATAATTTGTTTATATATGAAAAAGAGGTTGATGCTAAAGGCATAGTTAAAATTAAAAAACAAGAGAATTATATTTTATAATTTTAGTTATGAAGAAAAAATAGATACCCATATCCCAAAAAAATTGGAAGATTTTACTATTATTATTATTAAATCAGATTTGTGTTTGAAAAAAAAACAAAAAAAAAATAGAGCATAGTGATTCTCATTAGATATAATTCATTATTATGATTAACTCCCTCGGTGGTGACCATTCACTCCGAGCAGTATCAACACGGGGCATCTAATGTCAAATGCCCAGTGTTACTGTGACGATTATCAATGTGCCGAGGACACCGCCATTTTATAGCCCTAGGTCAGATAATCTCCATGACGTAAAAAATGATGATAGTTTTCTCATTCGAGAAAAAAACAAAAGCTTCAATTCGGATATAGGCTGCCATTCGATTCCTCACATGCATGACATTCTGAACATGAAACTATTTTTTTGTGTCCTTTCTCCATTCTATTGCATTTCAATATTTCAAATTTTTAGGAATATTTAAATTTCTCATTAAAAAAATAAATTGTTTTTAAAAAATAAAAGTAATTGTTGAAATGTATTTCAATTAAATTATATATATACATTCTTAATTTCACAAGAATTTAGCATCATGAAATATATGTATTTCATTTGGTGCGAGTAATATCTTTCTTTAATATCATTTTATCTAATTTAATAAGATTTTAATATTATTAATTGGATGTGTTTCACTTCGCATGAATAACTCCATTCCATTTTAATATTATGAATGTGATGTATTTCATTTTATTTGGTTAACTCTACTAGATTATGGTATTATGAATTTGATGTATTTCATTTTGTTTCGACAACAAGACTCAACTCAATTTTAGTATTATAAATTGGAAGTAATTCATTATGTTTGCTCAACCGCATTGGATTTTAGTCTTATGAATTGGATGTATTTCATTTTGTTTAGGCAACTCCACTGGATTTAAGTATAACGAATTAGATGTATTTCATCTTGTTTGGGAAACAAGATTAGAGTAGAGCTTAGTATTGTGAATTTAATGTGTTTCATTTTGTTTGGACAACTGCACTAGATTATAGTATTATGAATTGGATGTATTTCATTTTTTGGGGCAACCTTAATCGATTTTAATATTATGAGTTGGGTGTATTTCATTTTGTTTAGGAAATTGGACAAGATTGTAATACTATTAATTATATGTATTCATATTGTTTGGGCAACTCGAGTGCATTTTAGTATTGTATCTTGAATGCATTTAATTTTTTTTGGACAACTCCACTAGATTATAACATTATCAAAAATCACCATCACAACTAACATTCTGTCGAACACTTGGCATCAATGCAACCTACAGATCTAGGATACAAGACGAAGCATAAACCACTGAAACAACTTATGAAACATAACCAGAAGGATCACCTCCTTCTCCATTGAACTACTACATCATCAATTAGGTCTTGCATCCATCCATTTAACAATTACAAGTAAATACATGAAATAACCATGACATGAACCCATCGTTCAACCATGCTTATAACCAGCATAAAACCATATAAATATCAGAGACGTGACAACCATTAAATCCACATATAAATCAGTGCAAAAGTAAGAGAACTTAATTTTTATTAATCACAGGAAAATTCGACCAGGTTTAGGACTTCCACATACCACCTGCCCATAGACATGGCTGAACCAAATCTCTCTTTTAGCCAGTCACTGCCGTGCAATATTCCAAGCATGAATGTGGGATCTCATAGAAAAAAAAATCCAAGCACAACCAAGGGAATCCAGAGGTTAAACCATCTCCACCCTCATCAAACCGTGATGACACCAAAACCGGTGCTCTGACCACAACCAAACATTACTTGGAATGCCTTTCGGAATCAATCACTATCCTTGAGGAATTTTCTGTCTCCTTGTCTCTCAAGATTTACCGCAATCCAAACCCAGATCACAAGACTCTAAATCGAGACTTCTCTCTGAGTCTTTACTGTGTATCCTGCCAAAATCAGTCAAGGGATTTTGTTTCGGAATGAACCTTGAGACCACCTCTACCCTAGATTCTAAAATCCATCTAGAAATTCCAAAGCTCAAAAACTAAAATAACATCCCAACATACCATGGCATTCGGAAAAAGGCTAGACTAGTTTGAAATCCATTATCATAACCTGAAAATACCATGCCACCGAGAGTAAGAGAGCCATACACCAACATGCAAATTCACACATGTCCAAACTAGCTAGGAAATCACACAAGTGAAAGGTTAATTGCATGTATTCCTCCTGAAGCTACTTGATCCTACTTTCCTTTCCTTGATCCTTGCTTGCTTTTCCTTTCCTTGATCCTTGCTTGCTTTTCCTTTCCTTGCTCCAAACTATAGTGCTCCAAGAAAACTCTAAGTGACCAAGAGTGAGAGAGAGAGAGAAGAATGAGAGATCTCCAAACTTGAATTGACGAAAGCTTGCTCACTAATCCTCAGAATAAGTTTTATGAATGAGGCCCCTATTTTCCTTATTTCCCATTATTTTCCTTTAATTTCCTCCTCACATGCAACCTATGACCTTTTACCTTCTTTTTCTCCTAATTTCCTTTATTTTCATAAATAAATGTGCCAAAAATGTATTTTTTCCCTTTTAATGCCTTTGCCAATTTTCCTTAGCCAAAACACACATTTAGTGATGCCCACTAGGATATGTTTGCCCAACATTCAACTTGGAATACATGTCCATTACGTGTGGTATTATTTTTCCTTTATTATCTTTTATTGCATGAAATTTTCGCCAGGGCTATTATAGAACCCTCCCCCTTGGGGAACACCATCCTCAATGTAAACCACACCAAGACCTTAGGAAAACCACTTAAAAACAAACATATTGCCTATGGATATTTATAACTTAGCTCGTTGCAGTATTTACAATGAAGAACCTACTCAAAAGAAAAACATCATGACAGCAGGACAAGATAATAAGCATATCGCTTATTGGAGCTTTATAACTTAGCTCATGGAGGTATTTACATCCATATACATATACATATATAGATATAAAAACATCAACAAAACATATGCCAAAAATAAACCAACATTAAACAAAAATTGCTTTGCCTCAACTGGCCAACAATGAAGGATATAGGGCCCTCATCTGATCTTCCATCTCCCATGTAGCTTCTTCAAGCCCAAAGTGTTTCCACTTCACTTTAACTTTCTCTATGGCTTTGTTCCTGAGCATGATACGTTTCTATTGCAATATGCATTGAGGCTCTGGCCGTAACTCTCCTTCTTTCTCCACCTGCAATACAAACCAATCAATAACATGATCAACATCCTTTATATACTTATCAAGCAATGAAATATCGAAAAAAAATGGACTTTCACTATTAGAGGTAGTGCAAGTTGATATGCCATTGATCAAATCCTCTAAAGGATCTCAAAATGTTATGAAACTAGCTCAAAAAAAGATAGAAAAGATAGATAAACACCTTCAAAATAAGGCTCTTCGAGGGGGGCAACCTCCTTTACATTACACAAATGAATTTCTTGGATGATGCAAATGAAAAGACCCCCTTTCTATATACAGGATTCTAAGGGGTCATAATATAATCAAAGCTGACATAACAATAATAATGTAAGGGCACAATAATAACAATAGTGGGCTTCTATGGGGCACAATAATAACAATAAGGGGTTACACTAGTAGTATAGGGACCTAACATGCCCCTCTCCTTCAAAAAGTGTTGTCTTCAATGCTTGAGTAGTTCTTGATGCTTCTATATAAAATTCTTGTCCTCCCATGTGGAATCTTTAGTGGGTAAGTTCTTCCACTTCAGGAGATACTATGAAATTGATCGATTTCGTAGTTGTCAGTTTCTTGTTTCTGTCACTGCTCCAGGTTCTAATATGATTTTTGCTTCCTCGTCAAGTTCTAGAAATATTGTTTGAACTGGGATTTTTTGCAACTTTTGAATGAATGGCCACACTTCTTCGTCCTTCTTCCATTCATCCCTTGCTTCGTTTATCCAATCTGGTTGGATAATAGAAATAGCACAAAACAATGCTTCCACATCCTCATCCTTTCTTGAGAGTGCATCTGCAACAAAATTTTGCTTCCCTTTTTTGTAAATGATTTCAAAGTCATAACCCAACATATTTGTGACCCATTTTTCCTATTCCTCCCAAGATAATCTTTGTTCTAAAAAGTATTTAGGACTATCATGATCCATTTTTACGTTGAAGTGTCTTCCCATTAGGTAAGGTTGCCATTTCTTAAGTGCATGTAGTATTGCCAACATTTCCTTCTCATAAATAGCTTGCTTGAGATGTAGCCATATAAATATCTAATCGCCTACATCAAAACTTGTTTCATTGTGATGTTGATCTGCCTGTTGTTTCATTCGATTTTGCACCAAAGTGGCGTTATCCTTTAAAAGTTGGAGAACTTGTTGTTGATGCTCGATATGATATTTCACTGCTTGAATATTTTTCTTCTTGATATGTCCTTCTATCTTAAGAGTTTTAGGAGTGGTAATTTCTTCCAATGCATTACAAGATATGGTCAGATTCATTTCTTGATGCTTGATGTGATATTTCACTTCTTGAACATTTTTCTTCTTGATATGTCCTTCTATCTTGATAGTTCGAGGAGTGGTAATTCCAGCCAATACATTACAAGATATGGCCAGATTCATTTATTCTTTCTCGATGTGATCTTTCACTTCTTGAACCTTTTTCTGCTTGATATGTCCTTCTATCTTGAGAGTTTGAGGAGTGGTAATTCTTGCCAATGCTTTACAAGATATGGTCAGATTCATTTCTTCTTTCTTTGGGGTTGGTTCCTAGTGTGTATCCTCTTCTTTTGATGTTTCTTGATCCTTTTCTTCCTCTCTTCATAATCTATGTAAAATAATTTATTCTCAGCACACTTATGATCTTTAGTGTATTTGCTATCACAATTGTAACAAAGCCATTTTTCTCTTTTTTCTTCCAATTGTTGTGGTGTAAAACTTGTAGGTTGTGGAAGGCTAGGAGAAAAATACTTCCATAATTATAGTTGTAAGTGGTGGGATTCCTTGTTTCCATAATTTCGCTTTTAATTTTTCTTGCCAACGTGAATGCCTTCTCCAATGAATCAGGTTCCCAAAGACGAACCTCATGTTGAACATTATCCTTTAAAGTCCCCATGAAGACATCAATCCTTTTCATCTCTGGACTATCATTTACCCTTATATTCAATTTTTGAAAGTCCTCAATGTGCTCTACCATTGAACCCTTTTGTTTCAAATTTATCAATTGGCTAAAGAAGGTGTTACTTTTTGTATCCTCATAATGTGCTATCATTTCTTCCGTGAAAATTGACTAAGTGACAAGTGCTTTACGAGAACAAAGCCCTTTATACCATGAAAATTGATTCGGTTCTAAATATAAAGATGTAATATGTACCTTTTGTGACAGTTTCACCTCATGTATATCAAAATATTGCTCCATCTGTAGTATCCAATTTACCGGATCCTTGCCATCAAACTTCCTCATATCTCTTTTTCTTGATTTTAGGAGCTTGCTCTTGAATATGTTGTATCTCTAAAATTTCAGATCTCCAAGGTCTGCAATTGTGGCTTGTGGTAGCCCTCTGCATCCTCTTTCCAACGCCACAAGTAATATTGAAATTGGATCCTCCAAGAAATAGTTATGCCCAATCTCTCAAGATGACCTAATTATATAATTTTTTATTAGAACGAACTTGTACAAAGTGACTCGTATCACTGTTTCGACCTCTGCACTTGAAATTGATACAGAGAAAACTATAGGACGTCCTCTTTCTGTAACTTCTTACGAAATTGAAATCTGATGCTCAGAGAGAAAATTATGACTATTTTTCCAAGGTCACCTGTTTGGATAGTAATTCGGGAGTCTATAAAAACCCTAACCTCCTCAGATAATACCTTGGCAAATATAGCAAGACAAGGTTTGAAGTTTGGGACCAAGGTTCAGACCGATTTCTTCTCAAATGGGTTTTGTTTTTAGTTTCTGAAACTTCGTAGAGAAAATGTTATAGCGATACTTCCACGATGACCTATTTTAGATGAAATACTGGATCTTGCAAAAAGCCTAACTTCCTCAGATCATATCTCCGCAAATATAGTGAGACAAGATCTGAAACTTTGACCTGAGGTTGAGTGAGATTTCTTCTCAAATGTGTTTTTTTTTAGCTTCTGAAACATCACAGAAAAACAGTTATAGCGAAAATTCCACGATGACCTATTTGGAACAGCGAAACCCTAGAATCCAAAGCTCTGATACTAAATGTTATCAAACCAACTCACAAAAAGATAGAAAAGATAGATAAACACCTTCAAAATAAGCCTCTTTGAGGGGGCAACCTCGTTTACATTACACAAATGAATAATTCTTGGATGATACAAATGACAAGACCTCCTTTCTATATATAGGAGTCTAAGGGGTCATAATATAATCAGAGCCGACATAACAATAATAATGTAAGGGCACAATAATAGCAATGGTGTGCTTCTATGGGGCACAATAATAACAATATGGGGACTACATGGGCACAATAATATAATAAGGGGGTTGTACTAATAACAATAGGGGTTACACTAGTAGTATAGGGACCTAACACAAAAGGCCCGTAATATCGTGGTGCCACCTTGGCACATGAACCAATCCTCAAAGAGATTTCCTAGGGTTTGATGTGAAAATACACATGCTCCCTAACTTGAAACTCTTTGATCACCCTATGATGATCTGCATAACTCTTCTGTCTATCCTGTGATGCCTTTAGATTCTTCATTATAAATTGCTTTTCCTACTCCATGTCCATCAACATGTTTGGTCCAATGAGTACCTTGTTCACTGGATTAGTCAATCTTATGGGAGTGTTACAACTCCACCCATACAATGCCTTGAAAGGACTCATACTCAATGACTCCTAATAACCATTATTGTATGCAAACTCCACCAATGGAAGATACTCCTTCCATTTCCTCTGTCAGTGCATCACATACATCCTCAACATATCTTCAATGATCTTGTTGACCCTCTTTGTCTGACCATCTGTCTGCGGATGATAAGTTGTACTGAAGGCTAACTCTATATCCAAGCCTGCAAATAAATCCTTCCAAAACTTCCAAAAATTGGAAGTGAACTTTGCATCCCTATCCGACAAAATCTTCTTTGGAACACCATGTAGTCTCACTATCTCTCTGATGAACCCTTATGCTACTTCACTGGTTGAATATGTAGTCTTCACCGGAATGAAGTGAGCCAGCTTGCTCAACCTGTTAACCATGACCATAATAGAATCATGCTGCCTCACTATACTCGGAAGACCTGTGATGAAATCCAAGGAAATGAGACCTCCCATTTCCCTTTCGGAATCACAATAGGTTGTAGTAGACCACATGGATGCTTGCATTCCACCTTTACCTACTGACAAACTAAAAGTCTAACCACGAACTCAGCGACTTCATTCTATATATTTAACCAATAGTAAAACTTCTTCACTGCCATCAATGTCTTCAGATATCCTGGATGATGCGATTACGGTTTCACATGCAACTCCCTCAAGATAAGCTTCTTGAGATCACTGCAATTCGACACATAGACCCTGTCTCGAAACCTGACCAAGAGATTTGTCGTGAGATGATATTTGTCATCCTAATCCCCTGTACCTATACCTGCACCTGTACCTGCACCTAAACCTGTACCTATAGTTGTACTCGGCTATAACTTGTGCATAATCTCCATGTATTTGTCATCCTGTTGTTGTGCCTGCAAGATCCTATCTTGTAACTTTGTCCCATAGGAGCTTATAGCTCATATATTATTTATGTGTACCTTCCTGCTAAGAGCATCTATAACTCGGTTCTCCTTCCATTTGATATATCTGATCTCGAAGTCAAACTCACTAAGGGTATCCAACCATCTAGCTTGCCTCACATTTAGATTCGTTGGTCAAACAAATACCTCAACCCACTGTGATCGCTCATCAATGTAAACCTCCTGCTAAGAAGATAATGTCTCCACATCTTCAATCCATGTATAAATGCTGCTAGCTCAAGATCATGCATTGGATAGTTCTGCTTGTGCTCATTGAATTTCCGTGACTCATATCACACTACCTATCCTTCTTGCATGAGAACTCCACCAAGTCCCATATTGAAAGCATCTTTACACACTACAAACTCCATGTTTGGATCTGTAATCTTTAGCACTGGCACATGTGTCAAGAGATTCTTAAGCTTCTCAAAACTATCTTCACATTCCGCTGTCCATTCAAGCTTCTTACCTTTCTGCTGCAATGATGTGATAGGATATACAATGCGTGATAAGTTCCTGAAGAACCTCCTGTAGTAACCTGCCAATCCCATGAATGTTCTAACCTCATCTACATTCTTAGGAGTTGCCCATTCCATGATGGTCCTTATCCTTTATGGATCTACTACTATGCCTTCCTTGGAGACAACATGTCCTAAGTAGTGTACCTCATTTTGAATGAAGCTACAGTTGCTAAGCTTAGCATACAACTAATGCTCTCTTAGCAATCTGAACACTGCTTCTAAATGTTCAACATGTTCTTCATCATTCTTAGAATATACGAGTATGTCATCAATGAATATAATAACAAACGTGTCCAAATAAGGATGCAACACACTATTCATCAAACACATGAATGTCGTTGTAGCATTAGTCAAATCGAATGGAACAACAACAAACTCATAATGCCCATGCATGATCCTGAATGTAGTCTTGAAGATATCATCTTCCTTGATGTGTACCTAATGGTATCCTGATCTTAAGTCGATTTTAGAGAACACTGCTGCTCCCTTTAGCTTATCAAACAAACCATCAATCCTCGGCAATGGGTACATGTTCTTGATTGTTACGTTATTCAGCTGTCTATAATCAATGCACAATCTAAGAGTACCAACTTTCTTCTTTATGAACAACACTGGTGCACCCTAAGGTGATAGACTTGGTCTGATGTATCCTTTGTCCAACATTTCCTTTAGCTACAACTTCAACTCTATCAACTCAAGCGTGCTCATCTTGTAAGGTGCGTTCAATGTTGGAATTGCCCCTAGCACTAACTCAATAGAAAAGTCTACCTCCCTGTGAGGTGGAAACTCTATAATGTGCTCCAGAAATACATCTTGAAACTATTGCAAAACTAGGTACCTTCTCAACAAATTGGCATCCTTAACCTCCTTACATTTGTCACTAGAAATGTGTTGTGGGGAAAAATGCCTATGCAGGACGATCCTATCCACCTAAGGTGTGACAGTGCCTTAGCAACAAACAGAGACAGCTATTCTAGTATTCTTCCTTTATGAATTAAGAATGAAGAGAGATGGATGGACTAACCGGTGTCTTTCGTTTGTCCCTCGATCCAGTTTCTCTTCTCTTGGAGAGTTCCCAGCTACTTGCCTTCTCGCTCGCCCAGCTTCAACAGGTTTCTGCAAGATTACAAGAGAAGAGCACTACACAAGACATAGATTCATATTCATAACTAGTTCAGGATTAGAAGTAAACTAAACATACTAATGCAATCATACATCAAAGATACACCAGTATATAGGAGAAACCAAGATAGCTTTATTGATGAATAACAAGGTTCAGGAAGAGATACAACCCAGAGGGCTCCAATCCAGCATCTCCTTCCCAACAAAATGGAATTCCTATCTTCACCTCCATTCAAAGCATTAAGCACCCAATGATTCTGATCTCAAACCAACAACAATTCTTTGCAATAACAAAATTCCAGCCTCTGGATCTCATGGAGGAGAGATCCATATATAGATGTTTGGAGAGAGGATGAGTCAGCTTGAGATCTGACTAGTGTCCTCTCCCTCTGTCAGTTCTTGATTCCACTTGGAGGTTCTTGCTTCCACTTGGAGATTTGGAACCTCTTACTCATCATAGTCGAATTCCCTGAGGCAAGTGTCATTTTGGAAGCTTCCTGGGTTTTGACACCTTGAGAAATGAGCTTGCCACATGTCCACTCTCGCTCAGCGCAGGTAGCCAGTGTTGGCTTTGACATTCAACACAGGTAGCCAGTGTTGGCTTTGACATTCAGCGCAGATAGCCAGTGGAGCCATTGACATGATCCTGAATTGACTTGTTTTTGAGCAGTTTCTGGTGGAGAACTTCTGTGAATTGCTGTGGTTTGTTAGCCTTGTTCCTCTAGGGGTAGGAACAACATGTTTAGGGACTTTGGATCCCTTAGATTATGGACATTTCATGCTCAATGCTGTAAGGCACAAAAATGTCTATAACAGTTGCCCCCTAAAGTATGAGGCCGTTTATCGGGTGAAATGCTTTATCCAGGAGGGTCCGAAGTTCATCCAATGCTGGAAGGAGACCTATAATAAGATACAATACAATACATTATTTTTCATACTGCTTTCATGATCTAGCTGAGGCGGGCATTCCCATGCTCAGCTTCATAAATTCATTTTCTGTACATAGAACAGACAATCGTCTGATGGTAGACTGATAATTTTGATGAAATTATCATCCTTTGAGTAGGATGATCATCTGCTGCAATGATGTACATGTCAAATGTCTTTATCTTTCCTGAATATATATCGCAGCCCGGATGGATGAAACTAGATCCGGGGTCTTCAAACTCGTTCAATCTTCACTCTAAGTACAAGTCGATCCATGTGAGAAATGTTCTGAAGTCGAACATGGAAAGACATCGCTTGATTACCAGTCAATGAGGTAAACCGTTAACAAGCGCGAGAGGAATCACTGATAATGATAATGACCCTCAAGGTATTGCAGTACAATTCACGTGGTGTGAATAAAGGACTTGGCGTCGAACACCACGCAAATTCTTTCGGTCGAAGGTCATTGATGTATACCTGTCGCCGGAAGTGAGAAACTTGCCATTGAGGCATGCAAGCTTCAAAGTACTGAAGGGGTTGTTCCTAGATCAACTTCTTGGATAATGAGCTGATGTCGACAAGAAGCGATCCGTCAAAGGAGGGCCTTAATGAATCCCACATCAGTGACACGGAACGGAGCTAATGATTTTGATGGAGGTGAAAACGATCTGTGACATATGACTCAGGGTGGCGGTCATGAAAGGATGAAGGATAATGTATGGCAGTGGATGGGACATGGTTGACTTTTCTGAACGACTTCTCTTGAACATATGGCGACACTGATGCGATGGATCGGTAGCATTACCCCAAATATGGATGGTATGGCGAGACCATGGATGTGACCGGTGAATGAAACAACCCAACCCGATGGTGGTACGGAGGAAAAGTGTCATGTTCAAGAGCGACTTGCTACCATCAAAGTTTTCTTTAGTTTCTCCCAATTTTTCCCCAGTCATTGCTGACCAGTACCTCTTTATTTTTGTCAAGCTTGAGGAGGATAACATATGCTTGTTCTATAACCTGCCCTTCGGGCAAGCCCATCGCTATGTTTTAACGAGCCTAGCGATAGTGAAACTCGTTCTCGTCTAAAGACAAGTTTGTCGCTATTTAATGCTTTTAACGAGTCTAACGACAAAGACAACTCGGTCCCTTTTCATTTTTAGAGAGTCTGAAAAGGTACGTAAAGATAACTCCAAAGTTCCTTTTTCGTCATCTAATCCCTTAGGTCCGAAAAAGTATAAAACAATACAGAAGGGATGAGTTTTCGATAGTTTTAACGAGCCGAATAAAACAAGCGCTCGATCTTTTTGTGCAATAATCCCTCAGGTCCAAAAAGATTAAAATCTAGAGGAGGGATAGCACTTCCGGTCGCTTTAACGAGCTGGAAGGCCAAAACTCAGAAATCTTTTCATATTTTACGAGTCAGATGAAAAGAGCTTAAAGAAGACTCGTCTTCTAAGGAACGAGTGATAAAAAGGGTTAGCAGCTGATTCCAGGTACAGGTTGGAATTTTCCAATCACGGCAGTGTCACAAGGATGGCTAGTGAAATCACTCTTCACAGTTGTTCCTCAAAATGGGTAAACAATCAAATGGAGGTGAATGATCGGCCAAATGAAAAGTGGAGGTGACGGTGCAAACACGACCAAGGCTTTAATGGCTGATAATGTTACATTCACAGTGGTTATTTACCGGGTAGTTCATTTTTTAATGAGCTTAAACGCGGATTGAAACACTTGCTCGATCTTATGTTTATTTTTTAACGAGCATGAACTATGCACTAAAACTGCTCGGATATTGCGTTTATTTTTTAACGAGCATGAACTGTGTGCTAAAACTGCTCGATATTATATGGTCAAATTTTTGACTTCTTACCATAACTAGCATTGCCCTTTTCAAAGATAGTACTGCATCCTCAATTGCTGCATCAAACTAGTTAGAAATGAATAATAGTTGCTTGAAAACGAGATTAAAACCCTAATATTTTTCTTTGAACTACGTAAATAGCAATTAAAAAGTGTTTTCACCTCTCATTTTACCATTTCATTTGAACTTGGTTTGTAGGAGCTTTGGAGGTGCCTCTTCCCCCTTGATTTTCATCAGCTGATTCCGGGAGATTCTGTGGACGATTTTCGGCGCCATCTGGACCAGGTAGGAGCTAAACCCTAGCTCTTTCTTTTCATGGTTTCCTTTTTCCATTCTGTGCTTGTTTTCCTGTTCTCCTGAGCCCCTGGGGTTTTGTTAGGGCGCTCTGCCATCAGCGCAGCTGGTTCACTCGAAAACTGCGTTGAATGTCAAGCTGCCTTAAGGCAGTTTGACCTTCAACGCAGGTGGAACACTGGCTAGTTGCGTTGGGCACAGAAAATTGGCTTTGTTGCACAGTTTTTGATGAAAATTTCACCAGTTTCTCATCAAATCCAAGATCTTACTCCTTCTCTTATTTGTTTTGCAGGGACCTTTGAGCAAAATGACCCTTACATGGCGAGAACGAGAACATGAAGAAGAGGATATGATTGCCCTCCATGATCCTGTCACGGTGAACGCGTTGCGGAACTGTGGCCTGCTGAAGTTCTTCCGTATCTCTAGTATGAGAGCGCAAATCTCCTTACTGCAGTATATGCTTGATGCTTGGGATCCTATCAACCAAGTATTTCAAATTAGGGGCAAATCTATCCCCCTGACCGTAGTAGACATTTACTTCTTGACTGGCTTGTCGAGGCGGGGTGCTCCCATTTCTTTGTCAGGTTCGGCCTGAGGGAATGACTCCGTGAGAGATTATGTCCGCCAGTATTGCAGGGAAGGATCTCAGCCGAGCAGAGACGGCAAGGTCGTTATCCGTGAGATTACTGACAGGTCTCTCAGGTCCATTCTGTATACTATTGGTAGGATGGCCGGTAGTGCATCTCTTCATGTTGCCAACAAATCCTATGTGCAGCACGCCTTGGAGTGCCTCCAACCGAAAATATTCAACTGGTGTGATGCAGTACTTCTTCAGATGAAAAGTCAGTTGACCAAGGTAAAGGACGGGAAGTTGAAGAACTTTGGATTTGGTTCTATTTTGACTGCCTTTGCCTTGGAGAGGATACCACTGATGCAGCCTCAGTACATTGCACTCGACTTGCCTTCTCTCGCCGAGCCACGCATGCAGAGATGGGTTGATCACATGTCTAGGCATGCTGGTCAATCTCAGATTTCTTTCACTAATACCTTCTTCAGGTGGTTCGAGCGTCAGGAGATGGTCTATTCCGAGTATCCATATGTTGGCATGGATTTCCGAGGTGATCCGGATTTGGCACTACCGGATGGTGAACAGTGGGGCGCTATTGGTAAAATCTTCGACCATATCACTGTTTACTGTTTTTATTTATAATGTCCTTGTGCTTTATTCTGTCAAGACTTTAATCAAACTCATGTGTGCTTGTAGATGTTGGTCCTGTTCGTCCAGCAGTTCGCCCGAGAGCGCCAGTCGCTGCCCCAGCAGGGGAGACTGCTGGGAGGGTTATTCTTCGCGACCTTGACGTGGCCGAGACCCTTACAGCTATGCAGGAGCAGGTTGAGAGCCTTACTCTTGGCATTCCGGATGTACGGATCGACGAGTTACCTTTACAATTGCAGCGGCATACTACTGGCGTGCCTAGACGATGGACTCGTCTCTTGCGCATGATTGCTCAGGCCGTGACGTGCTATCATGAGCATCACTAGGCTAGGGTGCCCCCTAGCATTTTTGAGTTTTTGGGTCATGGGACCAATTTTGTCTTGGTTACAGAACATTATATGTAAACGATAAACAGCTTATATATATATATATATATATATATATATATTTTGATTTTCGGGGTTTATTTCGGTTGAGTTATATGATCCATATGTACAACATTGATGATGTGTCTCTTTTTATAAATGTCGCAAATGTCTATCTAACACATAGTTTGCTAATGAGTCGGTTAATGTGTTTAAGTTTCTGGAAATATGCTGGTATTGAATTAAATCAAACTGTCTTTCCAAAATCTTAACCCTTAGAAACATACGATAAATAGCTGGATTGCGGACGGAATATATACCATTGAGTTGTAGTATCACGAGTTGTGAGTCTAGCCTGACGATTAGTCGGCGTATACCATGGGTGATGGCATCAGAGAGTAGTTCTATCAACGCGCTATACTCAGCGATATTATTCGTTGATTGACCAATACATACACCTCTGAAACTTACTAACTCGCCGCTTGGATCAAAAATGGCCCAGGCCGCGGAGGACAAGTTCCGCGAACTACGACTCGCTCCGTCAGCATATCCCACACATGTCTCAAAAAGGTTCGACATCTGCAATAAATGTAAAAAGGTGGATTACTCGACCAAAACAAACACTTTAGCGAAAACAAAATACAACAAAAGCATACAGGTTACTATTTAAGCATAGTAACGCTTAAGGTACAACCCATTGCGAGGTTGCGCCAGAGGAATTCCGTCATAATCCATTAACTTGTAGGCTCCTTTTGCTAACACTCGTTTAACAATATAGGGACCCATCCATAAAGAATTAAATTTACCTGCTCCCAATTTGTCAGATTCTTGGTCGTAAAGTAAGACCAAGTCACCTTCTGAGAAGACACGGGGTTTGACATTTTTGTCGAACTGCGCCTTGACTTGTTTCTTATGGGCTTCGTTAGCCAAGGCGGCATCACGACAGGTTTCATCCAATTGGATTAATTCCAAGAAACGGGCCTCTTCTTCTGAAGTTCCGGGGAGGAGATCGATTGCGAGTTTGAGAGACGAAATTTCACATTGGACTGGTAAGACTGCTTCCAGGCCATACACCAGTTGGAAAGGTGTGAACCCGGTCCCATTCCTTACTGATGTTCGGTAAGCCCACAAGGCTGAGTACAGGATTAGGTGCCACCTTCTTTTGTGAACTCCGATCATCCTTTGCAACATACGCTTCAGGACCTTGTTGATCGCTTCAACTTGTCCGTTGGCTTGCGGATAATACAGGGTAGAGCTGTCGTGAGATAGCCCTAGCTTGGCAGCTAATTCAACCATCATGTGATTGCGGAAATGCGATCCATGATCTGTAACTATAGCCTGTGGTACGCCGAACCTAGCGACTACATGATTGAGAAAGAAAAGGGCAGCTGTTTCACCAGTGTTATCTAATGTAGGCATCGCCTCGGCCCATTTTGTAAAATAGTCAACGGCGACTATGATATACCCATGCCCCCCGGTCGAGGTGGGCTTACATGTCATGAAATCGATGTCCCATTTGGCGAAAGGCCCAACAGCAACTATTGGCTGTAAAGGTGCGGGTGGTCTTCTGGTTTTGCTATCAAAAATTTGACAAGCATGGCAACTTTTGACTGCGGTTATGCAATCTTTGAACATGGTTGGCCAGTAGTATCCTGCTCGTAAATTTTTTTGTGCTGTTGCATATCCAGATTGATGCCCCCCACACGCACCTGAATGACACTCATTCAGGGCTTTTTCGGCCTCCTCATGGGTTAGGCACCTCCTCAGAACTGTATCGATACCACGACGGTAAAGCGTATCACCGACGATCATGTAGTCTTTTGCTTGGTATCGTATACGTTTTCGTTCAGAGTGTGAGGTGTCAGGCCTGAATTTCTGGGTTTGGAGATAAATTATTATATCTCCATACCATTCGTTGCTTGCAGATATCAGAAACAAATTCTCGTCCACGATTGATTCTTCGAATGTTTCATCGTTGGACGACGATGGGAGATCGCACAATAATTCTGCGGAAACTAGAGCTTTCTTTGATTTGGATTTTACAAATTCCAGATCAAACTCTTGAAGGATCGCTATCCATTTTGAATATTTGCCCCCCAGCAACTGTCGCGACAGTATATAAGTCATGGGGTTGCAATCTGATAAAATGGTAGTTTTCCGAAAGAGGACATAATGTCGAAATCTTTGAATCGCTTGAACAGCTGCAAGCGCTAGTTTTTCAACATAAGAATATTTGTTTTCTGTATCATTCAAGTTTTTACTTAAATAATATATAGGATGTTCAATTCCATCGACCTCTTGAACTAAAACCATCGCAATGGTTGTATCTACTGCAGCCAGATACAGGTTAAAATCTCTTTGATAGTCCGGGGCATACATTAATGATGCTTTTACTAGAGAATCTTTCAGAGCATCAAAGGAAGCTTGCGCCACCTGATCCCAGACAAAAGGTACATCCTTTTTCAAAAGACGAGTATAACCTTTAGCAAGTTCTGCGTAATTTGGAATGAACCTCCTCAGAAAGTTTGCTTTCCCTTGGAGTTTCTAAATCTGAAGCAAATTTGAAGGTGGAGGCAAATTAATGATTACCTGAACCTTGCAAGGGTCGAGATGAATCCCATCCTTAGAGACTACAAAGCCAAGTAAATGACCAGAACCGACGCAAAATACACATTTGTGTGGATTGAGTCTTATCTTGTAGTGTCGGCAACGTAGAAATATCGCTCTTAAATGTTGCGGATGATCAGTCCGCTTTCGCGAATGAGTCGGAAGATCGTCGAGGTATGGTTGAACGATGTTCTTGATGTCATGGAAGGCATAATTCATTGCCCTCTGAAATGTCGCCCCTGCGTTCTTTAAACCAAAGGGTAATTTTCGATAAGCGAATGTGCCCCATGGACAAATGAATGCAGTCTTTGACTGGTCCCGTGGGCGGATATTTATTTGATTATACCCGGAAAATCCATCCATGAATGAAAAGATTTCACATCCGGCGCATTCATCAATTATCTGGTCGATGAAGGGTGTAGGGTAGTTGTCTTTCGGACAAGCTTGGTTTACATCCCTATAATCGACACACACTCTAATTCTCCCTTGTTTCTTCATAACAGGGACAATATTCGATACCCAATCGGTTAGAGGAACTGGGTAGATGAAACCAACATGGAGAAGTTTTTCAACTTCTGCTTTAATGGCAGCGGCTTTCTTGGGGTGCACCTGTCGAAGCCGTTGTCTTACTCGTTTGACATCAGGATACATCTTAATTTCGTGTTCAACTATACTCGAGTCAATGCCTGACATTTCATCATATGACCAAGCAAAGACATCTCTGAACTTGCGAAAAAGAGCGTTATATATTTCCAGTTCTGAAGGAGAACATCCTTTGCCGACATAAATATTCTCTACAACATTTGTTTTAGTCGAGATATTTATGGCTATAGTCTCTTCAATATTGGATAAGTTTCGCTCGGAATCCACCGTATTTACAGTATTTGATAGGAATTCAAAAACTGAAGGGTGATAAAGGTCATGTTGAGTATCTTCTTCATAATCTGGAAGAAGGGAACGATGGTGGCAATCATTCCATGGTGTCCCCTCAATCAACATTGATTGTAGGATTCCTTCGTCAGTCCCATGCACTTTCGACCAACGATCTAATGGGGTACCATATTCTCTAGACCTATCTACCCAAACGCTTGATGAGCGTTGATTTGGGTTCGCCTCCCATGCCCGAAACATTGATTGCTACAATATTTCTATTGGGCTTGGGGGCAAAACCATTGCATGATCCATGTTGATATCGTCTTCTGAGATCTTCGTGGAAGATATCATGTTGCAGGCTGCTACCAACGCTATTTCTCCTATATAGATTGGAGGTGGAAGTGCGAAAGTTCCCATTAATGTGGGGTCTTTCAGTAGGCCTACTCCGATATCTTGAAGCGAATGGTTGCTTCCATGGATCATGGGAATGCTTCCTGTAACTTGTGAACCATTAGGGAGGAAGTTTTGTTGGTCGACGATCGTAATCCCTCCTTGAAAAGGGAATGCGATCTTCCTAAAATAAGTCGACACAACAGCTGCCATGGCATATATCCATGGTCTTCCCAGTAGGATGTTGTAATCAAGATTCCCATCGATGACTTCAACATCTATTTCTACGGTTTTTCCCTCTAGTTCAACCTTCAGGTTATTTAGGATACCGTACGGGGTGTACGTCCTTCCGTTGAATGCTTTTAATGTCGTCGAAGATCGCAACAAGGTTGGAGATCCTAAAGTTTTCCAGCAACTCATCGACATAATACATGTAGATGCCCCCTCATCAATAATTATTTGGTGAACAGTTTTGTTGAGGGCTTTCACTTGAATAAGGAAAGCTAGTTGAGCTGGTAACTGAGGATCGTATCCTTTGTGGTCGAAGGATACAAGATTGGAATCCTTGGGATCAACCCCACCAATAGCCGATAACAAAGCCTGCCTTTGGGATGGACAATTTTGTAGTACTTCAAGAGTCGACATAGCGGATGGCGATTGGGCCAAATCTTCCACTATGTTATAATGCTGCGCCGCTCTGGCGCGAGGATTAAATGTCGACTTGTGTACTACTCCCTTTGGCGGTTTTATTGTTAATTCAGGAATGATGGGTGGTACAACTTCTGTCGAAGTTGTTGTCGAACTACTTGGTTGATCTTTACCTTTGTCGTTCGACAGCTGCGGATTCCCGTAATCTTTGTTCCTTGTCGAAATCAAAGCATCATTTTGTTGCTTGGAGATCGACAACATTAGCACTTGCGACGGGGAAGCATTTCCACTATCAACCAGATTTTGACCTGGATTGGGAAACGGATCAGTTAACACAGCTGAGGTTTTCGGACTCTTAAAGAATCTTTTAATCTCAGCTTTGTACGGACATTCTCCCGTCCGATGATCCTCATCACATATCGGACATGGATATTTTGGTTTCCCTTTCCGAGGAGGGTTTGAAGAAGTTTTTCCAGGAGATGACTCACCTTGTTTCTTCTTATTCCCTTTGTTTTGTTTCTTCTTGCTTCCTGGTTGATTGGTTTCTTTGCCTTTATCTGCTGATACGACATTTACTTCCGAAGCAAGAATTTCTTCTTTTGCATTTTGATCTGAAGTCTTACGGGCTTTCTTAGACGAAGCCTTTGTCGATTTCGCGTTTGCCGTGCCAATCACACCATTGCCGGCATGAGAGTCACTATTTTATTTAGGAGGAGGAGGAATTGAGAATTTCGGTCTAGGGGCATCAGGTATTTTGTCGTAGAGCGTGCCAGACTGAGTGTAAACTAAGTCTAGATATTGTGCACGGGCAATAACTTGCTCCTCCATTATGACTCCCCCCTTGGCCACATCTTCCGTTATAGCAGGAAGCAATGACTTTATAAACCATTCAGCTAATAGCTGATCGGGAACGTAAGTCTTCACCATCCTACGACGACGACGCCACTCATGTATATGATCGGATATATGAGTGGCTGTTGTCTGCTTGAAGTTGGTTAAGATTTCCGTTCCCGTTTCATACCTTATTGGTAATTGAAAATGGGTTAAGAAAGTTGTGGCTAGGGAGCTGAAATTGTCGAACGAGGCTCTAGGTAATTCAATATACCATTTAGCCGCTGGACCCGATAACGTCCTCTGAAAAAGGCGAAGCCTTATCGAATCATCGTTCAGGGTGTTTGATGAACACCACAGATGAAAAGTCATCACGTGATTCGATGGATCTTCGCCTGGATTTCCATTAAATTTAGGAATGTCCGATGGAAGTTTGTGAGGAATCGCTGGCCACCAAGGGGCATAAGCAATTGGATCGTTCGTTAACCGGTGTAAATTGGGTAACTCTAAAGTTGCCACGAATGGTAACTGCTGATTCAGGTTAGGTGAAGCATACCCAGGATATGATGGAATCGCCTGAACAGTTGGTCTTTGCATACCAGCATAATGTAATTGATGTTGGTATGACTGATACGGTTGGTGGACTTGACCACTGTAAAGCAGTTGGTTTTGACCGTTTTGAATGTATGGTTGTCCACTGTTCGCAAAGATCTGCTGTTCAGAACCTTGGTACACTTGCTGGAATTGTGGTTGTTGGTATTGCACCAGCCACGGTTGTGAAGCCATGCTCTGTTGTGCTATACTAACCGTCGGACCAAGATGTGGGGTAATTGTACCCGTTTGGACCTGTGTCGCCCCACCAGTTGGCAATTGTGGTTGAGTCATAGGGTCAAGGGGCTGTTGCATTACGACCTGAGAAATCTGAGGTTGACATACAACAGGCATCGTTTGAACTTGTGACACTGTTACAATAGCTGGTGTTGTCGGGATGTTCGACATAGGTACACATTGTTGCATAGAATACACAACTCTTGGTTGTTGGGGTAGCATAGGTACCCAACCACTTGTTGTAACTCCAGTATAACCTGAATACTGTTGAGAACTCCCGTATGGATATCCTCCCAGAGGGGGTAATGATAGGGCATACTGCCCCCCATACGGTAGCAATCCGGAACTCAAGAGGATTGTTTGCCCTTGGGGACTGGATGGCCCAAATTGACCTCCATAGGGATCAATTTGTCGAGTCTCAACATAAGAGTTTCTGGATATTATTCCGGAGGAACAAACTGGAACAGACCACACTGTCGAAATAGTCCCTGGGTGGACTCCTTCTAGCGGTTGTGAGCTAGTTGGGATAGATGGTACGCCGGCAAACATCGTCGGGTTGACGGCAGGGAGTTCTGCTGTTGCTGTGTCATTCGACACAATCCTAGATGTTGACGGTTGTTCAGACATTTTGAGTCTATCCAATAGATTGCCTAGCGATTCTACAGGAACTTCCACTGGTGATAGACTAACTTCTGATGTAGAAGGAAATAGAGTGACCCCTACTCCAAAATGTGTTGGAGTATTTGCTTGCGGATCTTCTACAATTTCTTCTATCGCAATCAAACCAGGTGGAAGAGGAAGACCATCAGGTCCGTAAAATATTTCTGGTGCCGAAGAAGGGGTTGATTTGACAGCGACAGTTGTTTGAGGAGCAAGACTCTCTGAACCGGTCACAGATGGAACTGGTTCAGTAACGCAAGTATTTGCTCCCAGACTAGGATCAGTGTCACTGTCCCTCTGTGGCTGTTGAACTTCTTCAATAGAGGCAGGGTTTCCAAAAATGTTTGGAGTAACCAGAATCTCAGATGTTGTCGGAACACTTGTTCTAACTTTGATAGGATATTTCGAACCGGTTAAACGAGTTCGCTTTGTCCGTACTGTTTTCGATTCCGGAGACAAAGACGGTTGACTCGTAAGCCTCCGCGAATGACGGGGTTTCAATTGACTTTCTTCCTCGATTGCGGATTACTCGATCAACCAAAATACAAAAGGGGAAAGTGTGTTTTCGAACTAAATGAATTTTTAGATGCTTTAGACACAACTTGCTTTTTCACTTTTAAAGAGTCGAGAAAAAGCTAAAGATGACTCTAGTCTCCTTCGATGTTTTAACGAGCCCGAAGTGACAAATGCTCGGATGGACTTTTTCCGTTATAGAGTCTGAAAAAGGCCAAAAGGAACTGCTCTGGAGTTCTAGGTAGAGGGTGTGCCAAACCTTTCACAAAACCGCAGAATACTTTTTAGGGTATGGGCGGTCGATCTTCCTGAATGCTGTGTTCAGTGCATTGCGATCAGTAGGGCGGCCGACACGGCTTCCTAAGGATAAAGGTTTTATGCCTATAGGGGTCTCCCAATATATACGCGACGGTACGTGGGAGCACAATCCGTACTGGCGCTATCGTCCCTCAGGAGGAATCACCCACCTTCAACGAGATTGACAGTCACCAGGCTTTACAACACCGGAACACGTCTCTAGCCTAGACCTCTATGTTGTGCGTTATGTTGCAAAGCGTTGTTAAGTTCATTCAATTTATTTTAGGTTGATCTTTTTAGAAGTTTGCCTTTCAAGGTTCACCACGAGATGTATGATACAATTCCTAAATGCAGTCTAAAGATGATAAGCAAGCTTTATATCTTTTTCAACTTTGAAAATCCTAGCTACTAAGGGAAAAGAAAGACACCATCTTTTCTCAAAGAGCAATCAGCACACTCTAATGCACTTTTCCTAAATCAAACATGCAAACTATCAAGACGCAAATGCACAGTGCAGGTGTTTGTTTTCCGCTTTCTTAGTATTGATGCCTACAAAGAAAGCTTTTTGTACAACTTTGAATTTGCTTTTAAATGACAAATACAAACAAGTTTACTTTTTCGAAATCAGAGAGGGTAGAAGAGATTACAACACTCAACGATTTTCGAAATGAATACTTGTTTCGACACTTAAAAGAGACAAACTCAAACCAAATGCAAAAGTAAATGTATAATCAACTGCAAACAGCCAATGAACTCTCTCCTAAGATTACAATCAACAGATTTGAATCAAGGGCTATAGGATGATTATTTCACTCATGCAAAGGAAAACTGTAAATGATGCCACAAACACATAAAAACACTTACAGTCTTTTTGTACAAAAGGAGGCGGAATTTAAGCAGAGAAAAGGAGTTATCAGACTGGTACCTATGCTGGTTACAGGCTGCAAAAATCAGAGATCAAAAAATGGCAAAAGAGAGCAGAGAACCCCAGTTGCACAAGGCCAAACTAGTTCAGCGCAACCTCAACACTGGGGTTTTGACATTCAGCGCAGGTAGCCTTCACGGGACCTGCGTTGAAATGCAGAACCTCTTCACAGGGGTCGCGCTGAAGGAGAAACTCTCGTTTCTCACTGGTTCTGGGTCACAGATTGCTATTTAATCTACAGTTTCAGGCCAAATCAAAGCAACAAGCAAGGTGTAATCAAAGGGATGCTTTGAGGGAGTACTAAGATCTATCACAAAGGATCATCAAATCATTTGTGAGTCCATTGTTCAGATCATAGACAAATCCAGTGATTGGATCAAAGCAACAACTGTCTACTTTGCATCTGAGAAGAGCAGATGTAGTTCGATTGTTGCTGTTGAGTCTATGAAACAAACAATGATAGAGACACAAATAAAATGACTAAACAGATCTCCCCAGTGGAGTCGCCAATTTGTTGTGGGGAAAAATGCCTATGCAGGACGATCCTATCCACCTAAGGTGTGACAGTGCCTTAGCAACAAACAGAGACAGCTATTCTAGTATTCTTCCTTTATGAATTAAGAATGAAGAGAGATGGATGGACTAACCGGTGTCTTCCGTTTGTCCCTCGATCCAGTTTCTCTTCTCTTGGAGAGTTCCCAGCTACTTGCCTTCTCGCTCGCCCAGCTTCAACAGGTTTCTGCAAGATTACAAGAGAAGAACACTACACAAGACATAGATTCATATTCATAACTAGTTCAGGATTAGAAGTAAACTAAACATACTAATGCAATCATACATCAAAGATACACCAATATATAGGAGAAACCAAGATAGCTTTATTGATGAATAACAAGGTTCAGGAAGAGATACAACCCAGAGGGCTCCAATCCAGCATCTCCTTCCCAGCAAAATGGAATTCCTATCTTCACCTCCCTTCAAAGCATTAAGCACCCAATGATTCTGATCTCAAACCAACAGCAATTCTTTGCAATAACAAAATTCCAGCCTCCGGATCTCATGGAGGAGAGATCCATATATAGATGTTTGGAGAGAGGATGAGTCAGCTTGAGATCTGACTAGTGTCCTCTCCCTCTGTCAGTTCTTGATTCCACTTGGAGGTTCTTGGTTCCACTTGGAGATTTGGAACCTCTTACTCATCATAGTCGAATTCCCTGAGGCAAGTGTCATTTTGGAAGCTTCCTGGGTTTTGACACCTTGAGAAATGAGCTTGCCACATGTCCACTCTCGCTCAGCGCAGGTAGCCAGTGTTGGCTTTGACATTCAGCACAGGTAGCCAGTGTTGGCTTTGACATTCAGCGCAGATAGCCAGTGGAGCCATTGACATGATCCTGAATTGACTTGTTTTTGAGCAGTTTCTGGTGGAGAACTTCTGTGAATTGCTGTGGTTTGTTAGCCTTGTTCCTCTAGGGGTAGGAACAACTTGTTTAGGGACTTTGGATCCCTTAGATTATGGACATTTCATGCTCAATGCTGTAAGGCACAAAAATGTCTATAACAAAATGTGTACTGCAAACATCACACAACCTTTTCTACAACTACACTTAGCCTACATAGCGGTAACCGTCCTCACTGATGTAGGCTTCTTCTTTCCCTGCAAGGTCCTCTTTTATCCACTATCATCGACAAACTCAATGGCCTTGTTGAAGCAATCCACTTTGGTTCTGTGAAGGTATAGCCAATCCATACCCAAAATCATACTATATGAACCTCGCTCTTACCCAATGGTGAACTCGCTTATTTGTACCTGTGGCAAACTATACCAACCAATATTCTGCATGCACTTATTTTCTCAAACCACACTTATCCACCAGGTTAAGATTAATATAGCTATAGCTAGATCTAGGATCAATCAAAATAGAAACAACTTGAACATAAAGCTTATCATCCATCTCAATGATCGATGACTGATGATTTACCTGCGTGTTGTCCATAGTTGCATAAATCCGAGGAATGTTATGACCAACATCACAAACTATATGTGCCTATTTTGCACTATAGATCTGGGGCCTAACACGACTTTGATACTACGGAAAATATCTCTTACGATGACCCTTACCACATATCCAACACTGCAATGGTTCCCTATTGTTGGCTTGTTGGGGTCTGACCCAAGTTCGGAGTTAATTAGCCAAACAAATTCCTATATTACTGGCCCTTTTGGCAACAATCCGTGAAGGGCGGATTGAGGTCTCACCCAAAGTAGTATGGGGGGGGGTGCTAGAACCAGATTTCTGCACCCTTGAGATGTCTGAGGGGTTGAGATGATCCAACTATTAGTCCCTTCGCGCAGGTTTCTTCGCGCACTTCCCCGCCCTTTGAACCCTAATATATTCGCCTTCGCGTAGCCCTAACCAGGGTTGTGGGGCTTCCGCGCTGTTGGAGCAGCGGTCTGCACTATTTCCCTAAGTCACACCCGAGATCTTACTTATCTTCTTACACCAGTTAGTTATCTTCACGTAAATGGATGCCTTATGTTATATTTATTTATACAGCACATTCATATGAGTTCGCACAACAAATAAATAGTAAACTTGCAATACATACCCATTAATACATAAAATAGGAAAAGGTACATGAAAATATGGTAAAAATTATATTTATTAATTATTCCCATGGTTATAGACTCGACCTACCCTGCACACTTAGCTGCAGGGGTTCGCACACTCAGCTGCGGACTACTAGGCCTCTGCGCACTCAGCTGCAGAGCCTTATCCTACTCTACAACCCAAAGACATGACTTACACTTGATTCAACGCTTTCTTAATCACTTAGACTCATCATGCTTTGATATATCTATTCTACACTTAGATCCTCACTCTATTTATACAATCCCATGGTCTGTGGACCATGGGTAGATCTGAAATTACATTACAAAACCAAGGGCGGACAACCCTATGACTCTATTATGACTTCGCGCTCCGTGCCCACAAATCGCGAAGTCTTTACAATGAACTCAATCAAAACTTGGGCTTTAAGCCCCAAAACATGCCTTGGGGGGATTCCACGCCCAACAGGCCCCCAACACAAACATCGTGACTCGCCCTCGAGTCACTCTGTTGGTGCGGAGATCTTCGTGTAGAGTCCCTCCAACTCTGCTCGAACAGCTACAAGGTCGGCAATGCACTGAGCGGCTGCCTGCTGAATCTCCTGTACACGTTGTTCTGAGAATGTGGTGTCAGAACTACTTTCCTGCATCTGTTCTTGCATCCCCTGCATCTGTTTATAGTCTCATGCCTTCTTTTGGCTACTTGGGGTGCGAAGACTGTGCTTTTGTCGGTTAGTCAGATAGCTGGACCACACATGTAGGGCTTCAATCGATTTCCATTCACTTTGCCTCGGAAAGGTTCTCCATTTAGCTTTACCAGCTGTACCGTGCCTCTGTCTATGACCTCCTTAACAACATACGGTCCTAGCCAATGCATTCTGAACTTTCCTGGGAATTTATCAAACTTACTGTCATATAATAACACTAAATCATTTACCTTGAAGGTGTGCAACTTAATATAGCGATCGTGCTAGGCCTTGTCGCACTGCTTTTGTACCTGTTGATGGAAGCCAGCCAGGAACTGTTCCTCTTCCAGTTCTTCCAACTACGCGAGCCTCTCTTCCAGGGCTCCCCAATCTGTCATACCTGTGAGCACTGCGATCCGTAGACTAGGCACAATATACTCCATTGGCATGACAACTTCCACACCATAGACCAACCAGAAAGGTGTCTGTCTCGTTAGTTTCTTACACGTTGTCCTATAATCTGATAATACTGCCAATTGCTCCATTGCACGTTGCAGACTTTGATCAGCGTAGTATCCAATATTTTGTTGAATTCTTCTACTGTCACATTGGCTTGTGGGTGATACAGTGTGCTTTTCTGATTATACACCTGAAACTCTTTTGTTAGCGTGCTGATTGTTTCGTTCAGGAAATGTGTACCATGATCGCTCATCAAGATCTTCGGACATCCAAATAGAGTTAATACATGTTTGAACAGAAACTTCGTAGCCGTGGTGGCCATGCAATCTTTGACCGGCTGCACTTCTACCCAACGAGTCAGGTACTCTATCGCGGTGATAATGTATCTCGCGCCTGTCTTTCCTTGAGCTTTAATAGGTCCTATAAAGTCAATTGCCCACTTTTCAAAGGGCTGCAGAGTCATTTGTGGATTCAAAGGCATCTCGTCCCTCCGCAATGGTTTACCTGTTCTTTGACATATATCCCAAACCTTACAGTGTGCTTTTGAATCTTTATGAAGGGTTGGCCACCACAACCCTTCACGGAGAATATTTTGTGTGGTCGATCGCCCTGCATAGTGTCCTCCTGTAGCACCCCCATGTGATTCTGGAAGGATCTGATTTCATTCGAATTCAGGTACATACCTTTGCAGTATCTCGTCAATGCCCATCTTATATAGGTGCCCTGCGATGACAGAAAAATCTACCGTGCACACCACCAAGTCCTTCTTCTGCTGGATGGAGTATTCTTTATACGTAGTTCCCATCGTGAAAAAGTGGATTATATCTTTGAAGTGTCCATCTGCTATGTGCACAACGAAGAGTTGTGCGTCAGGTAATCCTTCCTCCACACTAGTAGGTTCCTCTCCCGTCCCATTGCGCGACAAGTGATATGGTCCTGCGTTCAGGTGTCCAGGCTTTGCAACGACCTTAAAATCATATGCTTGGAACAATGAGAGCCACCTGCATATGCGCCCCCCCGACACAGGCTTATTAACCAAGTATTTCAACATAGAATGGTTTGTATACATCTTGAAGTGTCCCCCTAACAAATAGTGTTGATATTTTTGGCACAAGTACACCATAGCCAATCCCTCATATTCAGTGGTGGAATAGTTATTTTCTGCTTTAGACAATCTATGACTCGTGAACGCGATAGGGTGATCCAAGCCCTCTCCACCTTCTTGTGTTAGTACCGCTCCTAGCACTATACACAATGCATCGACATGGACATGAAACTCCTTGTCCCATTTCAGGAAGACCAGGATCAGCGTAGAGGCCAATTTTTCTTTTAGTACATCCAGGATCTTCACGTAGTCATCATTCCAGCAGAACGTGACATCTTTTTTCAAGAGCTTCTCCATCGGCGTGGTGATCTGGGCATAGATTTTGATGAACTTCCAGTAATACCCCGTATGTCCCAAGGTAGCACACAACTGTTTGACACTTCGTGACACTTCCAAATTCAGAATTATCCAATCTTTGTGGGGTCTACCATCAATCCTTGTTTACAAACTACATGTCCCAACAGGTTCCCAAAGGGAACGAGGAATGTACATTTCTTGAGGTTCAGCACGATTTGGTGTCGTCGGCAGGTATCCAGCATCAACCGTAAGCTCACTACATGGTGCTTAACCAATCCAAATGTAGTCCAATCATCTAGATAAACCTCCACGAACTTGTGGATATATTCCTTGAATGCTACAACCACTATGCGCGAAAATATGGTCGGCGTGTTCTTCAGGCCAAATGGCATAACGGTGTATTGAAAGCAGCCCCATTCAGTCGCGAAGGTTGTCTTACTCCTATCTTCCGGCGTGATTTTGATCTGGTGGTACCCTGAGAATCCGTCAATAAAAGAATATGCTTCCTGCCCCCTGACATTTTCCAGTGCTTCATCTGTGAATGGAGTTGGGAATGGGTCATGCACACATGCGTCATTTAATTTTTAGAGGTCCATACATATTCTTATCTCGCCCTTCTGCTTCTTTTCCTGCACTACCATAGGGCTTGCCCAATCGGACTCTTCCACCGGCTCAATGATTCCAGCTACGAGCATCTTGCCTAGTTCTATGCAGACCTTCTCTTTGTACTTCGGATTCAGGCGGTAAAGCCTCTACTTAACTGGCTTTGCGTCAGGTTTTAATGTGATTCGCATCATTCCTAAATCTTTGATTATTCCTTTTAAGTCCGTGATCTTGGTGGGGAACAGGTCCTGGTACTCGTGGAGTAATTCAATGACTTTATCCACTGTCGTGTCATCCCAGTAATCACTGAGCATTGCGTACTTAGGTTCGGCTTCCATACCAATGTTCACCTACTTTGTCTTTACCGGCGCAGTTATGTCAGGGTCTTTAGTCAGTGGCCCTTGGACCTCATGATAGCCTTTAGTTTCGGGAATGCTAACTTTTCACGGATCCTTGTCGCCTTCTTTAGTATTTATGTTGTAACACTCCAGAGCGTAGCTCATCTGGGTCGCCCATTCAGGCTGAATCAACTCTATTGGCTCCTGGGGTATTTTAAAGATAACTTCTTTCACTGCTTGCAGCACGTCATCAATAGTATCCCACCAACAATCTTCAAACGTGAAGGTTAACAGGAATCCTTCACATAAGATATCCCATTCACTCATCCCATCGTGAAGCTCCATCTCTACATACCAGTTCATGGGTATAACATCTAGGGTATGACAAAACAAGTGCACCCACTCAGGTTGCGGATCTTCCCCATAGGCATTTGTCCACTTGGCGAGGTGTGCATGTGGATCATCCCATCTATCATACTTGTCTTCTAATCGCATCTGAGGCTTCCCAAACCGCATGCGCATCATCCTCCTGTATTCGCGCCAGTCCTCAAAGCTTCCTTGGTGCGTACCCCACCACTCACGGGCGTAGCGTGCAATACCCATTTCAAAGCCTCGGAGCATTGTCGTTTTGGCACTTCTCTTTGAAATTTGTTCAAGAAGTCATCTACCTCGCTCAACCGATCATACATAGGCAGATACCTTACCTCTGTGGATATGCAATGCAACGATCTCGTCATCATGTTACAGTTTAGCGTGGTTACCTCGTGTAACCAATTATGCCAATGCTCTATCTCTTCGTCAAAAATTTGATGTACAGGAGCTTTCGTGCTCCCATGAGATTCGCCCATCTGCGATGGGATTTACCCAGTCTTTCTCTCGCGTGGTTATCTTGTAGATGCAGTCCAAGTCATCGTCGCTTTCATAGTCACGCACTGGCTTCGTGTGGCATGATCCTTCTGCAGGGTCTAAAGGTAAAACTACACACAGAGACTTTTTCTCAAAAATCATCTTGCACTTCGTCAGATTCAACACCCCATTCATGTTAGTGGCCCAATCGATCCCTAATATCTCAGGGTAGGGATTTCTGTCATCAACGATCTCTATCACTTCAAAATCTGCCAGCGCGCTTGCTCCTTCGATATCTATGGTGATTCCCTGCAATCTTACCATAGGTAGGATCTTTTGTTGGTTCACCATTCATAGTTGGATAGGAGACCATTGCAGCATAGGTCTTCCCATGCGCTCCCATGTCTGCTTCGGCAGAACGTTCGCGTTTGATCCTAGGTCCAGAATCACTTGGTCCATCTCATATTCCCCAATCTGCATAGTCAATCTCATCTCCCTTCCCGTCCTCGTCGCATGCTTTCCAATCTTCTGGACTATGCAGAGTTCTCCTGGTGCAATCCCAACGCATCTATTAATGAGTTCCTGTAGTCCCTTTACAGCCATGTTGTCACGTAGTAGCTTTATGCATGTTTCCAGGAACATTGTAAGCATTGATGGGTCCATGTCCGGCTCTAGTCTGTCTTTACTTCCTAAAGTGGAGGCATCAGTGAAGCTCTTCTTAGCTTCCATGAAGGTTTCCTTAACACGCTCCAAATCAAATTATGGTTCTTTCGTCGGAGCCTTGCGAACCCAGGTACTCTCTTTAGGCTACTTGCCTTTTTCATCCCCGATCGTAATTCCACTTCGGAGCACAATATTCACATTAGGGTCTTCCTCGAGCGGCTCAAACCTCATCATTTGTAGGTTCTGAGTCGGGGGAGGTTGGAGCGCTCCCTTGTTGCGAAACCTTGCTATCAGTGTAGGATAATCCTCCATCTCATAATCAAATGATGTACCATATAGGCATATAGATGTGTCAGATTCGTACAATCACTGGCATAATGTCCTGGCCCTTCGCAATTGTAACATATCAACTTTCTGCAACCTCTTCCAAGTCCTCCTCCACCTTGGCCTCGTCCGTGCCCCTGAAATCCGATTCGTGCCATCCCTGCGTTGTGGTCAAGGGGCCATGTTTTGGCCTGAACTCTGTAGGTGGGAGTCCTATCCATCATCAATTCATAGCTTCTGCAAGTGTGCTAATCATGTCCCACTGATCTACAGAAATTACAGAACAACTGTTGTGAATTCTAAGTGTACTTTTGTAATAAATGGCAATTGTCCGTAGCATGCTTTCCTCCTATTTGACAAATTGTGCACCATAATGTAGGCGCCGTTCTAGGTCTTGCTTATGCCTCTGGTCTCAACGGCATTGGTCCTCCTCCCGCGAGGTAATTCGCGAACACTGGGCAGTGGTTCTTGTCATGACCCCAACCCTTACATTTAACACACCATACTTCGTCGCGCACCTCTGGGCGAGATGTCCTGTCTTACTTCAGACTCTGCATCTCAAGGCACAAGTTTTTCAACTGTGCGTGGATATGCTGAACTCCCAGGTTGGGATCCTATATCAGGGTCTCGTACAGTCCCATCACGATCTCCAAGACCTTGGCCTGAGTTGTTAGCCTCTGTTGTGACAGCGCGTTCCTTAGATGTGGCGTTAACGATGCTACAAACCATTCGCAGTGTTGTCCATCCATCAACGTCATGTTAGCTTCACGAATTGTGCACTTCAGTCTCTGATCCAACTCCCAAGGGGTCTCACTGGGTAGCATTGTGATTTCTTTGAACCCAATGATCGATTGCGCCTCTGACTTCGGCTTGATAAATTCCTTGTTCAGCGCAGTTTGGATGTCTACGATCCCTGCATTTGAATTGTCATTAGAATGCTTAATATACCAGGTCAGTGCATGATCCTGCAGAGCGCTGACCAATGTTGTCTTCTTTATATTGTATTCACAACTCCCTGAACTTCCCATACATCTTTTATTATGAACCAAAATTGGTTTGGATCTTCATTTCCTACTCCCTTGAACACTGGCAACTTTATCGCGCTTGCCATATTGACTCGTAGTGGTGGTGGAGGTTGTATGGGTGAAAATGGGGGTGAAGACAGTGAAACTGGTGGTGGTGTGGGTGGGGGTGGTATGCGTAGAATCCTTTTCCTTATCAAATTGATTGTAGTTCTTGGTGAGACCTTTGCAAGCTCTTCCTCATCTCCTCGTGGAGGTGAAATCAAGGGGCTAGTTTCTAGTTCTGCACTACCTTCATTTCTATAAATTCTCCCACTTTGTGTAGCCCCAAACATCAATTTATTCGCATAGCTCGCTTTTCACACAGTAGCATTTTAAACCAAGTGTTCAAATACTTAACGTAATTACCTCGCGGTCCTTTGAGGAAGCATCGTTCTTCCTCGCTATAATTGACTAAAGTATCTACCCAAACTCAGTAATGAATCCTCCTATAATTCGACCGATCCAGTGATCAACAACACGCGCGATCTTATCCTCCAATGCTTCTAATCTGCGCACCAATTCTGGAGTCCACACAATAGGTCTATCTAACTTTCACCTTCCTTGGCTATCTGCTAGCTTCGTGATCCACTCATATAGCTCGGTAGGGAAAGATGCGAAGAAAATTTTGTGGATCTCTGTGTACAGGTAAGAGTTTAACCACTCTTCTTTTGATAGCTGCAGATTCTTGTTCTCCTGCACCGTGAACTCGTAAATCTTTCTATTTAGCCAATTTTCAATTTCTTTCTTAGTTGGATTCCAGTTATACGACATCAGACATCTCTATGCAGATCCTGGTACCGACAACGCAACCATTTGTTGGCTTGTTGGGGCTTGACCCAGGTTCGGAGTTAATTAGCCAAACAAATCCCTGTACTACTGGCCCTTTCGGCAATAGTCCATGGAGGGCGGACTAAGGTCTCACCTAAAGTAGTATGGGGGGGTGTTGGAACCAAGTTTCCACACACTTGAGATTTCTGAGGGGTTGAGTTGATCCAACTATTAGTCACTTCGCACAGGTTACTTCGTGCACTTCCCCGGCCTTTGCGCCCTAATATATTCACCTTTGTGCAGCCCTAACCAGGGTTGTGGGGCTTCTGCGCTGATGGAGTAGCGATCTGCACTATTTCCCTAAGTCACACCCGAGATATTACTTATCTTCTTACACCATTTAGTTATCTTCACGTAAATGGATGCCTTATGTTATATTTATTTATACAACACATTCATATGAGTTAACGTAGCAAATAAACAGTAAACTTGCAATTCATACCCATTAATACATAAAACAGGAAAATATACAAGTAGATGTGGTAAAACCTCTTTTTATTAATTCTTCCCATGGTTACAGACTCGACCTACCCTGCGCACTCAGCTGCAGGGGTCCGCGCACTCAGCTGCGAACTACTAGGCCTCTGCGCACTCAGCTGTAGAGCCTTCTCCTACTCTACGACCCAAAGACATGACTTACACTTGATTCAATGCTTTCTTAATCACTTAGACTCATCATGCTTCGATAGATCTATCTACTTTATACACTTAGAGCCTCGCTATACTTATACAATCCCATGGTCCATGAACCATGGGTAGATTTGACATTACATTACAAAACCAAGGGTGGACAACCCTATGACTCTATTATGACTTCACACTCCATGCCCACAAATTATGGAGTCTTTACAATGAACTCAGTCAAAACTTAGGCTTTAAGACCCAAAACATGCCTTGGGGGGATTCCACGCCCAACACCTACCGCCTCCTCTAGCCTGCTACTCTCCATGTCCCTTCTCAGCTGTATTGAATCTCTTGTAAGGAATTGAATTATCATTCTCACTTGCATCTTGATGTCTTCCTTTCTTTGGTGTCCATTTTCCTTTAGCTTTTTCATTTCTCTTCAAGTTATGTTTCGGGTCAACTTTGCTCTTCGACTCCTCATAACAATGCTTCAACTTACGAATGACCTCCTCCAACAATCTAGGCTCATCGAACTCAATCAACTCTCTATATGGAACTGGTAATCCACTGATGAATGTATGAACCTTGGCCTTCTCCTCTCCGAGGTAACAAAAATATCTCAACAACTCCAAAAATATGCTAGTATACTCCTCATCTTTCATAAAACCCATCCGCAACTCGTAAAAGTCCTTATCTCTGTCATCATAATACCTCTAAAGTAAGTACTACTTCTTAAAAAGCCTTTCAAATGCATGCTAAGTCAAATCATGCTCATGTCTCTCCTTGATATTCTTCACATCTTCCCACAAAATATACTTTTTACCTTTGAGACTGAAAAGGGCTATCCTTGCTTTCATGTTTTCTGAGTAGTCATGCAATCTAAAGAATTTCCTCATGCCAAGAAACCAAGCCTCCACATCTTGCGATTTATTCATCTCTCCATCAAAGGAAAATGACTTTGCCTTCTTGAACTCATCTGACAACTATCATTCCTCTTGTACGAATGATAATGATGCCGATCAGGATGTCTATCAGAACCAAAACTAGAGTAATACCTGTGTCTATCATCCCTCCTATCCAGAGTGTCCAACATGCTGCCATCTCTGATAGTGTCATATCTATTTGACCTATATATATTGTGAGACCTACTACCAAATGCCCGATTAGTTATATCCTCATGTCCATGCTTGATCCGAAGAGGTCCATGTCACTACAAATCTGAAAAACTTTGAAGTAATACCACATTCAACTATTCTTGTTTTTCTTATGCCTGCATGATTTTGTCATTGTCTGCTTTGCAACTCCTTATTTCTTCCTTCAGGCTTCTCATTGTGCCTTCCAAGTCAGAAGAGTTCCCCACACCACATTGACCATATGATGCATATGGATATTCTATATAGTCTACAACCTTGCTAGCCATCTGATCTCCTTCCTACAAGGCATACTATGTGAGCTAAACCAAATCACCATAAATCATCGTACCTTCACATAACTTAGGGAGGATATCTTGTTTGCAAGATCATCAAATCAACATGATGCATGTACAACACAACCATAATAACATATAGACATATATCAATAAGTGCATCAACTCATAATCATCATATTAACTAGGGTCCAGTCATCAATGCATGGCCATATCAACAATGCATGCTATGACCTCATGCATGACAACAACCATTACTAAAGTATACACATTTCCTCACCCAACTATCCATTTGCATAAGAAATGCCTAATCAACTACACATATGCATAACCGCATGTAGTCAAGCATAAGCAATCAATTCCTATAATCAACCTACAAGACTCATGCATGTAATTAAAAAAAAAGAATGAAACCCAATGTACAAGGATTAAATCAGGTTGAATATAATTGTACAAATAGTCATATACTTAGGATGATGCATTCCATAAAATGGACATCAAGTTCCTCATGATAACTTTACTACTACCATGATCCATATGATGCAGTGTAATAAGCACAAGGGATGCAAGTGTAAGAACCACACATGCAACTGCCATGAATGCATGACCAAAACATTCACCCATATTTGTAGCATCAGATATGACCCAAATAGATCGCAACCATGCTTTCATACCAATCTATAATAGCCCCTCCCAGGTCTACCCAAAGTAACAATGCCAACCAGGGTAAACATGAGGAGAGATTCTACTACAATCAGATTCGACCTCCTATGTCACCGTAAGGAAGTCGAATCGGAAAAGCATCACATAAAGTTATCCAACATCACCAACGAAACCCTTAGGATACAAGTCAGCTAGTCAGACAACCTATCCGTGGGTCCCGCTGTTATTTTGCAACTCTTAGGCCATAGCCACTCTCTTTCTATGCGAAAGGGAGCGACTAGAAACCTAAAGTCGCTCTCCCAGGCCTACTTGCCAGCAACTGTGAATCAAAATTGCTAGCTATGTTCCAACAACCTAGGGATTTAAGCCACTTTACTAGCCCAAAATCCCAGCCTATTCCCAGAACTTGTTGTAACTTCCAGAATTCATTGAAAACATAATAAAAATGTTGAGCATCCCCAACCAAGATTGACATTCTTTCAAACACTTGGCATCAATGCAACCTACAGGTTCAAGATACCAGATAAACCATAAACAACTGAAACAACTTATTAAACATAGCCATAATGATCGCCTCCTTCTCCATTGAACTACTACATCATCAATTAGGTCTTGCATCCATCCATTTAACAATTACAGGTAAATACATGAAATAACCATGACATAAACCAGTCATTCAATCATGCTTATAACTAGAATAAAACCATATAAATATCAGGGATATGACATGCATTAAATCCACATAAAAATCAATGCAAAAATAAGAGAACTTAGCTTTTATTAATCATAGGAAAATCCGACTAGGTTTGGGACTTCCACATACCACCTGACCATAGACATGGTTGAACCAAATCTTTCTTTCATCCAGTTACCCTCGTGCCATATTCCAAGCATGAATGTGGGATCTCATAGAATAAACAATTTAAGAAAAACCAAGGAAATCTAGATGTTAAACCACCTCCACTGTCATCAAACTGTGATCACACCAAAACTAGTGCTTTGACCACAACCAAACAAAACTTGGAATCCCATCCAGAATCCATCACTATCCTTGAATAATTTTCCATCTCCTTGTCTCTCGGGCTTTATCGCAATCCAAACTCGGATCACTAGGCCCTAAATCGAGACTGCTCCCTTGGGATTTACCGTGTATCTCACCAGAACCGATGAAGGGATTCCTAGGCCTTTGGGAATGAAACTTGAGACCACCTCCACCCCAGATTCTGAAATCCATTCATAAATTGCAAAGCTCAAAAACTAAAATGACATCCCAACATACCATGGAATCTATAAAATGTCTAGGCTAGGCTAAAATCCACTATCATAACCCGACAATACCATGCTATTAACAGCAAGAGAACCATACACCAACATGCAAAGCCATGCATGTCCAAACTAGCTAGGAAATCACACATGAAAAATGTTACCCACAAGTATTCATGTTGAAGCTGCTTGATCTTGCTTTCCTTTCCTTGATCCTTGCTTTATTTTCCTTTCCTTGCTCCAAACTAGAGTGCTCCAAGAAAACTCTAAGGGAGCAAGAGTGAGAGAGAGAGAGAGAAGAATGAGAGAGCTCCAAACTTGAACTAACAAAAGGTTGAACTAACAAAATCTTTCCCACTGATCTCCAAAAGCCTTTTTATGAATGAGGCCTCTATTTTCTTCATTTTCCATTATTTTACTTCAATTTCCTCCTTGCATGCAAGTTGTCACCTTTTACCTTCCTTTTCTCCTAATCTCCTTTATTTTCATAAATAAATGTGCCAAAATTGCCTTTTTTCCTCTTAATGCCTTTGCCTTAGCCTTTGCCAATTTTCCTTACCCAAAACACACATCCAGTGATGCCCACTAGGATATATTTTCCTAGCATTAATCTTGGAATTTGTGTCCCTTGCCCGTGGTCTTATTTTTCCTTTATTAACTTTTATTACATGAATTTTTCATGAGGGTTTTTACAACTTCAATGGATTTTAGTATTATGAGTTGGGTGTATTTCATTTTGTTTAGGAATCTGGACAACATTTCAAAACTATGAATTGGATTTATGACATTTTTATTGAACAACCATTTTTGGGAAACACGAGCCTCACATTATATATATACATATATTCAACAAATATCTTACTACCACAACTTTTAGGAGTGACCAATTCAAGCTTATGAGAATATCATTGGTTCATACCCATGTGTAAGTGACCATTTCAAAATAATAATAAAAATTATCTACTTCTTACACATCATGATTTTAAAATATCTACAACTTGCAAATTGTTGTTAAATGTTTATGTTGGGTGCATATAAGGCATCTTTTAGAACTCTTAATTTCCTCACATTAATTATGAACCTGGGTAGGTCTTTTTGTTTCAAGAGTGTACACAATATGTGCAAGTGATGGAAATCATTATATCTATAGAGAGTAATGCTTTAAGATAACTTATCAATTTCAATACAAGAGTAAACGGATCAAACCATAAATCTCAAGCTTGTAACTTCAAGGAAATTAACCTATTCAAGCATCAAAACTAAATCTTAATCTAAACCAAACTCAATCTTAATCAAGAGATTCTAATTTCAATTACATCAACCAAGTGCACCGTAGCAATAACAGAGCTCTTTCAGCTGAAACTAAACTACCGCATAGAAATAAAGCACCTGATCTAATCAATAACACTTTGTCCTTTAATTAATGAGAAATGATTATTTTCTAATAATTAATTCAATCCACGACATAAATGAATGAAATCAATTCACAGAATTAAGAATTAATGAAATGAATACAAAAACTCCACACTGATGAAAGTAAATCAATCGTAAAGCTATAAAACAAAATAATTAAACTTGTAGTAAAGGAAAAAGAAAAGTATAAAACAGGAAATAGCAGTGAAATCTACCAGTGACCGGGCCCAAGCCACCAGCGAATACTACTTAACTACTTCAGAATATCGCCAATGAATAACAACACGAATTATGTATTATTCATCAGATCCAAATGTCGTTACAACATGATGTGTCCTTCAAAATCACGCTCTGTATATTAAAATTACAATTGAAGTAAAAAGGCAAGAAGTTTCCTCCTCTCTATTCTCTCCCTATTCTCCAATTCTCCCCATATTATCCTCCTCTCTTTAATCTCTGTTTTCATTTAAATACATAGAGAGCAAAGGGAAGTTACAACAAAGTTGATTACAAAATGATATCCATTACAAATTTGGATTATACAAAACAAATTGATCAGCAAGATCATATTTTAAATATCTTTCCATCGACATTTAGTAGGAACAAGTCGAATTTGGTATTGCAACTGGAAGAATTTGGAAAACAACCGCAACAACAAATATGAGAAAATCGTCTTTGAATAACCTTCCGTTTCTCTTAATACAGACTAAATTTTGGAAAACTTCTCATCACAAAACTAGTTCGGTCCGTTCTGGACAAAACCCATGTTTTGGATTTTCCAGATTCTCCTTCATTTGTCCGAAACGTCCAATGCAAAATTGTCACTTCTTATTCCAACGAATTTATGAGTTGGAATATTTAATTGTGAGTTGGAGATCAAATTTGAAATCTGGAAAAGGTCTTGGAGGCTAAAATCATGAGTGATGTTACAAAAAATCCATTAATAAACCATCATTAGTAAAATCATGCATAATAATCTTCAATTTATTAAAGTTAAAGGGGAAAAATAATATTTATCCATAAAAGCATAAATAATTATAAAATGGAATTATATGATAAATTATGATAAATGACATAATAAAGAATGGTATAAATGGGTGAAATATGCGTCAAAAAGTAATAATAATAATAATGACAAATTAGTGGCCCAACATACCCCCAAATTGAACATGTTGCATGTCCTCATGTAACCCCAAAGCCTCTGTATTAACCAAGCTATAAGAAATGTTCTTCCCAAGTCATGAAAGTGATGGAACAAATGAGTTCTTTCTCAAATAATGAATATTCAATTTTAGCAATGTTGGTGAAGGCGTAACAATTTTCACATTGACTTTCAACCATATGTATATGAAGTTGTAGCAAAATATAATATAAGTAGCGACAAACTTCATTAACCATTTTCTCAAAAACTACAAACCAGATTTTGCTGAAATTTGGCAGGAAGATTTCTACTATATTAATGCTTCTCTAATCCAAAAATCATATCGTTTTGATTCACGCAGCATGAGATATAAGCAAAATGGTTGAAAGTGAAGTGCGTGATTTATGAAATTTTACAAACTAATTTAACATGAAATTTTCTGGGTTTGTGTATTTTAATGATACCTCTTTGCTGTCCAAAAATCACAAGAATTCAGTTTGTAGTTTTAAAGATATACACAAATCAATTTCTGCACTGTATAAAAATGAAATTGTATGCCTTAAATGAGAAAGAAAGTAGAAAACATCCATCATGTGTAGCAATTTCTCCCCAAACTGGAGAATTAGCATGCCCTCATGCAATACTAGAAAACAAATTGAGGTGGTTGCTACAATTGTGGTTGAAATCTATGCTTGGTGTAAAACAACATGGAATAAGAGAGGTTTTGAGAATGAATAAGGAGATCGGTGGATGATGGCATGATCATAATAAATAAATGAATGAAAGTAACACTCCCCCAAACTGAAAGCTTCTATGTCTCTGAAAAATGGGAAGTGGTAAAGATGTGGAATGAATGATGATAAATAATGCTCAATGGATTTTCATGAAATTCTCCTAAACTTTTAATAAATCAGAAACTTATGCTATTTTACCTCAAGTTTTACCTCCAGAAAAATGTGGAATGACATGTATGGACTGGTATTTGTTGAAGCTGATGTTGGCTAAGATGATGCTAAAAATGATGCAAAAGGTGGAAGTCATGCAAGCACATCCTGTCTGCGAGTTGCTCGAGCCTCTTTTGTTAGTTGCAATAGTGTGGACTCGTTGCGAATAGAGTTGCACCCCATACTTCTTGTTCTCCTGTAAACAATTCACTACTCTGCATGCAATTTTCTTGAATCCACAGTTTTAGTTTTGAACAACAACATATAAGCCACATGCAAAGATTTCAATCAGAAAAAAGCTTTTGTATAAATGCAATATTTTGTCAAATGAGCAAGTTATGGCGGAGTTGCATACCTTCCGCCCTCAAATCAAAAAATGGTGTCCATGATCATAAAGCATAGGAAAAAGCAAAAGGACATTGAGGTTTCATAAATGTAGCAGGAAAATCAATCAAAGTGGCGTAAATATAGCAAAAGCAATCAGAGCAGTACAGGTCAAAAGATGTGAAATGCCCGTAAAATAAAATAGGGATTTAGATCATTATGTCAATAGATATTTACCTTAGGTGGAAAAATATGACGAAAGAATGATCACGATAAATGTTAATGATTGGTGTTAGAGTGATTGGACAGTAATGATATAATGTGTATAAAGATATAGTTTACCATGCATGTTGGCTAATTGAATTAGAAGTGTTGTTCAAATAGTAAATTATCCTTTAGAAATGAATCCATAGGGAGTAATAGAATAGAGAGTATTTGGCAGTGTAACATAGTACTTTAATACCAAAAGCAGAGCCATTGCTACTGGCAGGCATTCATAGCCTTGACAGGGTTGCTTTTTAACCCTAAAAATGAGCCAGAATCCTCCATTTAGTATGTAGATGGTTTTCTGTTTTTTATAAAGAGACCACTATGCTGGCATGGTAACCAGATAATCATAGTGCCATTCACTAAGATATAACAAAGTGATCAGGCTGGCTTGTGATGAGACCCCCTATCCTTCTGATGGTTTTAACTATCAAGAAGGTCATTACGTTGGTGTGGTGGCCATAATGGAATGTCACTTGTTACACCCTTATGATCATGGTAGGCTAGCTCGTGATGAGGGAGGCTTATTTACTCCTTAAGAGTCAAGGATGGAGTAAGAAGTAAAAAAATTGCCAATGAAAGTTCTGCTTTCCCCCCATATCATCATATCAAAGGGATTTATCCTTTTTAAAGTGTAAAAGATAAACTAGCATGGTATTAGAGTAATAAATCATTTTATGATGTTTCCAAAGAGAAGATATTCAACCAATCATTATATAGGTGCACCATGTCAGCTTCAGAATATAGATGTATATTAAAAGGTTTTATAAGTCATAATCGTATTAATATTACTGTTTTTCTTTATCTTAGACACAAATCCCACCAGGTGGTTTTTTTATTCAAAACATAAAAGAGAAAGAAAAATGACAAAATGACTGGTGATGAAACAGTAAAGAGAAATCACAGTTATTCGTACAAAAACACAAAAAGTGGTGTTCAATCAATTGAACAACAATCGTTCAATCATTTGAGCAACAAAAATAAAACACGCAAAAGTGTTGTTCAATTGATTAAACAACGATCATTCAATCATTTGAACAACAAAAATAAAACACTCAAAAGTGTTGTTCAATTGATTGAATTGTACTTCATGCCATGAAAACAAAACAAAATGAAGAATAGAAGAAAAATGGGGTTGAGATAAGCTAATAGAAATCACACAAAAGGAAAAGAAGAGTTGTTCAATAGATTGAATAGTAGTTGTTCAATAGATTGAATAGCAGCTGTTCAATTAAATGAACAACAAACAATGCAAAAAAGAAGAAGAAGTGATGTTCAATAGATTGAACAGTAGAATAATGCAAGAAAAAAGTGATGTTCAATAGATTGAACAATAAAATAATCGCAAGAAGAAAAAGTGATGTTCAAAAGTTTGAACAACAAAATACACAAAAAAGTGTTGTTCAAAAATTTGAACAGAAAAACACGTAAGAAAAAGTGTTGCTCAAAAGTTTGAACAACAGCTGTTCAAAAGTTTGAACAGCAAAATACGCAAAAAAAAAGTATTGTTCAAAAGTTTGAACAACAACTATTCAAAAGTTTGAACAACAAAACATGCAAGAAAAAGTGTTGTTCAAAAGTTTGAACAACAAAATACCCAAAAAACTGCTGTTCAAAAGTTTAAACAACAAAACACGCAAGAAAAAGTGTTGTTCAAAAGTTTAAACAACAAAATACGCAAAAAAATGTTGTTCAAAAGTTTAAAAAACCGTTGTTCGAAAGTTTGAACAACAAAACACGCAAGAAAAAATTGTTGTTCAAAAGTTGGAACAGCAGAACACACAAGAAAAAGGGTTGTTCAAAAGTTTGAATAGCAACATACGCAAAAAAGTGCTATTCAAAAGTTTGAACAACAAAACACGCAAGGAAAAAAGTGTTGTTCAAAAGCTTGGACAACAAAATACGAAAAAAAAGTGTTGTTCAAAAGTTTGAATAGCAGCTGTTCAAAAGTTTGAACATCAAAACACGCAAGAAAAAGTGTTGTTCAAAAGTTTGAACTGTTGGAAATAATACTGAGAGGGGGGGTGAATCAGTATTATCAAGTCAATAATATTTCATTTCCATAATCAGATTCATATACGCTACTTCAGTTAATTAAACTTGTGTGTATACGCAACTGTATGTAAGGCAACTAGCATGCACTCTTCAAACTTATAACTTAGTTAATTCATCATATGTTGATCTTTAATCTATGCATCAGAACCATATAAACAGTAACCAGGTGTAGTAAAACAGAACATACAATCACACACATGAACACAAGATATAAGGTGGAAACCCAATGTGGGTGAAAACCACCTGCTGCAATCATCTCTATCTTCTTTTAATAAAAAACTTCTTTTTACAATTTTTGTACTAGTGCAAACTTATACCAGTACGCAAGCTTCTACCTGTAGAAGGCTACAATCTTCTCTTGTTCTCTAGCTTCTCCTGGAAGGGAGCTACAACCCCCTAGCTCTTGTACTAACTGTTGTGTTTACTAGTACGTAGGTGCAGGCCTACAGAAGGCTACAACCTTCTCTTTTCTTCCAGGGACAACGTTTCATAAATTTTCAGACTGGATCCATCAATAACATCAATCAACCATCAATTATATGTGCATCAACCAATCTCCTTTGCACCAACCAAAAATGAATCAATCAATCACTTCTAAGAATGTTGTAACTAGAATATAGTAACAGTAACCAGAACCCAAGCCAGAACCCAGAACACTGCAACAGCAAACAGAAGTAGCTAAAGCATACTTTATTAGTTATACGCTAATTCAATGTGTCGAACCTGCGTAGGTACATTGTTATCTCAAGGCTAACCTGTGTATACAATGTTTTTATATGCAGAACCAGCGTGTATACGCGCCTTTGCCAAATTGAACCTGCGTATAGATATATAAATGATGATTTAAACTTTACAACAATTCCAGACGTCAGTTATACCCAGATCATCATATTTATAGATTACAACATGCACCAGTTATTTAGATAAAAGATCAAAACCACACAAAGATACTTCTCTTCAAGCCTTAAGATCTTGACCCATTAATAGAACTTATCCTTCATCAAGCGCTCAGGTTCATCCTTGATTCAGATCCAGTTGTGCACCATAACCCAATGACCTGTATTCTAGATCTTGCTCTTCATTAGATATTCAATGCTTGAGTGCCTTTGCCTAATGATCTTCTCCTCCTTTTATAGTCTTAGGACTTACTCAATACCATGGTCCAAAATCACTTAGAATCAATACCTTGGACCAAATACCTGGGGTCAACACTTCGGACAAGATACCTTGGACCAATACCATGGATCAAAATACCATGGACCAAATACCATGGACCAAAACTAAGTTTTCCAACATGTATGCGCCTTTCCTTCCATAAAAGTGCGTGTGTACGCTATACACGCCTTTTGGTATTCAAACCCACATGTACATGCGGCTTGGTCAATGGGAACCTGTGTATACTTCTCTTTCTTCATTTTGTGAGCCTAAAATTTAATCTGTCATCTGTGTGAGTTGCCATGAAGGACAACACCTGTGTCATAGTGCCAAATCTGTATCATAATGACAACAATCTCCCCCTTTGGACTTGATGGCAACGCCAAGTCACTCTCCCCCTTTGTCATTAAGGGCAAAGGGTATGCTCCCCCTGAATGCATGGAGAATTCTCTGATATGCTGAAGTGTGTTGTCCGTGCTCCGCCTGAATATAAGCAAGGTCTGCAACAAGATGATTCTATACATACGTCATAAATGACCTTCCTATCACTAATGACTCATACATACATCCATCTCCCAACCAAGTGGGGATATACCAAGTTTGACTCATCCACCCAACCAAGTGGGTATATACCAAATGATTATACATGTCAGAACAAGAACATTACATCATCCATCCCATGCATAGTGGGGAAACAAAATAGGTCGTTTCATGACCTTGTCAATAAAAGATATGCTTGACATAGAGACAAAATATCTAAAACAAGACTATGATAGTTATCAGCAACTATCATCAGCAGCATCTGTCAATCACCATCTAGACCAGCAACCATGATCTCCCCCTGAACCTGTTCCACCTGAATAAAAAACAACTGGGAATTTGTACCAAGACCTTCTAAGATAATGCCAACAATGCATTACTATAAGTATATGCTCCCCCTGAATCTGTGATAGATGATCACTGTTAGACCCATATTAGAATCCTTTCATCCACTGTTGTTCTTCAAACCAACATATACGTGACTGTATCCATAGAAACTGGTGTATATACGCGGATACGCTTCATGAAACTCACATACAACCACTTTTCTATGAAATAGATAAGTTTTAATAGCAAGATGATGAATCAACTACTCCCAGCTTCTGTTTGAGATATTCAAATGTCTCTTTGGGCAGTGGTTTGGTGAATATATTAGCAACCTATTCTTTGGAGGGAACATACTCTAATTTGACCTTTTGTTCAAGCACTTGTTCACGTAGAAAATGATATTTGATGGGTATGTGCTTGGTCTTGGAATGCATGACTGGATTCTTTGAAATACTGATTGCACTTGTATTATCACATAGAATGGAGATGGGTGGAGTACATGTGATTTGAATGTCTTGAAATGTTTGCATCATCCAAAGGAGTTGTGTGCAGCAAGATGCAGCAGCCACATATTCTGCTTCAGCTGTAGATAATGCAATTGAACTTTGTTTCTTGCTGAACCAAGACACTAATCTGGAACCCATATAGAATGCACCACCACTAGTGCTTTTTCTGTCATCCACGCTTCCTACCCAATCTGCATCTGTATATGCATGAAGTGTAAGATCTGTATCCCTAGGATACCATAAACCAAAATTCTGAGTTCCTTGAAGATATTTGAAGATCCTTTTGACTGCCTAAAGGTGTGATTCCTTTGGATTTGCTTGGAATATTCCAACTATTCCCACTGCATGCATGATGTCTGGTCGGGTACCTGTTAGATAAAACAAACTATCAATCATGGATCTGTAGGTTGGTTGATGTACTACTGTTGATTCATGATTTGAGCTGAGACTGCATCCTGTTACCATGGGGGTACATACTGGTTTAGAATCTTCCATGCTGTATTTTTTCAAGATATGCTTGAGATACTCGGTTTGTGATAGAAAAATACCATCTTTATTTTGTTGAACTTGTAGGCCAAGAAAATATGTGAGCTCACCAAGCAGGGACATTTCAAATTCTTGCTGCATTACCAAAGTAAAGTTTTGAATCATGGCTTCTTCATTGCTACCAAAAATGATATCATCAACATACACAACAAGTATTTTATCATTATCAATCTTTGTATATAGATTTCTATCAGCTGATCCTTTTGAAAAACCTTGTTGATGGTGGTATTTGTCAAGACGGTAATACCAGGCCCTTGGAGCTTGTTTTAGACCATAGAGAGCCTTTCTGAGTCGGCATACAAGTTTTGGATCATTTCCAAGGATGAATTTGTCTGGTTGCTCAATATATACTTCTTCTTCTGAGTCTCCATTAAGAAAGGCAGATTTTACATCCATTTGGTATAATTTGAATTTCTAAAAGCTAGAAAGAGCAAGGAACATTCTTATGGATTCAAGTCTAGCAACAGGTGCAAAAGTTTCTTCAAAATCTATACCTTCTTGTTGAGCATATCCTTTACAAACAAGACTGGCCTTGTTTATGATAACTTCACCATTTTCATTTAGCTTGTTTTTAGATATCCATTTTGTTCCTATGATATTCTTATCATGAGGTCTAGGAAATAATTCCCAAGTATTATTCTTTTCAATTTGCTCAAGTTCTTCATTCATGGCCTTGACCCAACATTCATATTTGCATGCTTCATTTACATTTTGAGGTTCGATGGAGGAAAGCAATGCTAGATAGCTTGAAGCTTCTGTAATAGTTCTTCTTGTTTGCACACTTGCCTCTTTTTGTCTCAAAATTTGAGTCTCTGGATGATTTTTCTGAACATACCTGGATGGAGTCTTTTCTTCTACCGTTATCTATTCTTCTGGTGCTTCATTGGTTTCTTCTTCTTCAGAATTAGTATGATTTGATGTGGAAGGATAATCCTCATCTTCTTCACACTCTTCAGTTTTTACCTACTTTGGATTTTTTCCTACTTCATCAACCACAACATCAATACTTTCAATAATTTTCCCAAGTCTTTTATTATAATACTTATATCCTTTACTTCGAGAGGAATAACCAAGGAGAATGCCTTCATCTGCTCTAGGTTCTAACTTGCCGAGTTTTTCATCAATCCTTTTGATGTAACATTTGCTTCCAAAACTTTGAATTATTTTACAGTAGGAGTCTTACCATACCAAAGTTCATGTGGAGTTTGAGTGCTATTTATCCGAACGTTTTCTTTGTTGAGGATAGTGACGACAGCAAATGTAGCTTCACCCCAGAAGGTTGCAGGAGTTCCGGACTCATCTAGCATGGCATGAGCCATTTGTTGAACAGTTCTGTTCATCCTTTCTACCACTCCATTTTGCTGAGGAGTCCTTGCGGTGGAGAATTCTCTTTTTATTCCATGTTCTTCACAAAAGTCGAAGAATTCATTCGAGGTAAATTCCCCTCCTTGATCAGATCTGAGGCATTTGATTTTACGATCTGATTCATTTTCAACCAAAGCTTTGAAGGCTTTGAACTTTTCAAATGCTTCATCTTTATGCTTTAGAAGTCCTATCCAACACATTTTGGAAAAATCGTCAATGAACAATATAAATTATTCTTCTCCACGAGGTGACTTTTTCCTTGATGGACCACATAAATCAGTATGAACAAGTTCAAGAGGCTTACTAGCTGATCCTTCCTTCTCAAGGAAATGTGCTTTGGTTTGCTTACCAAATTGAAATGATTTGCATATTGTATTTTCTGGAATGCTGATATCAGGAGGATCACAAACAGCCTGGAATTTGCATGCTTTCCTTATTTGAGGGAAGCTCAGATGCCCCAATCTTCTGTGTCATAGCCAGTGTTCATCATTTTTGCTCAGATAGCACTGTTGTTGTCTTCCCTTGAGTATGTATAAATTATTTGGAGTTCTTATGCCTTTGATCATGGTTTCTCCTGTATCCAACTCATGAACAACACATCCATTTAATCGAAATACTACTTCGTTTCCTTGATCACGCATTTGACTGACACTCAATAGGTTATGCTTTAGACCATCAACATACATAACATTCCCAACTTTAACCTTTTCTTTTAAGAGAACATAACCTTTACCTTTTATGACAACAGGAGTGTCATTTCCAAATGAGACCTTCTTTTCCTTTTCTAAGGCATTGTATGACTGAAGTTTTTCTTTATCACCTGTCATGTGTTTCGAGCATCCACTGTCGATGTACCACTAATTTTCTTGTCCTTCTACATACAAGGCTATACCACATCTTTTTGTTTTCGGTTCTTTCTTTCTCCGTATTTTGGGACTCAATGAAATTTGCTCCTTTTGAGATGTTTGCCAAAATTTACTCCTGCATTCAGAATCTTCATGACCGAAGTTGTTACAGATAGAGCATTCTATTTCATTTTCAAGAAGCAAAAACTAATTGTAGGTCCTTTTCATGATCCCTGTCACATTCCTTTGATTTCGTGCTTCTCTAATCATGATGGTCTTGTAAGCAACACATTGAGCAGCTTTGTGTCCAAATTTATGACATGAAAAACATTGGCCATTAAAGAAGTTCCTGCGATTTTCGAATATACTGACCTGGTGATTCATTCTTGAAGCAAATTGAGTATGATTTAATTGAGATTGGTTGTAACTTCCGTTCATCTTTGAAGTGGATTGAACCTGATTTACTTGGTGAACTACTTTATGCCTTTGTTGACGATTGTCAAACTGTTCATTGCTCTTTGTTGCGTCAAGATATCTTTTAGTGGAGGTTGACGACTTTTGTGCTTGAGATGCTTCTTCAGTATATCCAAGACCTGTCTTTATCATAGGAGAACACTGGACTTTGATAATTTCATCTAAAGTTTCCGATCCTTTAGCAAATCTAAGATTGAGAGCTTTTGTTTTCTCAATATCTTTTCTTAGACCCACAATTTCACATTCTAGTTTTTCATTGTGTTTCTCTCTTTCAGCAAGTTGGAATGTCAGAGTATCTATAATCATACTCTTTTCTTCTAAACAGATTTTGAGTTCAGAGATTTCTTCATAAAGATTATCTTCATCTAAAGCATCCAAGAAATCTTCATCTTAAAATGTCATCAGAAGTCTATAGTCATTATTATCTTCATCACTTTTTGATAAACCATCGCTATCTTCATGCGTATAATAGCTCTTCTTACTTACACTTTGTTTTCTATTCCATTTTGCTGATTCCTTACCTTTATCGAGCTTATCTTTATCTAGACATTTGGTAGCATAGTGACTGACTCTTCCACAAGCAAAACATTTGAAAGGTAGTTTACCTCTGAATCTTCCAGAACCCTATTGAAGGTTTTTGACAAAGATTGCTTCTTCCTCTTCTTCTGAAATATGTCATGCTTCATTGAGTTCTTCTCTTCCTGAAGCTTTGAATGCGGCTTCTGTCATGTTTGATGGACCTCATTTTCTCATTTCGAAAGTAGTTAAGATTCTGTGCAGTTGTGTCATAGTGATACTTTGAAGATCCTGTTTTTCTTCTATGGCAGAAACTTTTGATTCAAACTTAATAGACAAGGATCTTAAAACCTTTTCAACTAAAGTAACTTCTTTTATCTCTTCACCCAAGTTCTCTATGCAATTAACAATCTGTTGTGACCACCAACAACCCCCCTACTTCTTTAGTATTAGCAATAACGCTAAAGAAGTGGGGACCCTTAGTAAAAAAAAAAAATCCAAAAAGATTTTATAATTTTTTTTTTGTATTATACTCCTCAAAAATACATCACACGGAGAAGAGTGAAGCATTTCTTTATGAGCACATTAAAACAACTGTGAAGAAACGGCGCTAAATTCATCACATCGCCTACATTAAGAAGTGCCCATAAATGAGAATCTTAAGAAATCTCCGATGGCCGATATGCGACATCGCATATCGCAACGTCGCATAAACAACACACGAATAACTTGACAAATTGCAGTGATCTGCGATCTGCGATGCCGCGATGCTGCGATAAAAGCGATCTGCGATAAAAGCGATCTGCGATCTGCGAGTCGCAGAAATTACCCATCGCAAATTTTCCTCAGCTCAGCATTCAAGAAAAGCTGTCCCTAAAACCAAAAATTGGGCGCACGCCTTAAAGAAAATTAATGAATGTACACCAAGGTATTCATGAAAGACAGTTTTGTGTTTTTTCGAAGAGTCAGTTCACTGTGGGTGCCATGATTTTATACATTCGTAGAGCTTAAAGATTTCATGTCAAAATTATTATCATTACTCTTTTCCTTTGCGTGAACTGCAGGAATAAAAAACAGGGAACAACATGAAGTAATGTGCAGGAAACTTCCAAGGAAAGAGGGAAAGCGTCAATGCTCAAAGAACAGAGAATAGATGCCCTCATACACGGATGCCGCATGCAACAGAAACGCAGATTTCAGAGTGTTACTGAACAGATGCTAATATCAATAGGCAATTCGACACTCAAGGTCAAAAACTCACAAAAGCAGCATGTTTACAAAATTCTGAAGCTCATGCCTGGTAAAGGAAAAAGCACTAAAGGCGAAAAATGCACCAGAAAGGCCCGGATCAAAGAACAGAGGCAGTTTTTGATGCGCGATTAGCGCCTAGTCGCGCATCGCTAAGAAAATTGTTCAGAAAGAAAAGTCCCTAACTTGCTTAGTCATCCACGAGTCCGGAAGCTGAGATAGCAAAAGTAGAGGCAGTTTAAGAAGAATCTGGGTTGTTACCAAGCATACATGCAGTAAATTCGCCCAACCAGAAGATGATTCCCAAAAATATCTTCTAGTTTACTAAAAAGAGGTGCCAGTGCTTGCCATTTCTATTTTCGTAGCTCAAACAAAAGCAGAAGACGACTATCCGACTCTTCCCAGGCAAATGTTGCATGCTCACAGCACTAAGGAGCAAATGCAGAAATAGTTAGAAATTAGATTCAATTTTTAGAAATAAGTTTGCTTAGATAAAGGGCGGTCATTTAAACCGTATCCGAAATTTATGTAATTAAGTTATTTAGTTAGCAGTATTTAAACCCTTCTCATGCATTTAGAGAAGGGTCCGGAAATTTGTCAAAAACTTGTCCTCAGAACATGCACTTCTGCACCCTCAGAGGAGGTTTTGATGAATGAATGGATCAAGGTTTATTAATTTTTGCATTTGATATCTGCTACTGATGTTGCACTTCTGTACTCTTGGTAGATATCAGAACAAGGAGAGATAAATCATTGTTACTTGAAGCTTATGAGTAGGACCAGTCATAAATGGTACTTTTATCTCTTGGCCATTTCTGCTTATATTCTTAAAGTGATATATAGTTTTTAGTTGTTTATATGTTATTGCATGAATGTGTGAGTTACCATTTGGCACTTTTGTACGATGGAGTCATTTATTTATGTTTGATATATGAATAACTTATTATGCGATATGCTGTTCACAACTGTTTTGCCTAACTTTTTATGCAAAGTGGTTCATCTTAATTGATCTCCATTCTTATGATAGCTGAATGATCTTTATTACCAGTTATTGTTTGAAATCTCTTTAGATCGCATAATAGAAGAAATACACCCCGGGTTAGCATAGATTAGATGTGCTGTTTTCATTAGATTACAATAGCATAGAATTAGATTAAAGTAGCTTAGATTAGAACTCTTAGATCATCATCATCCAACTTTGCACACACACACACCCTTAGATTGGGAAACTAGTCCCATTATCCCCAGTCGGACCCGCTATACCAAACGGATAAGGAGCTGCCAACCAAGGTCCGGACCGGGTGGGTATCCCCCTTGTTGTCGACCCAATTTTCGAGGCCTCAACATATTTGGCACTAGAAGGAGGGCCTGAACTATGAATGGCACTTAAATCAAAATCTAAATACCATTCCGAGAGTAAATCGCCCTTATCATCTCCCCGACTTCTCCAGTATATTTAAATCCAGAGTCGGAAGTCGCTCGAGTATCAATCCCTGCTACACACCCTGATATTTCAGACCAATTTACCATTAAACCTCCTGGAGTCGAATCTCTGATTCACAAACTTCAGGGATTTTCCATTTCTCCTCAGAGGTCTAATAAATCTCAAAGCAGTGTGACTTTGCAGTACAATCCTGCTCATCCCCTAACCAGACTGAAAAGTGAAAAATTTGGCATCCAGCCAACTGAGTTGCCTCTTCCCACCAGGAAAAGAGTGAGGAAATCACCACAAGAGTCTGACAGTGAGACTCTTTCGTCTACATCACCCATTTCAACTACCTCACTGCGAAGTCAACCACCCACACCTCCATTCCAAACCATCATTTATCCGTCTACCACAATCCCTCTTCAATCATCCACGATCATAGTATCCTCATCTTCCCAACTACAGAGATCATCTCCTGCACTTTTCTCTACTAGCAGCTCAACGATGGCCCAATCTCCATGGAACAACCCCGGGGCAGTCTTGATGCCTGCACCCTTGAGCCCAATACCGGCCCATCCTGAGAAATGGCTGCCTAAATTCAATCTAGAAGCAAGCATGCTAGCAGAAGAACACATAAACAATTTCATGCTTTCTATCAATCTCAACGGAGTTACTAACGAAGATGCTGTTGTTCGGCTTTTTCCCTATACACTGCAAGGAACAGCCGGGTCATGGTATTTTTCATTACCTTCCGGGTCTATCACAAGTTGGGATATCTTCCACAATCAATTCCTTATCAAGTTTGGTGATGACAGATCAACAACAACATTAATCAATGACCTATCCAATCTTAAGGCCCAAGCTAAAGAACCTATCAAAGATTTCGATTTACGGTTCAATAAGATTCTCAACAAAATTCCTACTGCTTCCCAACCCAGCGAAGAAGTACGATGTGAATGGTATATTACTGCTTTACCATCAAACATAGCAATCTTCGTGGATAGAGCAAATAAAACAACCTTAGTTGAAAACATGACAGAGGCGATAGCAGTAGAGAAACGCGTAATAGCCCTGGAAAAGAGATCCGCGATAGAGGAACGAAAGTCTAAAAAAGTCACCTTCAAGGAAGACTCCAAGAAGAAACAAACAAAAGACCCTTTTGATTTGGAAGGATTGCAGAAAGTATTAAAGACCATGTCTAATGAGATGATTGACATAAAAAAACAAGTAGTAGAAACTTCTTTAAAAAAGCCCTACAGAGCTTTTAAAAGAGGTCCTTCAATGGATGCAAAACCACCCAATGTCATCTCCAATGCTGAAATTGAGGAAGAGGAAGAAGAAGAAAGTGCCACTGAAGGGAAAACCGATGACGAAGAAGTTGTGGAATTACAAGGAATGTGGGATTTTATCCTCCCACAAGAAGAAGATCAAGAAGTATTTCCGGTTAGCACACGAAGCAAAAATCAGCTTGATCCTCCCCAAACTACCCCTAAGTAGAAGGGCGCAAGCCCTACAACAAAATATAAAGTCACAACAAAGAAAACAACAACTAAAGCGACTCAATCTAGCCCAGACCAAGCAGATCAAACAACTCCATCAAAAACACTGATAGTGTCGGATGAAATGGAGTACAATATTGTTGATGGCATGAAAAAGACTAGGGCTAATATTACCCTTTATGAATTGAGCAAATTGAAGCATCAACGGAAGATAATGATGAAAGAATTACATGTTGTGCCTATTGTACCTTTGCCTGCCGCTGTACTCTCTCAAGCTTCCCATAACATGGGAAGACCTCCAACTAACGCGATCAATAAGATTGATCCAAATGATATCGCCTTAATTGGAGGAAGATCAAGATCTCACACTCCCCCGTTTCTTCTCACTTACGAGATTTTCAACAAAAATGTGCACAATTGTTTGGTAGATTCCGGTGCTTCTTCGAATATTTTACCCAGATCAATATGTGCTAAGCTAAATGTTCAACCACAAAAATCCACAGTGCATATAGTTCAGCTTGATCAATCTCAAGTCGAAGTGATTGGTGAAATTAATCAAGTAACCATAAGATTGTCATCTAACCCGAAGGTATGTCAGGTTATTGACACTCTAGTGGCGGATATCCCAGAATTCTATGGATTAATTCTTAGCAGGGATTGGTTCGAGAAACTCCACGGATACTTTGCAATCGACTGGTCGCACATGTGGTTACCCTATAACGGTAAACCGAACCAGATAAAGGTTGAACGAGAGTTACACCAGAAGTACATAGTAACAGAATTGGAGGGAGAAAATGAAGTAGTATCGTATAACAGCAGTATCATAGGCAATTACTCGGTAGATTCTTTTCTCGGTAATTTCAATGCTCACCCATCACCTTACTTAGAAAATTCAGTTTTGTCCCAAGTCGAAATTTTTTCCCAAACTGATAATTCAAAGTGTGTTAATTTTGTAGATGAACCTGTAAATACATCTTTGTTTTGGAAATTATATTTCGATGGCTCTAAATCTAACGAAGGAGCAGGAGCAGGATGCATTCTGATTAGTCCAGAAGGAAACAAGACCATGCTTACATGCAGACTCGAATTCAATTGCACAAACAATACAGCAGAATATGAGGCCTTGGTGCAAGGCCTATACAAAGCAATAGGGTTAGACATCAAGTACCTTCAGGTCTTTGGAGACTCTGATATTATCGTCAAACAGGTACGTAACACTATACATTGCCTATCAGGTCATTTAAAACACTATCAATCTTTAGTACAAGATCTGACTGAGCATTTCATAGCATTTAATATCTCTTCAATCCCAAGACTCCAAAACGCGAGCGCAGACCTTTTGGCTAACGTAGCCTCTAGGCTTATTCCCTCCGAAGATTTTAGTCCAGATAGATTCTCAATAGAATTAATCTTTAGACCATCCATCCCTGACAACATTACAAATTGGAGAGTATTCAATGACAATCCTGATATTGTAAATTTCCTCACTTCTGAAGGATCCTACTCCAATCAGATAATTGACGAAGACCATCACGATCGACAAACACAACAAAATAGCACTGATAATGCTATACCTAATTCGGTGGTTAAGTTAGAAGACTTGTACGATTTGAAAACTCGGTTTAAAAGGTCTACCAATTCAAAGCTCTATAGTTCAACTTTGAACTACGAATTAGTAAACCTAGGAACCGATGATAAACCACAAAATGTTAATCTAGGCATAGGCCTGGCCCCTGAAGAAAAACTAGCGTATATTCGTCTTTTGAGACAATATAAAAATGTTTTTGCCTGGAATTACGATGAGCTTAAGACGTACGACACTTCTATCATTCAGCACACTATTCCTATGATTGACAACGAAAAACCTGTCCAACAGAAACTGAGAAAGATCCACCCCAATTTAGAAAATCAGATAAAAACTGAGCTAAATAAGTTATTAAAAGCCAGAATAATTTTCCCCGTTAGACATTCCAAATGGGTCTCCAATATGGTACCCGTTAGAAAGAAAAACGGGGATATTAGAATCTGTATCGATTTTCGGAATCTTAACAAAGCCTGTCAAAAAGACAATTTTCCTCTTCCACCTATGGAACAGATATTACAGGCAGTAGCAGGCTCAGAATTGATGTCTTTCTTGGACGGATTTTCAGGATATAATCAAGTGCTGGTGCATCCCAATGATCAGTTGAAAACCACTTTCAGAACTAAATGGGGCACATACGCATATCGGAAGATGCCATTTGGTTTGATTAATGCCGGCGCTACATTTCAAAGAGCCATGGACATCGCATTTAAGGGTTTAGTCAACAAATCTGCAGTGATTTATTTGGATGACATAACAATGTATTCCAAGAAGCGAAGCGACCATCTCAGAGATTTAAAACAAATTTTTCAACGATGTTTAAGGTATGGGATTTCACTTAACCCAAAGAAATCTTTTTTCGCATTAAGTGAATGAAAACTTCTAGGATTTATAGTGTCAAAATCCGGCATTCACATTGATCCTGACAGAATCAAAGAGATCTCTGAAATATCCCTACCTCATAATAAAAAAGCCATGCAATCTTTCCTTGGTCAAATCAATTTTGTAAAGAGATTTGTCCCAGATTTTTCACGAATTGTGTCTCCTTTGCAAACCATGATTAAAAAGAATTCAACTTTCAAATGGGGTCAAGATGAACATGAAGCATTCAACTTGATCAAACAAGCTATTATTAATGCTCCATCTTTAGCAACCCCGAATTTTTCAGAATCTTTTGTTTTATACACATTTGCCTCAGAGAAATCATATGCTGCGATTCTAACCCAAGCAAATCAAGAAAAAACAGAAGCCCCAATTGCGTTTTTTAGCTCAAATTTACAAGGTGCTGAACTCAATTATTCAGACGTAGAGAAACAGGCCTATGCTGTTTTCAAAGCGGTCAAATATTTCAGACCTTTCTTACTCAAAACCCATATTAAGATCATAGTACCGTTTCCAGCGGTAAGAAATCTTATAGTACAGAAGGATATGGGCGAGAAAAGAGCAAATTGGATCACTGCTTTACAGGAATACAATCTTGAGATTAAACCAGCGAACATTGTAAGAGGCCAAGGCTTCTGCAAGATGTTGGCTGGAGCATCGCAAATCCCTGAAATTTCATCCGAAGAGGTACAAATGTATGAGGTAAGCCTAAACGATGCAGAATCATTGTATGCTGATATCATTTATTATCTTAAGAACGGGTATGCTCCATCACACTTGGATCACACTAAGAAAAGAGCTCTGAGATTGAAAGCTAAACAATATCAGCTCATAAATGATATTCTTTTTAGAAAAAATTATGAGTCTGATCTTCTTAGATGTCTTGAAAAACTGAAGCCAAAAAAGTTTTGCAGGAACTCCACGATGGACCAGCAGGCGGACACTATGCTGGAGATGCTACTGCACATAAAATTTTACGTGCAGGATATTACTAGCCTACGCTGTTCAAAGATTCACACAGTTACGTGAGGAAATGTCAAGTCTGCCAAACAATTGCTGGAAGACAAAAGAAGCCGTCCCTACCACTACAACCGGTGAACATCGAGCAACCATTCAGCCAGTGGGGCTTGGACATAATAGGTGAGATAGTTCCTCACTCTTCTAAGCAGCATAGATACATCCTCACGGCAACAGATTATTTTACTAAATGGGTAGAGGCAGTTCCTCTCAAGACAACTAATTCTGAAAATATTATCGAATTCATAGATCAATTTATAATCACTAGGTTTGGATTGCCAATGGCTTTAATGTTTGATAATGCATCATACTTTTCTGGAAATGCAATGACTGAGTTTGCACTTAAAAGAGGATTCAAACTAAAATATTCGGCCAATTACTATCCGCAAGGTAATGGGTTAGCTGAGTCAACAAATAAAAACCTAATCAGGATTATTAAAAGAACAGTTGACTAGAACCAAAAGAATTGGCATAAAGCTTTGGTAAATGCTTTATGGGCGGATAGAATAACAAAAAAAGCTTCGATCGGCACTTCCCCCTTTAATTTAGTTTATGGGAAAGAAGCGGTTCTTCCAACTCACTTAGTCATTCCCTCTTTGTCTTTAATACAATACATTGATGAAGTACCTACTTCCTCCATACAACTAAGACAAATGGAAATAATAAAATTAGAAGAGCAACGAGAACAATCTAAGAGAACCCATGCTCATCATCAAGCGCTAATAAAATCCTCTTTCGATTCAAACAAAATGACCAGAAAAATTTTTCAGATGGGAGATTTAGTTTTAAAATGGGATAAGGCTCATGAGGAAAAGGGCAATCATACAAAATTTCAAAAGATGTGGCTTGGTCCTTTTCAGATTGTTGAAGTCATAGGTCCATCAACGTTTGTCTTACAGGATCTAGCAGGTAGAAGGGATTCTTTGCCTGTTAATGGTCAAATCCTTAAAATATATTTTCCATAGAATATTATTCTTCTATTTTGTAGAATAGTTTTGTCTTTTCTTTTTTCCCTTTTTCATAATAAAACCGGTTGTTAATGGTTACTATCGGTATTCACGAAAAGACGCCAATTCTCTTTCAGATTTTGAGCTTTTCGCTTGTATAAATAGAAATTCTTTTGAAAATCTGATGTTTATTATTGACAGATACAGTTAAAAACTTTAGCCTAGATATGATATTAGTTTCAACTTCAAAATTTTTTTGATGAAAGCAACCTTTAGCGAAGGAATTGTTTTCTATCAGCACAATGAAAGGTATCAATAACAAAATAAAGATTCTCTGTAAAACTACTGCTTTCAAACTCTATTATTGTCGTCCAAAGCTTTCTTAAGGAAAACAATGATATCCTCCCTGTTAAAGAAAATCGCAGCATTCAGAGGGACAATCCAAGAAACACTATATCTCAAAGAATAAGAGGTCTCATCACGAGCCGGCTTATCATGATCACAGATATTATAACTTTGCTGACTTTGCCAAACACTATCCATCAAAACAGGGCAATGACTCAAGATTATTGAAATCAAAAGACAAGGGGTCTCATCACGAGCCAGCTTGTTCAACAAAAGTGTAAATCAAGTGAATGACTATGTCATAATTTGGCTACCAAACCAAGACATTGTTCTTTAAGAATAAAAAAGGAAAAAGTGTCAAAATGGATTTTTTCTTTGGGGGTTGTAGATAGCCTTAAAACAGGATAAAGGATCATTGCTGGGTAACAGGTAACCCTGTCGAGGCTATGGATGCCTGCTGGCAGCAGAGGCTCTACCTACGGCAAACGAGCATATTTTAAGGCTAGCACACAGAGAAGACTTTATTTTATCTTTACATGACCAAGTAATGGCTGATGTAGATACAAAGACAAGCCTGAGGAAGCAAACAATTAGAAAAGAAAGAAGTTGAAACAAAATATCATTGATAGAATGAGGCATAATGTACTCTATCTGTCCATAACAAAGTTTAGATTTATGAAAAATTTTCTGTTTTGGAAGTTTAAAGAATTCAATAGAAAAGTAGAGATAACTGGTTCTTCCAAGTGAATCGCCATTGTTGTGACCACCAACAACCCCCCTACTTCTTTAGTATTAGCAATAACGCTAAAGAAGTGGGGACCCTTAGTAAAAAAAAAAAAAAAATCCAAAAAGATTTTATAATTTTTTTTTTGTATTATACTCCTCAAAAATACATCACACGGAGAAGAGTGAAGCATTTCTTTATGAGCACATTAAAACAACTGCGAAGAAGCGGCGCTAAATTCATCACATCGCATACATTAAGAAGCGCCCATAAATGAGAATCTTAAGAAATCTCCGATGGCCGATATGCGACATCACATATCGCAACGTCGCATAAACAGCACACGAATAACTTGACAAATTGCAGCGATATGCGATCTGCGATGCCGCGATGCTGCGATAAAAGCGATCTGCGATGCCGCGATGCTGCGATAAAAGCGATCTGCGATAAAAGTGATCTGTGATAAATGCGATCTGTGATCTTGCGATGCTGCGATCTGCAAGTTGCAGAAATTACCCATCGCAAATTTTCCTCGGCTCAGCATTCAAGAAAAGCTGTCCCTAAAACCAAAAATTGGGCGCACGCCTTAAAGAAAATTAATGAATGTATGCCAAGGTATTCATGAAAGACAGTTTTGTGTTTTTTCGAAGAGTCAGTTCACTGTGGGTGTCATGATTTTATACATTCTTAGAGCTTAAAGCTTTCATGTCAAAATTATTATCATTACTCTTTTCCTTTGCATGAGCTGCAGGAGTAAAAAATAGGGAACAACATAAAGCAATGTGCAGGAAACTTCTAAGGAAAGAGGGAAAGTGTTAATGCTCGAAGAACAGAGAAGAGATGCCCTCATACACGGATGCTGCATGCAACAGAAACACATATTTCAGAGTGTTACTGAACAGATGCTGATATCAATAGGCGATTCGACACTCAAGGTCAAAAACTCACAAAAGCAGCATGTTTACAAAATTCTGAAGCTCATGCCCGGTAAAGGAAAAAGCGCTAAAGGCGGAAAACGCACCAGAAAGGCCCGGATCAAAGAACGGAGGCAGTTTTTGATGCGCGATTAGCGCCTAATCGCGCATCGCTAAGAAAATTGTTCAGAAAGAAAAGTCCCTAACTTGCTTAGTCATCCACAAGTCCGGAAGCCGAGATAGCAAAAGCAGAGGCAGTTTAAGAAGAATCTGGGTTGTTACCAAGCATACATGCAGTAAATTCGCCCAACCAGAAGATGATTCTCAAAAATATCTTCTAGTTTACTAAAAAGAGGTGCCAGCACTTGCCATTTCTATTTTCGTAGCTCAAACAAAAGCAGAAGACGACCAGCTGACTCTTCCCAGGCAAATGTTGCATGCTCACAGCACTAAGGAGCAAATGCAGAAATAGTTAGAAATTAGATTCAATTTTTAGAAATAAGTTTGCTTAGATAAAGGGCGGTCATTTAAACCGTATCCGAAATTTATGTAATTAAGTTATTTAGTTAGCAGTATTTAAACCCTTCTCATGCATTTAGAGAAGGGTCCGGAAATTTGTCAAAAACTTGTCCTCAGAACATGCACTTCTGCACCCTCAGAGGAGGTTTTGATGAATGAATGGATCAAGGTTTATTAATTTTTGCATTTGATATCTGCTACTGATGTTGCACTTCTGTACTCTTGGTAGATATCAGAACAGGGAGAGATAAATCATTGTTACTTGAAGCTTATGAGTAGGACCAGTCATAAATGGTACTTTTATCTCTTGGCCATTTCTGCTTATATTCTTAAAGTGATATACAGTTTTTAGTTGTTTATATGTTATTGCATGAATGTGTGAGTTACCATTTGGCACTTTTGTACGGTGGAGTCATTTATTTATGTTTGATATATGAATAACTTATTATGCGATATGCTGTTCACAACTGTTTTGCCTAACTTTTTATGCAAAGTGGTTCATCTTAATTGATCTCCATTCTTATGATAGCTGAATGATCTTTATTACCAGTTATTGTTTGAAATCTCTTTAGATCGCATAATAGAAGAAATACACCCCGGGTTAGCATAGATTAGATGTGCTGTTTTCATTAGATTACAATAGCATCGAATTAGATTAAAGTAGCTTAGATTAGAACTCTTAGATCAGCATCATCCAACTTTGCACACACACACACCCATAGATTGGGAAACTGGTCCCATTATCCCCAGTCGAACCCGCTATACCAAACGGATAAGGAGCTGCCAACCAAGGTCCGGACTGGGTGGGTACCCCCCTTGTTGTCGACCCGATTCTTGGGGCCTCAACACAATCTCATCTATACGTAAGAAGTAATTAGCTATACTTTAATCATTGTGCATTTTGAGAGTTTCATATTGAATTATGAGAGATTGCAGTTTTGCACGTTTTACCTGATTGTCTCCTTCATAGCTTAGAACGATCTTGTCCCATATTTATTTGGTGGTTTTGAGCTACATAACTTTTACAAATTTTGATTGTGACAGACTCCCCAATAATGTATTGACAGCCTTGGCATTGATTTCATATTGCTTTTTACCTACCGTATCTGTAGGAATTGCTGATGGATATGTATATCCTCCTTCCATGATTTCCCAGACATCTGTTCCAAGAGATTGAAGATAGGTTGTAGTTCTTACCTTCCAATAAATGAAGTTGCTCCCATCAATGATTGGTGGTCTAATGGATCCCTCTCTTTCGTAGTTACTCATGATGATAGATCTTTCTTCAAGCAATCAAGCTTCTTCTGAAGGATCTGATTTGATACCAATTGTTGGAAATAATACTGGGGGGGGGGGGTGAATCAGTATTAGAAAGTCAATAATATTTTATTTCCATAATCAAATTCATATACGCTACTTTAGTTAATTAAACTTGCATGTATACGCAGCTGTATGTAAGGCAACTAGCATATACTCTTCAAAATTATAACTTAGTTAATTCATCATATGTTGATCTTTAATCTGTGCATTAGAACCATATAAACAGTAACTAGGTGTAGTAAAACAAAACAAACAATCACACACATGAACACAAGATATAAGGTGGAAACCCAATGTGGGTGAAAACCACCTGCTGTAATCATCTCTATCTTCTTTTAATAAGAAACTTCTTTTTACAATTTTTGTACTGGTGCAGACTTATACCAGTACGCAGGCTTCTACCTGCAAAAGGCTACAACCTTCTCTCATTCTCCAGCTTCTCCCAGAAGGGAGCTACAACCCGCTAGCTATTGTACTAGCTGTTGTGTTTACTAGTACGTAGGTGCAGGCCTACAGAAGGCTACAACCTTCTCTTTTCTTCCAGGGACCACGTTTCATAAATTTTCAGACTGGATCCATCAATAACATCAATCAACCATCAATTATATATGCATCAACCAATCTCCTTTGCACCAACCAAAACTGAATCAATCAATCACTTCTCAGAATGTTGTAACCAGAATATAGTAACAGTAACCAGAACCCAAGCCAGAACCCAGAACACTGCAACAACAAACAGAAGTAGCTAAAGCATATTTTATTAGGTATACGCTACTTCAATGTGTCGAACTTGCGTAGATACGCCGTTATCTCAAGGCTAACCTGCATATACACTGTTTTTATATGCAGAACCAGCATGTATATGCTAAATGATGATTTAAACTTTACAAAAATTCCAGACGTTAGTTATACCCAGATCATCATATTTACAAATTACAACATGCGCCAGTTATTTAGATAAAAGATCAAAACCACACAAAGATACTTCTCTTCAAGCCTTAAGATCTTGACCCATTAATAGAACTTATCCTTCATCAAGCACTCGGGTTCATCCTTGATTCAGATCCAGCTATGTACCATAACCCAATGACCTGTATTCTAGATCTTTCTCTTCATTAGATATTCAATGCTTGAGTGCCTTTGCCTAATGATCTTCTCATCCTTTTATAGTCTTAGGCCTTACTCAATACCATGGTCCAAAACCACGTAGAATCAATACCTTGGACCAAATACCTGGGGTCAATGCTTCGGACAAGATACCTTGGACCAATACCATGGATCAAAATACCATGGACCAAATACCACGGACTAAAACTAAGTTTTACAACGTGTACGTGCCTTTCCTTCCGTGAAAGTGCTTGTGTATGCTATACACGCCTTTTGGTATTTGAACCTGCGTGTACACGTGGCTTGGTCAATGGGGAACCTGTGTATACTTCTCTTTCTTCATTTTGTGAGCCTGAACTGTGATTTGTCATCTGTGTGAGTTTCCATCAAGGACAACACCTGTGTCATAGTGCCAAATCTGTATCATAATGCCAACATGAACAACATCTCTTCAAAAGTTTGAACAGAAAAATACACAAAAAAAATGTTGTTCAAAAATTTGAACAGCAAAATACGCAAGGAAAAAATTGTTGTTCAAAAATTTCAATAGTAGCTTTTCAAAAGTTTAAACAACAAAATACGCAAAAAAGTGTTGTTCAAAAGTTTGAACAATAAAACACACAAGAAAAAGTGTTGTTCAATCGTCAACGGAGCGGAAACTACAGCTTTGAAGGAAGCAACACTTGAAACACAAAAACATAAGAGAAATCAGAAAAGAAACAACACTTTATTTAAAAACAGTAAATAAATAAATAAATTAAGTTACAACAGCTATGATGTTATTTCCTAAGGGAATATCAATTTGTCAATGGAAAAAAATGATCTCTTGGAAAAATGGTTTGGTAGTAGTGACATGAATCTTCAAATGGAAATCAATTCTCCATTTCTCTGTTATGAATCCATTAAGTAATGAATTAGATGAAATGTCCTTGTTTAAAATTTCTTTCAAGAATCGCTTGTTCATAAATTGACCTTCTTTATTCTCCTAGGACTTGCAAAAAATGAGTGTCTACCTGCAATAAAACATTAAATCATGGAGAAAGAGAGGTGATCAGGCTCCCTTAATCCAAGAATTATGAAAAAAAATAACAAGTAGTTACTTTTTAAAACAAATCCACGGAGAAAATAACAAAGTAAAATTAATTTATTACCTACGGGAGAGCAGTGACCAGTCATGTTAGCCTGCAATATTTTAATCATAACTTCTTTGTTTTTCATCCGATTTGAGTGATTCCAAAGTCAAATGAAAGTGAATTCAGAGGGATATTTCTAATAGAAACAAGTTTTAAAAATTCCATGATATGATATGTCAATTTTACTTAGAACGACCTGCATAACATAGTCATTTTCGATTTCCCAGCTTAGACCAACAGATGATATTTTAAGCATACCTTTTTCATTTGATGATGGATTGAGCTGATTCAAATTGTAAATGAAATTAGATTCATTTATGTATCTCTCATAGAAACAGGTTTTGAAGACAACAAGAAATGATGGGTCAAATACTTTAATGAACAGCTGGAAAAATTGAGTTTTAAGAGTACTAATTTAGGATAGACAGTCAGTATTTGGGACATAACATTCTCATACGATATCGAAATAGAGTGATTCAAATTTCCTTGTAAACTAGATTCATATGGGAATATACTTTAGAAACATGTTTTAAAAATATAGTCATTTAGGCCTCCAAAAACTGACTGTCCCAACTCTGTTCCTGAGTTGCCTACTAGACACCTTGTCAATGTTTTGGTTATAAATTTTTCATTTCAAATCCAAATGGAGTGATTCAAATTGGGTTGGAAAGTAGACATCAAGAGATACTTAGGATAGAAACATTTTTTTAAAATATTCACTTTTGTTCCCTCAAAACATGACTGTCCCGACTATGTTTTCAGAATTTTCATCAAGCCCGCAAGCCAAAAAATATGATATTCAAGCAATTTTTCCAAATTGGTGATAAAAATGAATATGAGTGTTTGTAGAACTGTTATTTTCAATATAATACATCTACATACACAAATAAATTAAAATATTTATCACCGATGTTGATTTCCACAGCATGTTGCAACAAAAACAACTATTTTTACATAATAATAAAAAAATGTATTTATTTATGTTCTTATTTATTTATTTTCCTACACTAACCTACTCTACTTTGAAAAATGAATATGCTTACGTATAAGAATATTTTTTTTTTGTTGAAGCAAGAGTCGTTCCTTCTATTTCATTAAGCCAGATTTGTTTTTACATAATGTACAAACGTCCACTCGTCACCGTGGACCTGGGAAAATTAAATTGCTAACCGCCTAGGCATGACCACCAACCCTACAAAGGTAACCTCCAAACCCATGGATTACAAACAATGATTGTGCCATATGGTAAAAAGAAGGTGTGAAAATTCACAAAATCTCTCGCACTTCTGCTCCCCAGATTTGTCTCTTTAATCAAAACAGTCCATTTTCCTCGTGCAATCCAACGGCTGAGGAAGATATTGCCCAACGAAGACGATCAGTGATTAATGACCCAACCCCACCAAACTGCACGATCATTCCTATCTGTAGACCTGCTTAGCAAAATCCAACGGTTGAGAATAATATCGCATGGTTCAAGGTCTCCGGACATAAGTGTGCGATGGGGGTGGTATCCGTTTCCAACCCCCTGCCATGTGTAGGAAGCTAAATGGAATCTCTTCCAAATTGCTAAAACCATTTCCCACTTGAGAGTCATGCGATCAACCAAAAACCACCAGGGAAGTGGTTTTACCTCCTGAAAATGGAAATTAGGGATATTCCAGCTGCCGAAAAAGATGGGATTCTTGTCCCTCGCATCCTTTCTTCTATACCTGAACCTGAAACCATAGAATATTTTGATCCTTCCCACTGGTCGACCACCAAATAATCTGAGAAATCCGGTCAAAATACACCAAGGTTTTCTGAGGCTGACAGTGGCCTGCCCCCCACCAAAGACCAGTCTGATAAACACTAGTGAATCATTATGAGATCTTGTTATTTCAAACATGCCTCCTTGGCTCTGTTTCGAAATGCTTCTCTATCCTCTTCCACTTGATTGTAACAAAGTTCTTTTAGTCTGCTCTGAGGCAACTCCTGCCACTCCATCAAAACCCTGCATTCTGTACAGCTCACACCTTGGTTGGCCAGAATATCTGCCAGTTTATTGGCCTTTCTGCGAACATGGTTGAAACTTACTGTGCGAAGTCCTTGGAGGTGACCATGAATTCTTTGGAAAACCCGGATTAGCCTCTAGTGTTTTGAGACTTTCTCCGACACTGTTCCACAACTAATTCTTTTCACTGAGTTAATGATTAACTCAGAGTCTGCTTCTATAATTACATTTAAGCAGTTGTCCTGCTTCAGAAACTCTAAGCATTGCTCCAAAGCCATTAATTCAGCCATGTTGTTGGTGGCTCTTCCTAAATGGCAATGGAAGATGAAGAGAATGCGTCCTTCTTCATCCCTTAAAACCCCTCCAAAACCAGCAGTTCCCGGGTTGCCTTTTGAAGCCCCATCAATGTTGTATTTCAAAAAACCTTTCAGGGGAGGATGCCAGAAATCCTTCTCAGTTTCCATTGTGATTACTTTCCTATCCAGGCCTTGAGGAATAAGCCCCTGCATACCCAGCTGCCTGAGAATTCTTAAATCAGCCTCTGAGGGAGGATTCTTAGGGTGATTACGCACTGTGGTGCCAACCGTCTCCTTAAGCTGTTTTAAGATTAGCTCAAACAGGCGATGTGAGGGATTCTTTTCATCCTTAAATATTCTCTTGTTCCTTTCTTTCCAAACATTCCATATAATGAAGCTTCACGTAAGGGCCCAAGCCAAGCTAAGAAATTCACAATCCGAAAAGTTTCTTCTCCAATTGTTTAGGGTATTAATGATACTACCTTTGTCCCTATCAGTCTGTTGAAAAATGGTGGCAAATGTATCCCATAACTTGGAGGTGAAGATGCAGCTATTGAGTATATGATCCATTGTCTCCTCTTGAGCTTCACAGAGCTGGCATCTGGAAGGCCCCAGAACACCCCTCTTCCTAAATCCTAATATTATCCCAAGTCAAGATTTTCTTGTGATGTACCAACCACATGAAGAGTTTGATCTTCATCCACCCTTGGTGCCTCCATAGGTTCTGCTATATCCTATCTGGAACATGAGAATCCAGCTCAAGGAGAATACCTTTAGCTTCCTTAAGATTAAAGGTGCCCTCTTTATTGTTACCCCATCTTAGTTGGTCCTGCCCCCCTGTTACTAAGATCATCCTTTGTTCCAACATTCTCATAAGTGCCTCTGCTTTTGTTTTCAAGGGGCTATCATGCCTACAATCTATGTTTCTCCAGATTCTCCATTTTCCTATATTATGAGTATGATCCTAGAAATCCTTTACCTTATTTAATCCTTGGGTATCTGTCTCGTGCTTAAGGCCCAAAAAGTCCTCTTTTAACAGTGTTGGTTCTTGTTGCCATTTATCCTCCCAGAATAGTGCTAGATCTCCCTCTCTGATTTCCCAGAAACTATTTTTTTGTACTAGGCCTTTGTTCTCCCAGGCTTTATTCCAGATGTATGAGCCCTTTATATTTCTAGACATTCTTATGAGATCACTAGTTCGCCAGGAGCTAGCATATTTTTCTTTCCAGATTCTAGCCCATTGAGCCTTGGATCTTTAACCCAACACCACCATAGTTTTGCCCCTAAAACGTTGCTAAGAATCTCCTGATCATCCAAGCCTAGGCCTCCGTGGTTCTTGGGTCTATAGATTTTTTCCCATGAAACTAAGGCCCATTTCTTACTTGTCTCCTCCTTACCCCAAAGAAAGTCTCTTTGGATGTTTCTGAATTGATGTAAGACTCCTTTTGGAGCTGGGAGAGCTGATAACATGAAAACAGGGATTGATTGAAGCACCGCCTTTGTAAGTACCAACCTACCAGCCAGATTTAAAGATCCGATGGTCCATTTTTTGACTTTATCCTGCATCTTATTGACCAACGGTTCCCAAATGCTCTTATGCATCGGTTTAGCAGTTAGAGGAACTCCCAAATATTTTGAAGGGAGGGAATCCCTTTGAAAGCCTAGAATTCTGGAGATATTTCTCTGAATAGCAATATTGGTATTAAAGAAAAAGATTTTTGATTTGGAGAGATTAACTTCCATACCTGTAGCCATGGCAAAGTCATTCAGGATTTGTTTGTAGGCTAGAGCTTCTTTGACTGTGGGGATTCCCTATAACATGGTATCATCTACAAATTGTTGATGAGTCAATGCCTGACCATTCTCAGTTAGTTGAAGGCCCTTAATCTTACCTGTTACTTTAGCATGCTTGATAGACCAACCAAGTCCTTCCATCATGAGGATGAAAAGAAAGGGAGAGAGCGGGTCTCCCTACCTGAGGCCTCTTGAAGGAATAAAAATCTCAGAGGGAGAGCCATTAACCAATATTGAAAAGCTTGAGGAAGTCACCAGGGCCATAACCCATCTGACCCAGTTATGATCAAATCCAAAGTTATGATCATAAGCTTTGGCTATGTCCAGTTTCATGATCATTCCAGCCTACCTCTTGCTGGTTAACGAGTGAAACACCTCGTGAGCTTGAATGATGTTATTTAGAATTTGTCTGCCTTCCACATAACCAGATTGTTCCCCTGAAACTAGAGTAGGCAGTAAAGGTTTGAGTCTGTTGGCCACTACCTTGGATATTATCTTGTATACCACATTGGATAAAGCTATGGGTCTATACTTATCAGGTGTTTGAGCGATGTCCTATTTGGGGATCAGGGAGATGAAGGAGGTATTGAGTGCTTTCAAAATAGTTCTGTTCAACTTGGAATCCTCCACTACATTCAAAATATCCTATTTAACAATATTCCAGCAAGCTTTAAAGAAATCCACATTGAAACCATCTGGGCCTAGTACTTTGCCATTCTGCATATCTTTGAGGACCTCCCCGACCTCCTCTTCAGTTACTGGTCTGTTAAGGTTGAAATTGTCCTCTCTAGACACCAGCTTAGGTATATGTCTAGTTAAGTCCCTGATGTAATGCTCTCTGTCTGGATTGTTTTCCTGAGTTATGCCTCGGAAGTGCTGAACTAACACAGCTTCTATATCCTCATGGGAGATATGAAGCTCCCCATCCTCATCCTTGATTGAAGAGATTCTGTTGTGAGCCCTATTTTCCATGGTGGATCTGTGGAAAAATCTAGTGTTACTCTCTCCTTATTTTAGCCATTGAACTCTAGACTTTTGTCTCCAAAATATTTCCTCTTGTTTACACAAATTTTCCCATTCTTGATGATGTTTATCAACTTGATCACTTTTGACTTTATCAAAGCCTTCCGTGATTAGGGCTTGGTTGAGTTCTTGAATTTTGTTTTCAACAGATTTTTTTCCCACAAAAATGTTGCCAAAATCATTCTTGTTCCAATCTTTAAGCCTGAGCTTGATGTGCTTTAATCTTTTGTGTAGAAGGAACATTCTTGTTCCTTGAATGTGAAAATCTTCTAACCACCATTTCTTAATATTGTTGATGAATTCTGGGTGGGAAAGCCAGATATTCTCAAATATGAAAGGTCTATTCTTGGGAGTGCCTATGCCCTTGATCTCCAATTGAACCGGCCAGTGATCTGAGCCTCCAAAGGGGAGAACTCTCGCTATTATTTCCTTATCTATGAGCATAAGATCCTCTGAGATAATGAATCTATCTAACTTGGAGGCTACATGAGACTCTCCTCCTCTTTTATTATTCCAAGTAAAGAGGCCATTGTTTGTATCAATATCAACTAGTTTCATATTATCTGTAAAGGTTTGAAATGCTAAAGAGTCTTTACTTAGAGCTCTGGTTCCCCCTTTTTTCTCCGAAAGTGATTTGATCATGTTGAAGTCCCCTCCCATGATCCAAGGTATTCCTGCATGTTTGTCCCTGAGATCCACAAGGGAATCTAGAAACCTGAGTTTATCATCTATTCTTTGAGGGCCATAAACATTTGTGACCAGATAGGTATCCCTATCTTCTACAGGCTGAATAATTACCGATAAATAATTCCTAGATGCTTCAGAATCTATTATACCAATATTTTGGGGGTTCCAAAGAGTGAGTATGCCCCCTGCTGTATTCTCTGCTTTGACTTCTAGAAACTCAAATCTACTGAGCCATTTGCTATGAATTTGTCTTAACTTGTGAATGGAACATTTCGTTTCCTCGATGAAGATTATATCTGATGTTGCTTGTTTAATTCTATTACTAAGCATTCTCTGCTTTCTTTTACTACCTATACCCCTGATATTCCAAGATGTGAACTTCATAATTAACGATTTGTAAAGGAGTAGCTTGCTAGATCTTTCATCTTACCTGAATCTATCATTAGCTTTCCACATTCCATCAATAGCTCATTCTACTTTTTTCTACCTCTTTTCTTTCCTGGGTTTCTAGTTGCTAATCCAGGAGTTGTTTTCATCGTTTTCACACCTCTGTTATCCTGCTTGTCAATGTTTTTTTCCTTCTCCAACCCCTTAGCCTAAGTTTTCCATAAAAACAACTGCTGTATTCTATTGAGCTCTTCTTGAGGTAATGAATCTACCCCGCCCGTGGTTCCCTATATCAAGAACCCTTCCAGATCTAGGTGTTCCCTGTCAAGAATCTCCTGTAGCTCGTGGTCCTCCAATTCCATTTCACTCTGGGTCATTTCCTGATCCATCTCTAGTTCTGCATCACTCATCATAGTCTCTTTCTGTTTATCAATATCCTGTGTTTGTTCATGGTTTTCTTCTTTCTCCTTCTCCCCAGGACTTTCTCCCATTGCTTGATCTTCTTTTGTTATCTCTTCATCCTCTTCAAGAACTTGGAACTTGTTCTGACTGACCCATTTCCCTTCATTTTGATGTTTCTTTGGGCCTATTTTGTCGCTTTTTCCTCTGTTTACCACTTTGTGAAAGCTATCTGTGTCCTTCATTGTGTTAGCTTTGTTCTTGTTTTGTACCTTACTGAGAGGGCAGTCTTTGAATAGGTGCCCATGTTCATGGCATCTACGACATCTGAACAGAATATGCTCATAGTCTACTGTTTGCACCCATTCTTCATCAAAAACTTCCAAGATTACCTCATCTGGAAGAGCTCCGGATAGATCCATTTCCACACATATCCTTACAAAGGAAGTATATTTTCCCCTTCTTGTGGCTTTAAAAGCTTTGACAAAACGACCTAATTTATTGCCTATGGCAGCTAATGATTCAGTTTGCCAGTAATCAAGAGGTAGAGAATAGAGCCTTACCCAGACTGGTACCGAAGTAAAAGTCTCATGCTCCAGGACAAAATTCATCATCCATGGCCGCATATAGAGGCCTTCTGCTACATAGGAGTAGGGCCCTCCTTCAAACACTCTGTCTTTGTCTTCAATATTTGTGAACACCATAGTGAAGAATCCATTTGACCCAAGATGTAGGTCAATGCTTCCTTTAGGTTTCCAGTGGTATTTGATCCACGTCTGTAAAGCTTTTTCAGTGGGCCATAATCCCATGAATTTATAGATGATAGCATAAGTCCACATGTGATCCCTATGCGCATGTAGAGCAGGATCATTTAAAACTACTCTGGGTGTGATCTCAACTTTCGGTTTACAAGGTCCCTTTTGTTTTTTGTTCCCTTTTTTTGTCTTCTTCCTCCTTGTCTATTGTGCTATTATTTTCCTTAGTTTTGGTTCCATCTATCTCCTCTCCCATATTCCTTTTCCCTTCCTCAGCAATACCTCTGGCATTTTCTAGAGGTTTCTTGCCTCTACTGGCTATGACCTCCTTATAGGAGGGAGTGGAACTCCCTCCTCTGCATCCCTCCATGTAGATCAATCCTTGCAACAGTGTGAAGCCTTAGCTGTTCGTGTTCCGTTCTGTCAATCCGAGGCACTCACCTTCAGTCGTCTTATGTATAAGAATACTTACAGTGGAGACATTTTCAAAATAAGGTCTCTAGTATGTACATACCCAAATTTGAAAAATGCATGTTAATAAATAGTAGGGTATGAGAAGTCAACTTCCCTTGAAAAGATGGTGCCAAAAATTGTTGAAGTATGGAGTGAGGTTTCAAACAAATGATGGAGTGAAACCAATCTTCAATATATCCCTTACTTTCCTGATTTCCCATAACTGTCATATCATGAAGTTCTTGAGCTTTTAAAATGGCTTGTTGATGCACGCTAGAAGAAACCTCATTTTCTTTCATAACTTTGACAATTTTTGGATTTGAAACATTCCCAATCTCAATATAAGTATTCTGCAATGGTGCATGTGAGATAGAATGGGTGGGAAAGGTAGGTAAATTTTGCAGTTCAACACTGTAAGCATGTTGTACTGGTTTATTATGATGAGGGTGTGGAATGAGTTGAGCAGGAAATTGTGTAGGGCATGGATCATTTTGATGATATGGTTGATTGGGTTGTGTGGATGATTTTGATGGGTAAGCAAGATGTTGTGGAAGAGTTGGTGAAGAATATGGATGATGTGTTTGTGCTACAATATGTGGGAGAGTATTCATGTAATCATAAGATGAACCATGCCAAACTTGTAGACAAGATTGGTGGGCGTTATATTGAGATTGACATGGATGCCCTAAAACATGAGTATTCCATAATGGATTATTCAAGTAAGAAAATGGAGAGGAAGTGTTTTGAACCATACATGTAGGCCATGATTTCCATGGTTGTGAAATTGTTGTAGCTTCCCCATCTCTTTGATATGCTACTTCCATCCTAGATAAGGAAGAGTGAGTATCTATGGGATGCTCCTTTTGGCAATGAGGGAAAAACACTTCTTCAATTTCTTGATTTTTCTGAACCATCAAAACATCCAATTTTGAATTTAGAGAGCTAATAAAATCATTTTTTAAATGTTCAAATAAATTATTGATTTCAACTCCTATATCTCCTGTTCTTGTAGTAGATTTGGAAAAGAAAGAAGAAACTTCTCTAGAATTCTTACAAGTCTTAAAGTTTCCTCTTGAATACCTTATGCATAATTTACAAACATCATCATATGATAACTGAAAAACATCATCTTTTCCCATTAGATTTAAGAGTTCTAAAAATTCATATTTGATTCCTTTAAGAATGAGTGTTTTTAAGATCTCTTTTTTCAAATGCTTATGCTTTGATTTTTGAAGGTTGTAATAAAATCGCTCTACATAGTCCTCCAAGCTTTCATCTTCCTCTTGTATCAAATTGAAAATATCTTCATCGGCCTTGCAATAGTCTTGGTACTTCTTCAAGAATACGTTCTTCATGTCCTCCCATGTTTGGATGCAGTTCCCACCAAGGCTCATGAACCATCAGAGAGCTGCTCCTTTTAGAGTAAGAGGAAAAACTTTCAACCTTTGATCATTAGTACAATAATCATATCCTCTACAAAGTACTTCAAACTCAAATAAAAATTTATCTGGGTCTTCGTTTTCCAAACCATGAAAATTTGGTAGAGAAGATGGGGGAATTATGTGCATTTGTGTCACTCCTCCTAGATCTTTGATAGGGAATTAAAAAGTAGAAATGTGAGCCATTTCTTACCATAATAGAAGATGTTCTTCATGTGTTTCTTTGAGGCTCCTCCTTCAAATGTTCCTGTCAATTGGTTAATGAAATGGGTGGTGCTTACATCACTACTTAAGTGAAATCATGAGATTTGTTTTTAAAAATTTCTACCCTTTTTTTTCTTAGTCATTCACACAGAAATTCAAACATTTATTTCTACTTTAATTCCTACGCAATTTTGTTGAAAAGTGGGCACATGAGCAAGAACTTTACTTACTCGCACACAGGTTCTTACCTTCCGTTTTTAATACCCAGTTCTTGTGCAGCAAACAAACATCAAACTTTTATGTCTATTTCAATTCCTACGCAATTGCACTGAAAAGCGGGTGAGGGAGCAAGAACTTTACTTACTCGTACGCAGGTTCTTACCTTCCGTTTTTAATACCCAATTCTTTCCCAACAACAAATATCAAACATACATAACTTCTACGAAATAGAAACACTCTCCCCAGCAACGACGCCAAAATGTTGGGTGCATATAAGGTGTCTTTTAGAACTCCTAATTGCCTCACATTAATTATGAACTTGGGTAAGTCTTTTTGTTTCAAGAGTGTACACAATATGTGCAAGTGATGGAAATCGTTATATCTATAGAGAGTAATTCTTTAAGATAAATTATCAATTTCAATACAAGAGTAAATGGATCAAACCATAAATCTCAAGCTTGTAACTTCAAGGAAATTAACCTATTCAAGCATCAAAACTAAATCTTAATCTAAACCAAACTCAATCTTAATCAAGAGATTATAATTGCAATTACATCAACCGAGTGCACCGTAGCAATAATAGAGCTCTTTTAGCTGAATCTAAACTACTGCATAGAAATAAAGCACCTGATCTAATCAATAACACTCTGTCCTTTAATTAACAAGAAATGATTCTTATCTAATAATTAATTCAATCCATGACATAAATGAATGAAATCAATTGACAGAATTAAGAATTAATGAAATGAATACACAAACTCCACACTGGTGAAAGTAAATCAATTGTAAAGCTGTAAAACAAAATAATTAAGCTTGCAGTAAAGGAAAAGTAAAAGTATAAAACAGGAAATAGCAGTGAAATCCACCAGTGACCAGGCCCAAGTCGCCAGCGAACACTGCTTAACTACTTCAAAATATCGCCAATGAACAGCAACACGAATTATGTATTATTCATCAGATACAAATGTCGTTACAACATGATGTGTCCTTCAAAATCACGCTTTATATATTAAAATTACAATTGAAGTAAAAAGGCAAGAAGTTTCCTCCTCTCTATTCTCTCCCTATTCTCCAATTCTCCCCATATTATCCTCCTCTCTTTGATCTCTGTTTTCATTTAAATACACAGAGAGCAAAGGGAAGTTACAACAAAGATGATTACAAAATTATTTCCATTACAAATTTAGATTATACAAAACAAATTGATTAGAAAGATCATATTTGAAAGATCTTTCCATCAACATTCAGCAAGAACAAGTCGAATTTGGTATTGCAACTGGAAGAATTTGGAAAACGGCCGCAACAACAAATCTGAGAAAATCGTCTTCGAAGAACCTTTCGTTTCTCTTAATACAGACCGAATTTTGGAAAACTTCTCATTACAAGACTAATTCAGTTCATTTTGGACAAAACCCATGTTTCAGATTTTCCATATTCTCCTTCATTTGTCCGAAATGTCCAATGCAAAACCGTCACTTCTTATTCCAACGAATTTCTGAGTTGGAATATTTAATTGTGAGTTGGAGATCAAATTTGCAATCTGGAAAAGGTCTTGGAGGCTAAAATCATGAGTGATGTTACAACAAATCCATTAATAAACCATCATTGGTAAAATCATGCATAATAATCATCAATTTATTAAAATTAAAGGAGAAAAATAGTATTTATCCATAAGAGCATAAATAATTATAAAATGGAATTATATGATAAATTATGATAAATGACGTGATAAAGAATGGTAGAAATGGGTGAAATATGCATCAAAAAGTGATAATAATAATGACAAATTAGCGGCCCAACAGTCTAGAGGAATCAATCTATGATCAAGATTAAAGTATTTACCCATAATACATTTCACATCGACAAAATTTAAAGAACATTAACATTAACTAAACTATAAGTTAAATTAACTTGCAATTAATATTTTTAATTAGTTAAACATATATATATTTTTAAAAACAATTAACAATGTTATTTACCCTACTTTACCAAGGAAACCCTTAACTTGTGAATCCTCTTTACTACTACTAAGAAAAATATAATAATATAAAGAATTATTATAAGAAGATATTTTAATATAAACAAAACCATAAATATGACTCCAAAATAGATAAATCTAAAGATTTTTTTTTTTTAATCTAAACATACATTCTTAATTTTTTTAATAAACAAAATAAAATTCCACTTTTTATATGCTTTGGTAGCATTTAAATTTACTCAAAATAATGAGTTCCATAATTAACATTTATGGATTGTGCCATTCCTAAGTGTTTATAGGAAAATTGTATTCAAACAAAAGGATTTCAATATATCACTTAAAATAATCACAACTTAAATTTACATACTCATAAATATTCCTTAGCCATCCATAAAGAAGAAAACCTACTTACTTAGTATACTTTTTCTCCAAATAAAACTAATACATACATACATACATACATACATACATACATATATATATATATATATATATATATAATTCCTAAACATAAAAATAGATCAAATTTTCCAACCAAGATTCTTTATCTAGAACCTAGCAAGAGTGTTCAAACTTGGGCTTATTCATGGAAGCATGGATGAAAATGGTTAGAAATATGACAATCCTTGTCTTCCAAAATATACCATTGAATGTGTATTATATGAGTTTAAGCTTTTGAAAGATCATTAGCATAATGTTTCCTTATTTGAAAATATCATTAAAAAAAAGGCAATTGAAAGCATTGCAAATCTCTTAATCTTTCTTTGAAAAGGTTATACAATTTTTCTCTTTTACCTATTTTATAATATTTATTGAATCTTCAAAGGCAACTTTATGGATTTTTTTTTTCTTTTTAATAAATGGAAAAAAAATTAGTGTTAGATCCGTCAACTCAATAGAGTTATTAGTTCTTAGGCCCATTCTAACTTTAAAATTTAAACTATAACCTTCATGTTCATGCATATATACCTCACTTGTTATAAAAGTGTGCAAAGTGTTGAAAAGCTTAGTATTCTTGTTTTGTGCTCAAACTAAAGTAGGGAGTCCCCTAATAAAATTATGGAATGTGATGTAGTTTATCATAACATCATATGTCACATGATTCTATGTTTCACATGAGTATTATTAACACTTTATTTAGCACACATATTGTTTCAGTTTTGAGAAATTTTAGATTCCATTTTATAGTTTGATGTCTTATATTAAAATGTTAAATTACACATGTATCTTTATATTGTCACAAGAAAGGGTAAAGGGGATTAACAAAAAATCCTTGATCATGTGTGCTGTTAGTTCCAGTCTTCACAACCTGTCACCAAGGATCAAAATCAGCTCTTACTATGTCTGGTTTTCAGAGATGTTTTGCACATGAGTTTCAGCGCAACTCATATCCTAAGTATGTTCATCAAAAGGAGCTCGGAAAAATATTTTCAACGGTATATCACAGTCCCATAACTGGCTCATGGATTAGAAGATATGATCGAAATGAATGATTGATTTTTGGTTATGCATGTTTTGAGGTCAGTTGCTGCACACAGGGACAAGTTTACAACAAAATCAGTTTGGATAGGAATTTTACAAAAGTGGAAGAGGCTTTTGTCCATCACATACCAAATAACAAAAAACTCCTTCAGTTTATGCACAGGCATTACTATGTGGGAGATATGCAGTGATATTTGAAGCCTACATTAGAACAAAACAAATTTTGCAGTTATTTCACTGTTTTAGTCATTTTAGTACGGTGGCATTTTACAACAGATGGAAAGTAATTTTGAGAAATCCAAAGAGGTTTTTGTTAACCACGAGCCATATAACAAAAAAATCTTTCATTTTATTCATAGGTGTCATGAATTTGGATATGTGACTAGATCTTTACAGCTCATTTTCACAGATTTAAATTTTTAATGATTTTCTGTTTTAGAGATGATTTTGTGGCACATATTGCAAGAAACTGGAAACAAATTTCCAAATTTGAGAGAGGTTTTTCTCCAACATGACCTTATCTACAAAAACCTCTTTCAGTTTTGTAACAGGTGCTATGGTTTAGGAGATACGAGTTCATCTTCAACACTTATTTTTAGAAATTTGGTCCAAGTTTAATGTAACTGATTCTATTTTGAAGAAGATGGTTGAGCTCAATTCCCTTAGTACAGGGATGAGAAAATGTATATATTTTATGAATTTCATATTTCAGAGGTTCGATTTTGCCAAAGAGGCTGGTTGGCATTGTGTAAATTTTTCTTGAATATCATTTTATTAAAGCAATTTTCTACCCTTTGGACCTGGGATCCATCACGGTGTTATTGTTCAGTATGTTTTTCATGTAACTCACTTAGATATTTTGTTTTTCTGCCTTGTTACAACATTGTCTAAGAGATGTGTTAGGAATTCATCCTCTATGATGCTCCTTTCATGATGATTTTGTTTTTAGATGTAATGGTTGTCTTTGCAGAATTCATCCTTTGCTAGATGCTCTATTGAGCAACCTCGTTATTCGCTTTCATCTAAAGTTGCTGTTGCAGATCCATCCTTTGTTTGATGCCTGCAGGGTAGTGGGATTTCTCCCCTATGCTACTCACATTCACAATCTTTATCTAGCTGAACATGGCACTTAATTTTCCCCAAGTTTGCTGGCAGAAACTGGGATTGACTCCATAGCCCAATCACCCTTTCTCTTGCTGTTTTGACCCAAAACTTTCAAACAAAATCCTCACACTCCATACGTAGCCTAAAATCCATATTTGTTCAGTAATATTGACTGAAATTCACAAGAAGAGAGCCCTCTCCCGACCTGGTAGGGCTAGCTACCAGGTTAAGCTTGGTTTGTGGTTATCCTAAGATTGCCTGCCTTCACCCTGAGGTCAATCTAGGCTCTAACATGTGCTATAACAAAATGATTGCAATATGGTTTGAGTTTCTTGATAACTCTTATATTGAATGTGCATTATCTTCGTTAATGTAATGCAACTAAATAATGTGTTATGTATTTAAAAAATTTTCAGTGACATCACTTTGCTGTAATAACCATATAGATAGATTGTGATCACACTTGGATGAGGGTAAGAAAGTCTATATATAAGTTTTCATCATAAAAATATTGTGGATGTTGGCATATTTCGCATTGATGTCACACGTATAAATAATAGATGAGGGTCAATATTCATCAGCTATTCAAGAATACATAGTTCCTGTATAAGCTAAAGGATTCTTGCTCACAAAATGCTTCTTAACTAGGATTGAATGAAATGCTAAACTCATTTCTTCACCTGCTATTATTGAGAGGCATTATTTATTGTTTGAATTTATATAGTGATGTACAAATCTATCTGAAGACCCATTAGGCTATATAACATGAATTCTTTAGTACAAAGGCCAAGCTAATTTCTAGACTACCTATTAAGAAATAAGACTTTGGAACAATTCAATGCACAAATGTCCAGAACTGTAAGGTCTCACCTTACAAACCATTAGTATTATACTAAGGCTGACTCAAAATGCGATACTATTTTATTTTATTTTACGTTTTTATGACGTAAAAGTTAATGCAAGGTCATATATATATATATATATATATATATATATATATATATATATATATATATATATATATATATATATATATAGATATAGATATAGATATAGATATATCTATATCTATATATATATAGATATATATAGATATAGATATAGATATAGATATATATATATAGATATAGATATATCTATATCTATATCTATATCTATATATATATATATATATATATATATATATATATATATATATATAATTTGTATTCTTTACACTACACACTAATTCGTACTAACTAACTAACACATGGTAATTTTAATCTTCTCATCAAAGCTAGAGGGTCATGGCTAGTCAAGATCCAAAACTTACAAAAATATGATTTAAATGATAGAGTCTTTAGTGGGATAAATAATATCAATATTTACAAACCACAATTTCCAATAAGCTAATTGTTCATTCTATTGCAATTAAATGTGTTTAATAGTGACTAATTTGATTTTGTTCTAAATAACATGCCTATGAATTCTTTGTTAAAAAAAAGGGAAAGAAAAAAAAAAGATAATTCAACTTATAAAGAAGTGGTTTCCAATGATTATGAATTCATATGCGAGCTAACATTACAACAATTCACTTACCCAAATTTGACTTCCATGGATTTTTAATTCAATGGAATCAACATGCTTATTCATTGAGATATTTACCTAAACACCTTGGTTGCAAATCCTAAATTCACTTAGTCATATGTACAGACAATTCATAGATGTAATTAGCTAAAACCATTGAAGCATTATGTAAAACAGTTTGTAAGCATGAAATGTACAACCATTGAGGCATTTTTTCAAACACTTACAACCATAAAAAAAAGTCACAAAACAAGTTGCTAACTATTAAACTATCAAACAAGAAATCGCAAGTTATTTAAACTATCAATGTATTAGCCATTGAGACTTTAAAACAATAATTCCAAGTTTATATAATAGGTTGGTTTCATAAATAGAGATTACGAGGTAAATCACATCTAAAAAAAACAGCAAAACAAACCACTAGGCAGGAACAACAAAGGCGCAAAATATACTATATTAGAGAACCAGATTCTGGAACTCTGTTGTATGAAATCAATATTCGGGTGACACGGCCTTAAGTTATAGATACCCCTTGATGTTAAGATGAAATGAAATAGAAATGCCTAGAAACGTGATTCTTTAAAACCACAACCAAAATCAAATTCCTACTATCTCATTTATCAGTTCTGTCGAACATATAATGTGAAAAGTTATCTACAGCTGTAAAGTGAGAAGGAAAAACCAATTTATGCTATTAATATGTTTTCATAAAACTCATGGCAGCTTAAATACTTCAGCCATTAAGACATGTTGTCAATCAACTAGCAACGAAACTGTAAAAAAAAGACTTACATAAAATGAACTACATTTATTTAAAAATTTATTCAACATTTAGTAAGCATTTGATATACATCTAAGTTTCAGTCAAGAACCAAATAAGAAAAACCCATGTAATGAACTACAAAAAACACAATATAATGTTGTCAACATACCTGGCAGTGAATTTATATAACTCCAAAAACATGGGAGTATGTTCAATTTCCAACAAGAGTATGATCCAGCTCTAATATCCTCACCAACTCACTGTGAACCACCCGGTTTTCCTCCCAACCATATCCACGAAGAACTTCTCCCGCTGGAACCCCCAAGTTGCAAAGTCTCACAAGCAGTACCAAAAGATAACAGTAGAGAGATTTGAACTAAGGAAGAAAATTTTCACTTCCTCTGAATACCACTCATGTCCAACCTCGATAGATAGAGCCCTTATAATTTTAGTAACAATTTCAGATTTATTTTGGAAGCAATTGGATACTCTCCATATCTCTCCCTCTCATCATCTTCCTCAACTCTCTTCCACTCTTGGCATGATAATACACACCCATTTGAGAATACATGAGACTCATATATAGGAGGAGCAACCAATTCTTGTCATAAAGGAGGAGTAATGTGCATGCATTGTATTCCATTTAAAGGAGTGTAACTTATGCCATTAAGGAGAGGTATGCATGACTTAGTTAAGTTAAGTGTAACAGATGCATTAAAGGGAGCATAAGAGGAATATTCTATGACATATTTTTAATGAGCGAAAAGGAATATGCCATTCTTTGATGAGTGCACAAAATAGAGTGTAATCTATTATTTAAAAGAGAGAGAGAGAGAGAGAGTTACATAGAGCCATGAGAGTCATGAAGGAGAGAGTTGTGAAGTGATTGAGGAGATGAAGTTGACTTGTAATTCCTTTTTAATAATAATATCATAGTCTCATAAAAGATAATAATAATATTAATAATATTGAGTATTCACTCAAGACTGAACTATTAGGATTGATTAATGATAATTTAAGTGGTTTTCCGTCAACTATGCTTGATTACTAATTTATGCAAGGCGATTTACTATTTTTGGAAACTCATGTGTGAGATGCTAGACACGACTTTCTAGTTTTAGAAAGTCATTCCAGAATTGTGAGAATAAAATTTTATTTAATGAAATTCATCCGTGAGCTGTCGATTTTCAACATCCATGAGTGGTACTTTTCTTCTGGATAATAGGGATTCTGTACCCCTATTTCAAGCATCTTCGTGTCTTAGTAGATTGAGGACTCCGCATCCTCGTCTACTCCAAAGATCCAAGATTCAACAACTTGATCTTTTTAAATATTCAGGACTTTGCACCTTAAATATAAAAGACTCCACGTCTTTATCTTTCTTGGATTTGGGACTCCATGCCCTAATTTCCATGCATTATCATCTACTGTGCTTTGAAACTCCATGTTTCTCCTTATGTTACTGATAGTGAGCTTTTACCCATCTGATGGCTCGCTAGTAAGGCCTTGTTCAAAGACCTGCACACATTACAATTTCATAGATCAAAGGAATCAAATGAATTTCATAATGAAATTAACTTAATCACATTTTACCAAGAATGGTGCATGACTTCCACAGTCATTTTGGTTTTGAGGAAATAACTTCCACACTCATTCATAACTGAACATCCTTGTTGGAAAGTGACGAGGTCCTCTACAACATCCTGCTTAGTATAATATTAGACATATATAATCACACAAATAACGTATCATTCATAAATCATAATTAACCATCTATTCCACATAACCGTGAGCAACCATGGGTCTATGTGCCTCAATCTTGGATCAGTATCCATGTTATACACCTACTTAATAAATAAGATGCACAAAGACAAACATATTTATAACATTTACTTAACCAAAATCATCTAATACAGATAATCAAAGATGCCACACATAAGAGTAAATATAAGTATATAAAACATTGTTCCCCAATCCAATGATCAATCTTCCATACATAAACATAAAAGGAAATATAACTATGTATATAAAACATTATTCCTCAATCAAGTGATCAATCTGCCATATATATAGCTTTTCAAAAATCACCCTTGATAGGAGTGACAAAACTATACTAGGAAAAAAAATAGGACACTACATACTCCCCCTCTTGTACTAAACTTGTCTCGAAGTTTGACTAAACAAAAAATGAAACTCAAGGCACATAGAAGATGCATATTTCCAAGTGGAGGAACTAGGACTGTGTGGGTCCCATTAGAAATTTACTTGGTCCAACATGCAACATCTGAGCTATCAAGTACAATGGTCCAGAATGAAAACTAGCTCAGCCTTCAGAGTCCCTTCGTTTGTTACCTGTAATTGATGCCAATCGAAAATGTGAGAAGAATCATGAACATACTTACGTAGTACTGAAATATGAAATACATCATGCATATGATGAAATACTACTGGTAAAGCAAGACAATATGCCAGAGGTCCAACCCTTTCGAGTTCACAAAAGGCACACCAAATCAACGAGAGAGCTTAGACCGTTTCCCAAACCTAATAGAGCTTTTATGAGGTTTTACTCGAAGAAAAACAAATCCCCCTTCTTTAAAACTATGATCCACTCTATGCATATCAACATAGCTCTTTTATCTATCATGTGCCTCCTTTAATCTTTGTCTTATACGACACACTTGTTCTTCCATTTCTTGAATAATTTTAGGACCTACCAAGAATCTGTACTCTAATCTACCCCAACCTAAAGGTGTTCTGCATGGTCTTTCATACAAAGCTCATAAGGTGCCATGCTAAGGGAGCGTTGATAATTTTTATTGTAAGAGAAATCCACTAGAGGAAGATAATCTTCCCACTTAGATTGTTCATCCATCACATACATTCTAAGCATGGCCTCTAACACTTGATTTACTCTTTGAGTTTGACCATCAGTTTCCGAATGATAAGTTGTACTGAAATTTAATTGTGTCTGAAGGGCTCCATGGAAACTAGTAAAAAATATTCCTGTGAATATAGAGGCCCTATCTGATATGATTTTCTTAGGAAAACCATGAAGTCTAACGATTTCCTTAATAAATACTTGTGCTATTTTAGGGGCTTTGTAAGTATCTCTAATAGGTATAAAATGGGTACTCTTAGTAAGCTTATCTACCACCAGCAAAATGGAGGTATTCCTTTTGGTTGTTTCACATAATTAAACAATAAAGCCCATAGATATTTCTTCCCATTTGGACTCAGGAATGTTATGCGGCTGCAAAAATCCTACTGGATGACCATGTTCTGTTTTAACTAGCTAACATTCTGAACATTTTACCACAAAATTTGCTACATCCATCTTCATGCTTGCCCAAAAGAAAATTTTATTTAAATTAGCATACATCTTCTGGAGTCCCAGGTGAGCCATATATCTTGCATGGTGAGCTTCTTTCGAAATGAAATCCCAAAGCCCATCTTGATTTGGAACTATAATATTTTGCATGAATCTCACCATACCATCGTCATCACAAGAATACCCTTCTACCTTGCTTTTCTTAGGCCCCTCCCCACAAAGAGAAACTTTAACTTCCTTGCACCATTCATATACATCTTGTGCCCTAAAGATATGCTCTTTTAAATCAAGCTTCAATGGAATTTCTGAAAAGATGCATGGTCTTTGACTCAATGCATCACGTACTTTGTTCAATGTACCCTTGATGTAAGTTATGTCAAAATCATATTCACTTAGGAGTTCTAACCACATTCTTTGCCTAGCATTTAGATCACTTTGAGCAAATATATGTTGCAAACCCCTGTGATTTGTTTTCAATTCAAATTTCTTGCCCACTAGATAATTTCGCCAAAGTATCAAGGAATGAACTATAACTGCTAGTTCTAGATCATGGGTTACATAGTTTTCCTCATGTGGCCTTAACTTCCTAGAGTCATATGCAATCACCTTACCATCTTTTGATAATACCGCACTAAATCCATCTTTTGACACATCGGTACATACTATAAAAGTTCTATCCATATCTAGAAACTTAAGTATCGAAGTTGTAGTCAAACATTGTTTGAGCTTGGAGAAGGATTGCTCACACTCATTTGTCCAATTAAATCATACTCCCTTCCTACGCAATGAAGTGATTGGGATGGTTATTTTTGAAAACCCTTCCACAAATCTCTGATATTATCCTGCCATATCCATGAAGCTATGCACTTCATGCAAAGTAGAGGTTGTTAGCCATTCTAAAATTGCATCGATATTTGTTGGGTGAATATAAATTCCTTCATTGGAGATAATGTGTCCAAGATAATGGATTTTTTATTGGAGAAAAGAACATTTCGACATTTTTTCATAAATTTTATTTTCTCTTAAAATTCGCAACACTAATCTGAGGTGTTTCTCATGCTCTTCTAGGGACTTTGAATAGATTAGGATGTCATCAAGAAATGCTTGTACAAATTTGTCCAAGTACTTCCAAAATACACCATTCATCAGACTCATAAACACTCCCGGGGCATTAGATAACCCAAACGGAACAACCTGGAACTCATAATCACTAAAACGAGTTAGAAAAGCAGTTTTGGAAATATCCTCTTCTTTAAATCTAAGTTGATGATATACAGATTGAAGATCGATCTCGGAGAATATGGTGTCTCCATTCATTTTATCAAATAAATCATCAATGTGAGGAAAAGGATATTTATTTCAAATAGTTACTCGATTCAATTACCTATAGTCAAAACAGAGCTGAAGAGATCCATCCTTCTTCTTTACAAATATCACAGGAACTACCCAAGGTGAAACACTAGGCCTAATCATACCCCGGTCCAATAACTCTTGAAGTTGCATTTGCAACTCATGAAGTTAAACAATAGACATTTGGTAGGGATATTTGGATATAGGTTCGATACCAGGATCTAGCTCTATGGAGAAGTCAATATGTCGTTTTGGAGGTAAACTAGGCAACTCCTCTTGGAACACATCGAAGAATTCTGAAAAGAAAGGATATTCATCAAAGGATGAAAGCTCTCCCTCATTTAAAGTCATTATAGTATAAATTTGACATACTTTCCTAAGACTTCTCTTCATGTGCAAGAATGAGATAAGTCTTAAAGAAATAGGTCTCTTTTCCCCATGAAGAACCATAGATTGGCCCTCATCACTCAAAAAATGAAGGGTTTTTCTTCGACAATTAAGCACAGCCTAGTGGGCTTCGAGTAGTCCATTCCAATTATCACATCATAGTGACCAAATGGCATCACATAAAGATTCACATTTGTGTTACCGGGAAAAGTGTCTATTTAGAACTGCTCTATCCCACTAAGGTGTGACAGCTGCCTTAGAAGCAAACAGAGAAAACTACTTTTGTATCTCCTTTATGAACTATAAATAAAGAGGAATAGGAAGAACCAACCTGTGTCTTGCGCTAGTCCTTTGATCCAATCTCTCTCCTCTTTGACAACTTCCAGCTACCTGCTCCCTTACTTGCCCAGTTTCACCAAGTACCTGTAAGATCACAGAAGAAGAAAACTATACAAAGACATGGATTTATATTCATAAATAACTTAGCATCAGATTTAAGTTAACCATACAAATGTAACAAGCATCAATGATACAAAAGCATGGAGGAGAAACTCAAATAGTTTTTATTGATATATAAGAAGATCCAGGAGGAGTTACAACCGATGATTCCTGACCCAGCATCAACCTCCCAGCAAAGAAGCCCCTCTTCACCTCCAACAAAGCATAGATCACCCAATTCTCTGATATGTATCTCAAAACCAACAGCAATTCCTTACAATGTGCAAAATTCCAGCCTCTGGATCTCTGGGATGAGGGATCCATATATAGATGTATGCAAGGAGGATGAGTCAGCTTATGATTTGATTAGTGGCTTCTCTCTGTCAGTTCTTGCTTCCACTTGGAGACTGAAAGCCTCTTACTCATCCTTGGTCGAATTCAGTGAGGCAAGTGTCATAGGAGAAGATTCTGGAAGCTTCCATTGTCTTTCCACCTTGCAGAATGACACTGCCATTTGTCATTTCCCGCTCAACGCACCCTGGTAGTGCATTTAGGTGCGTTGCAACGCACCTAGCCAGTGGACTTGGGTGCTATGCAACGCACTTAGCTAGTGGAGCAGCTGAAATGATCCTGTTTTGACTTATTCTGAGCAGTTTCTGGTGGAGAACTCCTGGGAGAAGCTGTAATTTGTTGACCTTGTTCCTTTAGGGGTTAGAACAACACTTTTAGGGACTTAGGAGCCCTTGGTTTATGGACATTTCATGCTTAGAGCTGCAAGGCACAAAAATGTCTATAACAGTTGCCCCCTAAAGTATGAGGCCGTTTATCGGGTGAAATGCTTTATTAGGAGGATCCGAAGTTCTTTCAATGCTGGGAGGAGACCTGTTATAAGATACAATACAATACATTATCTTCATACTGTTTTCATGATCTGGCTGAGGCGGGAATTCCCATGCTCAGCTTTATAAATTCATTTTCATGTACATAGGACAGACAATCGTCTGATGGTAGACTGATGATTCTGATAGAGCCATCATCCTTTTGGTAGGATGATTATCTGTGCTGCAATGCTGTACATTTCAATGTCTTTATTTTCCTGAATATATATCGTAGCCCGGATGGATGAAACTAGATCCGGGGTCTTCAATCTCGTTCGATCTTCACTCGAAGTACAAGTCGATCCATGTGAGAAATGTTTTGAAGTCGAACATGGAAAGACATCGCTTGATTACCAGTCAATGATGTAAACTGTTAACAAGCGCGAGAGGAATCACCGATAATGATAATGATCCTCAAGGTACTGCAGTACAATTCGCATGGTGTGAATAAAGGACTTGGCATCAAACACCACGCAAAATATTTCGGTCGAAGGTCATTGATGTAAACCTGTCGCCGGAAGTGAGAAACTTGCCATTGAGGCATGCAAGCTTCAAAGTACTGAATGGGGTGTTCCTAGACCAACTTCTTGGATAATGAGCTGATGTCGACAAGAAGTGATCCATCATAGGAGGGCCTTAATGAATCCCATATCAATGACATGGAACGGAGCAAATGATTTTGATGGAGGTGAAAACGATCTGATGATATATGGTTCAGGGTGGCGGTCATGAAAGAATGGAGTATAATGTATGGTAGTGGGCGGGACACAGGTGGCCTTTCTGGATGACTTCTCTTGAACATATCGGTGACACTGATGTGATGGATTGGTAGCATTAACCCCAAATTTGGATGGTATGGCATGACCATGGCGATGTGACCGGTGAATGAAACAACCCAACCCGACTCGGGCACGGAGCGGAAGTGTCATGTTCAAGAGCGACTTGCTACCAATAAAGATTCTTTGAGTTTTCTTCCCAATTTTTCCCCAGTCATTGCTGACCAGTACCTCTTTATTTTTGTCAAGCTTGAGGAGGATAACATATGATTGTTCTATAATTTTCCCTTCGGGCAAACCCATCGCTATGTTTTAACGAGCCTAGCGATAGTGAAACTCGTTCTCGTCTAAAGACAAGTTTGTCGCTATTAATCTTTTTAACGAGTTTAATGACAAAGATAACTCGGTCCTTTTCATTTTTAGAGAGTCTGAAAAGGTACGTAAAGGTAACTCCAAAATTCCTTTTTCGTCATCTAATCCCTTAAGTCTGAAAAAGTATAAAACAATACAGAAGGGATGAATTTTCGATAGCTTTAACGAGCCGAATAAAACAAGCGCTCGATCTTTTTGTGCAATAATCCCTCAGGTCCAAAAAGGTTAAAATCTAGAGGAGGGATAGCACTTCCTGTCCGTTTAACGAGCTGGAAGGCCAAGGAGTCGGCAATCTTTTCATGTTTTACGAGTCAGTTGAAAAGAGCTTAAAGAAGACTCGTCTTTTGAGGAACGAGTGATAAAATAGGTAGCAACTGATTCCAGGTAAGGTTTGGAATTTTCCAATCACGGCAGTGTCACAAGGATGGCTAGTGAAATCACTCTTCGCAGCTATTCCTCAAAATGGGTAAACAATCAAATGGAGGTGAATGATCGGCCAATGAAAAAGTGGAGGTGACGGTGCAAACACGACCAAGGCTTTAATGGCTGAAGTACTACATTCACGGTGGTTATTTACCGGGGAATAGTTTATTTTTTAATGATCTTAAATGCGGGTGGAAACATTTGCTCATGTCTTATGTTTTTAACGAGCTTGAACTATGTGCTAAAACTGCTCGAGGCGGGTTTATTTTTTAACGAGCTTGAACCCTGCGGTAACACTGCTCATGGCGGGTTTATTTTTTAACGAGCTTGAACCCTACAGTAACACTGCTCGTGATAAGTTTGCATGCCCCCAGCATAATAACGCAAATCGAGGTGCATGCCCCCCAAGCTTCATTGCATTCAACTCGGTGGTTGGAATGAAGGTTTACCTTTGAGATTTGGAAAGGGGATTTGTTTCATTTTTTAATGAGGTTGACACAGATAAGAACCATCCTCGAAATCCAAATCCATTAGATATAGAAGATTTCATATTCCACTGTGGCCACTTCCGCCAGATTACTCGGAGGCGGTAGGGAAAAAGTACCCATTAAGGCAGGGTCTTTTAGGAGACCTACTCCGATATTTTGGAGCGAATGATTGCTTCCATGGATCATTGGAATGCTTCCCGTAACTTGTGAACTATTGGGGAGAAATGTTTGTTGGTCGACGATTGTAATTCCTCCTTGGAAGGGAAATGCAATATTCCTGAAGTAGGTCGAAACAACTGCAGCCATGGCATATATCCAGGGTCTTCCCAGTAGGATGTTGTAATCGAGGTTTCCGTCGATTACTTCAACATCAATTTCTACTGTTTTACCCCCCAGTTCAACCTGCAAGTTACTTAAAATCCCGTATGGAGTGTATGATCGTCCATCAAATGCTTTTAACATTGTTGACGATCGCGACAAGGGTGGTGACCCTAAATTTTTCCAGCAACTCATCGACATAATACATGTGGATGCCCCCTCATCAATAATTGTTCGATGAACAGTTTTGTTGAGGGCTTTCACTTGAATAAGGAAAGCTAGTTGAGCTGGTAACTGAGGGTCATATCCTTTATGATCAAAGGCCACAAGATTGGAATCCATTGGGTCAATCCCACCTATTGTTGATAATGAAGCTTGCTCTTGGGAGAGGCAATTTTGCGGTACCTCAAGTGTCGACATAGCGGACGGCGATTGGGCCAGGTCCTCTATTATATTATAATTCTGTGCTATTTTTGCACGAGGATTAAATGTCGATTTGTGTACTACTCCTTTTGGTGACTTTATCATTGGTTCAGGAATGATGGGTGGCACAACTTCGGTCAAAGTTGTTGTCGAACTACTAGGTTGTTCATTAGCCTTGTTATTCGACGGCTGTGGATTCCCGTAATCTTTATTCCTTGTCAAAGCATCATTTTGCTGCTTTGAGATAGACAACATAAGCACTTGGGATCGGGAAGCATTTTGATTAGCTACCAGTTTGGTTCCCGGGTTTGGAAACGGATCAGTCAATACCGCTGAGGTTTTTGAACTCTTAAAGAGTTTCTTAACTTCAGCTATATGTGGACAATCTCTCGTCCAATGATCCTCATCGCATATATGACACCCCGCAGGGGGTTTCCTTTGCCCATAAGGGTTTGCAGAAGGTTTTCCAGGAGATGACTCATCCTGCTTCTTTTTTCTCCCTTTCTTTTTCTTCTTGCCCCCTGGTTGCTTCAGTTGTTTTCCCTTGTCGGTCGACACGGCATTTACTTCCGAGGCAAGAAGTTTCTCATTTGCATTTTGACTAGAAATTTTACGGGCCTTTTTAGATGTAGCCTTTGTCGATTTCGTGTCTGTTGCGCCAATCATGCCATCGCCGGCATGAGAGTCATTGTTTGATTTAGGAGGAGGAGGAACTGAGAATTCCGGTCTAGGGGCGTCAGGTATTTTATCGTAGAGTGTGCCGGACTGAGTGTAAATCAAGTCCAAATATTGCGCACGAGCGATAACTTGCTCTTCTGTGACGACTCCCCCTTTTGCCACATCTTCCGTGATGGAAGGTAGTAATGACTTGATAAACCATTCAGCTAAGAGCTGATCGGGAACATACGTTTTTACCATTCTACGACGACGTCGCCACTCATGTATATGATCAGATATGTGAGTGGTCGTCGTCTGTTTGAAGTTGGTAAGGAGTTTTGTTCCCGTTTCGTACCTTATTGGTAATTGAAAATGGGTTAAAAAGGTTGTGGCTAGGGTACTGAAGTTGTCAAACGAAGCTCTAGGTAATTCAATATACCATTTTGCTGCTGGACCAGTTAACGTCCTCTGGAAAAGGAGAAGCCTAATCGAATCATCATTTAGGGTGTTTGATGAACACCACAGATGAAATGTCATCACATGATTTGATGGGTCTTCACCCGGATTTCCATTAAATTTAGGAATATCTGACGGAAGTTTATGTGGAATCGCTGGCCACCAAGGGGCATAAGCAATTGGATCATTCGTCAGCCGGTTTAGATCTGGTAATTCTAGAGTTGCTACAAAGGGCAACTGTTGATTCAGGTTAGGCGAAGCATACCCAGGATAAGATGGAATCGCCTGAGCAGTGGGTCTTTGCATACCAGCATAATGTATTTGATGCTGGCAGCTTTGACAAGGTTGATAGGCATAACCATTATAGTATGGTTGTTGATAACCGCTTTGGAAATGCAGTTGCCCATTACTTACAAAGACTTGTTGCTCAGGTCCTTGATATGATTGCTGGAATTGCGGTTGTTGAGATTGAACCAGCCCTGGTTGTTGGACCATTTGCTGTTGTCCAATACTGGATGATTGACCAAGACGAGGAGTCATAGTACTTGTTTGAGCCTGAGTCGCTCTAGATAAGGAGTCACTATCCTGAGGTTGTGATTAAGTTGTTGAGACAAGAGGCTGTTGTATTGCAACCTGAGAAACTTGGGGTTGACATACAACAGGTAGCGCTTGTTCTTGCGATGCAGTCACCATAGCAGGTATAGTGGGAATATCCAACACAGGGTGGACTGGTTGCATTGAATATACAACCCTTGGTTGTTGAGGCAGTATTGGTACCCAACCACTGGATGTAATTCCAGTTTGACTTGAACTTTGTTGTAAACTCCCATATGGTTGTTCTCTGGGAGGGAACAATGAAAAGGCATACTGCCCTCCATATGGTGGCAATCCAGTACTTAAAGGGTAGATTGGCGTTTGAAGACACATTGGATCAATTTGTTGAGTTTCAACATAAGAAATACCAGATGATAATCCGGATGAAGAAATAGGAACTAACCATGTCGTCAAAGCAGTCCCTGATTGGACTCCGGCTTGTTGTTCATAACTTGCCGGGACAGATGGTATACCGACGAACATCATTGGAGTAGCAGCAGGAGACTCAACTGCTGCTGTGTCAGACGACACAGTCCTGGATGTCGATGGCTATTCAGACATATCTAGTCTATCCAAAAGATTTCCTAGCGATTCTTCAAGAACTTGCGATGAAGGGAGACTAACTTATAAGACCAACGAGGGAACAGTGATGTTATTCCGATTCAAATAAATTTTAGACGCTTTGACACAACTTGTTTTTTCAGTTTTTAAGAGTCGAGAAAAAACAAAAGATGACTCTAGTCTCCTTCGATTTTTAATGAGCCTGAAGTGACAAGTGCTCAGATGGACCTTTTCCGTTAAAGAGTCTGAAAAGGAATGAAAGGGACTGCTCTGGAGGTCTAGGTAGAGGGAGTACCAAACCAATCGCAAAACTGCAGAATACTTTTTACGGTACGGCAGTCAATCTTCCCGAATGCTGTGTTCAGTGCATTGCGATCAGTAGGGCGGCCGACATGGCTTCCTATGGATAAAGGATTTAAGCCTATAGGGGTCTCCCAATATATACTCGACGGTACGTGGGAGCACAAATCCGTACTAGCACTTATCGTCTCACAGCGGAGGAATCACCCAACCATCAGTGAGGACAACAGTTACCAGGCTTTACAACGCCGGAATACGTCTCTAGCCTAGACCTCTAAATGTTGTGCGTTAAGTTCCAAAGCGTTGTTAGATTCATTGAATTTATTTTAAGTTGATATTTCTTATGAAGTTTGCCTTTTGGGTTCACCATGAGATGTAGATGTAATTCCTAAAATGCAATCTAAAGATGATAAACAAACTTTTATCTCTTTTCAGCAATGAAAATCCTAGCTACTAGGGGAAAAGAAAGACACAATATTTTCACAAAGAGCAAAGAGCACACTGTAAATGCACTTTCCTAAATCAAGCCAAACAGACTGTCTATATGCAAATGCACATGCATGTATTTGTTTTTCACTTTCTTAGTATTGATGCTAAAAATAAAGTTGATGTACAAATTTGAATTTGCTTTCAAGCGACAAACATAAACAAGCTTCTTTTCGAATTCAAAAGGTAGAGATGATTATGACACTTTATGATTTTGAAATAAATACTCGTTTTGACACTAGAAAATCACAAATTCAAACCAAAGGCAATAGTAAAAGCATAATTGACCATCAACAGCAAATAAACTTTCTCCTATGATCAAAATCGACACTTGCGACAGATCTAAATCAAAGGACGACAGTACGACTATTATACTTTTGCAATGGAAAACTGTAAACGACTCAACAAACACACAAAAACATCTACAGTTCTTTTGTACAAATGAGGCGGAATATCAGTAAGGAAAAGGGGTTTGAAATAGTCATATACTGATCACAGGCTGCAAAAAATCAGAGACAAAACTGGAAAGAATGAAGCAAAGAACCTCAGCTGCACAGGGCTAGGCTGATCAGCGCACCTGTTACACAGAGAAACTGCATTGCAGCGCAGGTTGCCCTCTCGGGAAGTGCGTTGAAATGCAGAACCTCTTCACAGTGCCTGCGCTGGGGCAAAAACGAGAATTCTATCCGGGTTCTGGGTCATAGTTTGCAGTTTAATCTTTGGTTTTTGGCCGAGTAAAAGAAATCAGTAATGCACAATCAGGGGTAGATCTAAGGAGGGTCTAAGAACTATCACAAGGGCAATCAGATAGTCTATGAATCAGCTGTTCAAATCATAAACAGATCCAGTGAATGGATTGGAGCAATAGATGTCTACTTTGCATTTGATATGGAAAATGCAGTTCGAATGCTACTTATAAGTTTATGAAACAAACATCAAGAGATACACAAACAAACTAATTAGACATTCGTCCCCAGCGGAGTCGCCATTTTGTTATCGGGAAAAGTGTCTATTTAGAACTGTTCTATCCCACTAAGGTGTGACAGCTGCCTTAGAAACAAACAGAGAAAACTACTTTTGTATCTCCTTTATGAACTATAAATAAAGAGGAATAGGAAGAACCAACCTGTGTCTTGCGCTAGTCCTTTGATCCAATCTCTCTCCTCTTTGACAGCTTCCAGCTACCTGCTCCCTTACTTGCCCAGTTTCACCAAGTACCTGTAAGATCACAGAAGAAGAAAACTATACAAAGACATGGATTTATATTCATAAATAACTTAGGATCAGATTTAAGTTAACCATACAAATGTAACAAGCATCAATGATACAAAAGCATGGAGGAGAAACTCAAATAGTTTTTATTGATATATAAGAAGATCCAGGAGGAGTTACAACCGATGATTCCTGACCCAGCATCAACCTCCCAGCAAAGAAGCCCCTCTTCACCTCCAACAAAGCATAGATCACCCAATTCTCTGATATGTATCTCAAAACCAACAGCGATTCCTTACAATGTGCAAAATTCCAGCCTCTGGATCTCTGGGATGAGGGATCCATATATAGATGTATGCAAGGAGGATGAGTTAGCTTATGATTTGATTAGTGGCTTCTCTCTGTCAGTTCTTGCTTCCACTTGGAGACTGAAAGCCTCTTACTCATCCTTGGTCGAATTCAGTGAGGCAAGTGTCATAGGAGAAGATTCTGGAAGCTTCCATTGTCTTTCCACCTTGCGGAATGACACTGCCATTTGTCATTTCCCGCTCAACGCGCCCTGGTAGTGCATTTAGGTGCGTTTCAACGCACCTAGCCAGTGGACTTGGGTGCTATGCAACGCACTTAGCTAGTGAAGCAGCTGAAATGATCCTGTTTTGACTTATTCTGAGCAGTTTCTGGTGGAGAACTCCTGGGAGAAGCTGTAATTTGTTGACATTGTTCCTTTAGGGGTTAGAACAACACTTTTAGGGACTTAGGAGCCCTTGGTTTATGGACATTTCATGCTTAGAGCTGCAAGGCACAAAAATGTATATAACAATTTGTGACACACACTCCCTAGTCTAAAGGGCACCCCTGCACTAACCATTCAACCTTTTGAGATTACCCTGAGGCCATCTCAACCTGATAAAAATCATTTTTATCTATTACCACCAATTTAGATTTCAATAAAGAAAACTTTCAATTGCCCCAAGATCAATCAAAATAGTAACAACCATACCATTTAGCTTACAAGATGCTTCAAGCACTGTAGACTGATGCTCGACTTGGTGATTTTTCGCAACTGTATGAATCTTATGGGCTCTGCCTATATCTCTAACAATGGCCTATTCCTACTATTATTGTGCTTCAGTCTTATTTTCAGGGAAATCTCTCTCATAATGAGGTCCTCCAAAAGTCCAACATCCATCAGTGGGAGAAATTTTAATAAATTTGACTCTTTATCAGGTGATTCTTCAGTGCGAGCATTACTTTGTTGAAGATGTTCCCATGGGTTATTTATTTGGTTCTTAAAAGTATGATTCTTTTGAAATCCTGAATGATGTGAACCACCTGACTAATATCTTACATATTGGCCTCCCCTTTGAGGAGGTTTCCCATGGAATGAGAGATTTAGGGTTGTATCCCCACCTTTGTTCCCCAACAACTCTTCCTTGGCTATAATTTCTTGTTACACTGCTTCATGCAATGTAGTAGGCCTCAAAATGCTCACCTTTTCCTTTATAATAGGATTCAACCCATACAAAAACTTGTTTACCTTGAGGGCTTCAGCGTTTAGATGGGTAGCATATCTAAGAAACTCCATGAATCACGCTTCATATTCAAGGATTATCTTAATTCCTTGCTTAAGATCATGGAACTCATTCAAGTTCCCCTACAAGTATTCAGCAGAAAGGTACTTTGCTTGAAATTCCTCTTCAAATCATTCGCATGTCAAGGTAGACATGGAGTATCCCAATTTGGATTCTATGTTCCTCCACCATAATAATGTAGCCTCCTTAAGTTGGTCTATAACAAACTTTTCCTTTTCGTTGCTAGAATAGTTCCGCAACTCAAAACATAGGCACATCTTTTCCAACCAAGCTTCTTCTATATCCCCTTTTGTGGTACGCTTAAATATAGGAAGCTTAACTTTTTATAACTCTGTATGTACATCTCCATAAGATAGTATTTATTTCCCCTCTTCCTGAGATGAAGAACTAGGCACTGACAAATTTCCTGAAACCACACTAATCAGTCATCTTTTGGAAAGATAACATCATATACCTTACTTCCCTGATGGCTATTTGCTCAAATTCTTTAGCTTGGGGAGGTGGAGATGAGAATTCCTTCCTCCTCCTTGATGTTCTCCCCATGATTACTTAACCTCAGCAAGGAAAAATTCAGGTAAGTAAATGACTATTAGTAGGCAAGCCCTAAGTCGTAGAGTTTTAAATTGGTTCTCATACCATATGTAAGGTCCCACATTACCAACCATCAATATTATACTGAGGCTGACTCAAAATGCAATATTATTTTATTTTATTTTAAGTTTTTAAGATGTAAAAGTCAATGCAAGGTCATATGTATATATATAGATATATAAAATACCTGAATGCGGGTGATAATCAAGCCATTAATGGTGATTAGATGGACGGGCGGTGGGAGGACTAGCCACATGGCCGCCTGCATCTTCTCCCATGCCAACCTGAAGGGCATTCATGGCACCTTATAAGTGCCATTAAATGGGTGCTCTGGCCGAGATCTCACCATACTGCTCATAGCCATGACCTCCACAGACCATAGTGCTATTCCTCCTCCCCTGCTCCACTGTGTTTTTTCTCCTCAGGCCGTAGAGCCTTACTTACGCAAAGTAACGGGAAGCTGCTGCTGGCTGCTCAGCTATATAGACCTTGGCAATGGGTTTCACTTCTCCCACACCAGGCTCTGTAATTTAGCTCCTGCTCATACTTCCTTCGCTCACTCTCTGCTCAGTCATTCCACCAATCTCCCCACTAATAGCTTTGCTTTGAATCCCACCATGGCTCGCATCTGCCACCGAATGCAGAGTAGGAGAGGGGGCACTTGTAGCGGGGGAATCCGTCCTCCTGCAATGCCCAGCCCAGACTCAGTCTCCCCCTCCTCTTCTACTGACATCCCAAATCCTTATGGCTCCTTCTCTGGCCAGTATCCTGATACCCGCAGCGGTAGGGGACGAGCTCAACTCCAAGGTGCAGGAAGGAGGGATGTCGCTGTCCATACAGCCAATTTTCCCCTTCCCCCTCACCCAGCTCCCCACACAACGCAATTCCGATTCCACAACACCCTGCATCGACCTGTTATCACCGCCACCATCACCATCACTTTCTCTGAGGAAATCGACCCACCGATTGCTCTGCCAGAGAACAATGGTGAGCAGTAGAGGGCCGCACAGAGAAACAGAAGCAATCGCAACCCAGGCAAACAGTAGCTCATTGAAGATGTTTCCACCCTGCATGGCAAAGAGATGGTTGGCAGTCAACAGGCTGCTGAAGGCAGAATTGGCGACATGCAGGCTTTAGGAAGCAGACCGGGAGACACGTCAGGACCGCATGCAGCTGTGGGTAGCTTCACGGGCGGTCATCCAACTCGGGGGAGTGGCACGTCAGCGGAGGAGGAGGATTGGTACCAGTAAGCGTGTCTAATCGAGGAAGAACCTGCCCCAGACAATCTCTAGAATCGACACTTCGCAGCCAGGTGTCGCCCTTCTACCAGTTGGATGCTTTTTCTAATCACTGGACAATTTCGGTTATGTTTTTGTTCTGTCCAAACTTTCTCGGTTATGTTTATGCAATGTTTGATATGTTGTTGGTTAAATCTGATAACCCCTGTGTGGGTTTTTTTGCTTTCATGGACTGGTTTCCCCATTGTTTAGGCAGTCAAGGTTAAACAATCATATTTTTTTATTTACGATGCTCAACACTACTGAGGCCCGAGCCTCGCTGTAATTATATTTTATTTCATATTAATAGAATAGTTTTACTTAGAAATATATATATATATCTATATCTATATCTATATCTATATCTATATATATATATATATATATATATATATACACTACACACAAATTTCTACTAACTAACCAACACATGGTAATTTTAATCTTCTCATCAAAGCTACAACGTCATGGTTCGTCAAGATCAAAAACTTACAAAAACCAATTTAAATGATAAAGTCTTTAGTGGGATAAATAATATCAATATTTACAAACCACAATTTCCAATAATCTAATTTTTCATTATATTGCAATTAAATGTGTTTAAGAGTGACTAATTTGATTTTGTTCTAAATAACATGCCTATGAATTCTTTGTTAAAAAAAAAGAGAAAGAAAAATAATATAATCAACTTCTAAAGGAGTGGTTTCCAATGATTATGAATTCATTTGTGAGCTAACATTAAAACAATTCACTTACCCAAGTTTGACTTCCAACGATTTTTAATTCAATGGAATCATCATGCTTATTCATTGAGATATTTGCGTAAACACCTTGGTTGCAAATCCTCAATTCACTTAGTCATATTTACAAAAAATTCATAGTTGTAGTTAGCTACAACCATTGAAGCATTATGTCAAACAGTTTTCAAGCGTGAAATGTATAAACATAGAGGCATTTTGTCAAACACTTACAACCATAACCCTTAAGGTAATTTCACCACAATTTACTAACATGAATCTAATATTACATAACTTATTTTTCATTTTTAGTAATGCCAATAAGTGAACCTAATATATAAGGATAACTATCATCCATATTCATTTTGTATATACAACAATTTAGGCACATAAATTTTATAGACATTTTTTGGCACTACAACCCCAAGCATGAAATGTCCATAAACCAAGGGCTCCTAAGTCCCTAAAAGTGTTGTTCTAACCCCTAAAGGAACAAGGTCAACTGATTACAGCTTCTCCCAGAAGTTCTCCATGAAAAACTGCTCAGAATTCGTCAAAACAGGATCATTCCAGCTGTTCCACAGGCCAAGTGCGTTGCATCTCACCTAAGTACACTGTGTGGGTGCATTGCATTTCAAAAAGCCCTTCTATGGGGTGCGATGGGCGAGAAATGACAAATGGCAGTGTCATTCCACGAGGTGGAGAAGCAATGGAAGCTTCCAGAAACTTCTCCTGTGACACTTGCCTCTCTGAATTCGACCAAGGATGAGTAAGAGATCATCAATCTCCAAGTGGAAGCAAGAACTATCAGAGAGAAGACACTAATCAAATCATAAGCTGACTCATCTCCCTTACAGATATCTATATATGAATCCCTCATCCCAGAGATCCAGAGGCTGGAATTTTGCATATTGTAAGGAATTGTTGTTCGTTTCTTGAGACAAACATCAGATTGTTGGGTGATCTAACCTTTGTATGAGGTGAAGAGGGGCTTCCTTGCTGAGAGGTTGATGTTGGGTCAGAACAACTGGTTGTAACTCCTCTTGGCTTTTTTCTTGTTTATCAATAAAAGCTATTCAAGTTTTCCTCCATACTCTTGTGTCATTTATGTTTGCTGCATTTGTATGGTCAATTTACATATGATCCTAGATTGTTTATAATTATAGATCCATGTCTTTGTATAGTGCTACGCTACTGTGATCTTACAGGTACTCTGTGACGCTGGGCGTGCAAGGGAACAAGTAGTGAAAGACTATCAAGGAAGAGAGAAATCAAACCAGGAGATTAGCGCAAGAAAGAGGTTGGTCTTCTTTGTTCCTCTCTATCTATACTTTATAAAGGAAAAATGAAAGTAGCTTTACTTTCTTTGTTTCTAAGGTAGCTATCACACCTTAGTGGGATAAGCAGTTCTGAGTAGACACTTTTCCCTATAACAAAATGGCGACTCCGCTGGGGAAGAATTAGTTTGTTTGTTTATCTTCCTTTTTGTCTATTTCATAAACTTACAAACAGAGTCTGAAGTTGTGCCAGGTAGCATTCGAACTTAGTTTGCCATAGCAAATGCAAAGTAGATAAATACCACTTCAGTCCATCTCCAGGATCTTTTTATGATTTAAACAACTGATTCACAAACTCTCTGATTGCCCATGTGATAGCTCTTAGATCCTCCTTAGATCTACCCCTGATTGTTGAATTACTGATTACCTTTTGCTCAGCCAAAACCCATGAACTGAACTGCAAACTGTGACCCGGAACCCAATCAATGTCTTGTTTCTGGCCCAGCGCAGGTACTGTTTTGAGAATCTGAAATTAAGCGCACTTCCCGAGTGTAGAAGGTGCGCTGCATTTCAAATTCCCTGTGTTACAGGTGCGCTGATCAGGCTAGGCTTTGTGCAGTTTTGGTTTCTATGATTCATTCTTTCCAGTTCTATTCCTGAATTTTGCTGCCTGTGATCAGTATATCTCTGTTTGAAACCCTTTTTCCTTGCTGTTATTCCGCCTTCTTTGTACAAAAGAACTGTAAATGTTTTTGTGTGTTTGTTGAGTCATTTGTAGTTCTCCTTTGCAAAAGTAGCGTAATCGTACTGTCATCCTTTGATTTAAAAGTGTCGCAAGTGTCGATTTCAATCATAGGAAAGAGTTTGATTGCTGTTGATAGTCGATTATCCTGTTACTATTGTTTTTGGTATGAATTTGTAATTTTTCTAGTGTCAAAAACAAGTATTCATTTCAAAATCGTAAGGTGTTGTGATCGTCTCCATTTTTTATTTCGAAAAGAAACTTGTTGATATTTGTCACTTGAAAAGAAATTTAGATTTGTGCATCAACTTTCTTCTTATCATTCATATACTAAGAAAGTTGAAAACAAATACATGCATGTGCATTTGCATTTAGACAGTCTGATTGGTTTGATTTAGGAAAGTGCATTTAGAGTGTGCTCTTTGCTCTTTGTGAAATAATTCTGTCTTTCTTTCCTTAGTAGCTAGGATTTTCATTGCACAAAGAAGATAAAAAGATTGTTTATCATCTTAGATTGCATTTTAGGAATTACATCTACATCTCGCGGTGAACCTAAAAGGAAAACTTCATAAACAAGATCAACTATAAAATAAATTCAATGAATCTAACAACGCTTTGGAACCTAACGCACAACATTTAGAAGTCTAGGCTAGAGACGTATTCTGGCGTTGTAAAGCCTGGCAACTGTTGTTCTCACTGATGGTTGGGTGATTCCTCCACTTTGAGACAATAAGTGCCAGTACGGACTTGTGCTCCCACGTACCGTCGAGTATATTTTGGGAGACCACAATAGGCTTAATCCTTTATCCATAGGAAGTCGTGTCTGCCGCCCTATCGATCGCAATGCACTGAACACAACATTCGGGAAGATTGATTGCCGTACCGTAAAAAGTATTCTGCAGTTTTGCGATTGGTTTGGTAATCCCTCTACCTAGATTTCCAGAGCAGTCCCTTTCGTTCCTTTTCAGACTCTTTAACAGAAAAGGTCCATCTGAGCACTTGTCACTTCAGGCTCATTAAAAATCGAAGGAGACTAGAGTCATCTTTTGTTTTTTCTTGACTCTTAAAAATTGAAAAAACAAGTTGTGTCAAAGCGTCTAAAATTCATTTAATTCAGAAACATACTTCCCCTTTATTTTTGGTTGATCGAGTAATCCGTAATCGTGGAAGAAAGTCAATTGAAACCCCGTCATTCGCGGAGGCTTACGAGTCAACCGTCTTTGTCTTCGGAATCGAAGCTAGTACATAAAAAGCGAACTCGTTTAACCGGTTCCAAATCTCCTGTTAAAGTTAGAACAAGTGTTCCAACAACATCAGAGACTTTGGTTACTCCAAACATTTATGGTATCCCTGCCTCTACAGAAGAAGTTCAGCAGCCATAGAAGGACAGTAGTACTGATCCTAGTCTGAGGGTAAACACTTGTGTTACCGAACCAGTTCCATTTACAACCGGTTCGGAGAGTCTTGCTCCTCAAACATCTGTCGCTGCCGATTCCATACCTTCTTCGGCACCAGGAATATTCTACGGACCTAACGGTCTACCCCTTCCACCTGGTCTGATTGCCATAGAAGAGATTGTGGAAGATCCTCCAGCTAGTACTCCATTGCAATTTGGAGTCGGGATCACTCTGTATCCTTCTTCGTCAGAAGTTAGTCTACCACCAGCGGAAGCTCCTGTATAATTGCTAGGTAATCTTTTGGATAGACTAGAAATGTCTGAACAACCGTCAACATCTAGGACTGTGTCGTCTGACACAGCGATGGCAGAACTCCCTGCTATCACTCTAACAATGTTCATCGGTATACCATCTGTCCCAACTAGCTCTCAATCGCTAGAAGGAGCCCACTCAGGGGCCATTTCGACAGTATGGTCTGTTCCTGTTTGTTCATCCAGATTAATATCTGGAAACTCTTATGTTGAGTCTCAACAAATTGATCCATTTGGAGGTCAATTTGGGCAGTCCGACCCTCAAGGGCAAACTATTCCCTTGAGTTCTAGATTACCACCGTATGGGGGGCAATATGCCCTTTCATTATCCCCTCCAAGAGGACAACCATACGGGAGTTCACAACAAAATTCGAGTTATGCTGGAATTACTTCGAGCGGTTGGGTACCGATACTACCTCAGCAGCCAAGAGTTGTATATTCGATGCAACAATGCTTACCTATGTCAAGTATACCAACTACGCCAGCTATTGTGACGGTGTCGCAAGTTCAAGCGCTGCCTGTTGTATGCCAACCTCGGGTTTCTCAGGTTGTAATGCAACAGCCCCTTGACTCTGCGACTCAACCACAATCGTCGACTGATGGAATGACACAAGTTCAGACGGGTACAATTACCCCTCATCTTGGTCAAACAGTTAGTATCGGGCAACATCACATGGCTTCACAACCATGGCTAGTACAATACCAACAACCGCAATTCCAACAAGTATACCAAGGTTATGAGCAACAAATCTTTGCAAATAGTGGGAAGCCGTATATTCAAAACGGTCAAAATCAACCATTTTACAATGGTCACACCCACCAACCTTACCAAAGTTACCAACATCAAATGCATTATGCCGGTATGCAAAGACCAACTGCTCAGGCAATCCCATCTTATCCGGGGTATGCTTCACCTAACCTGAATCAACAGTTACCCTTCATGGCAACTTTAGAGTTACCTGATTTAAATCAGTTAACAAACGATCCAATCGCTTACACCCCTTGGTGGCCAGCGATTCCGCATAAACTTCCATCAGATATTCCTAAATTTAATGGAAATATGGGTGAAGATCCATCGAGTCATGTGATGACCTTTCATTTGTGGTGTTCATCAAACACCCTAAACGATGATTCGATTAGGCTTCGCCTTTTTCAGAGGATGTTAACTGGTCCGGCAGCAAAATGGTACATCGAATTGCCTAGAGCTTCATTCGACAACTTCAGTTCCCTAGCCACGACCTTTTTAACCCATTTTCAATTGCCGATAATGTACGAAACGGGAACGGAACTCCTTACCAACTTCAAGCAGACGACGGCCACTCACATATCTGATCATATACATGAGTGGCGACGTCGTCATAGAATGGTAAAAACGTATGTTCCCGATCAGATCTTAGCTGAATGGTTTATCAAGTCATTACTACCTTCCATCACGGAAGATGTGGCAAAAGGGGGAGTCGTCACAGAAGAGCAAGTTATCGCTCGTGCACAATATTTTGACTTCATTTATACTCAGTCTGACATGCTCTACGATAAAATACCTGACGCCCCTAGACCGGAATTCTCAGTTCCTCCTCCTCCTGAATCAAACAATGACTCTCATGCCGGCGATGGCGTGATTGGCGCAACAGACATGAAATCGACAAAGGCTACATCCAAAAAGGGCCATAAGATTTCAGATCAAAATGCAAAAGATGAACTTCTTGCCTCGAAAGTAAATGCCATATCAACAGATAAAGGCAAAGAAACCAAGCAACCAGGGGGAAAAAAGAAAGGCAAAGGGAAGAAGAAGAAACAGGAAGAATCATCTCTTGAAAAAACTTCTGCAAACCCTCCTGGAAATAGGAAACAAAAATTTCCATGCATGATATGCGATGAGGATCATCAGACACTAGATTGTCCACATAGAGCTGAGCTTAAAAAATTCTTCAAGAATTCAAAAACCTCCGCAGTGTTAACTGATCCATTTCCAAATCTAGGAACAAATCTGGTTGACAGTGGAAATGCTTCCCCGTCTCAAGTGCTAATGTTATCGGTTTCAAAACAGAAAAATGATGCTTTGATATCGAAAAGGAACAAAGATTACGGGAATCCACAGCTGTCGAACAAAAAGGATAAAGATCAACCTTGTAGTTCAACAACAACTTCAACAGAAGTTGCGCCGCCCATCATTCCTGAACTGACAATAAAACCCCCAAAGCTAGTACACAAATCGACATTTAATCCTCGTGCTAGAGCAGCACAACATTATAATATAGTGGAAGATTTGGCCCAGTCGCCATCCGCTATGTCGACTCTTGAAGTACTACAAAATTGCCCATCCCAAAAGCAGGCTTTATTATCAGCCATTGGTGGGATAGACCCAAAGGATTCCAATCTTGTATCCTTCGATCATAAAGGATACGATCCTCAATTACCAGCTCAACTAGCTTTCCTTGTTCAAGTGAAAGCCCTCAACAAAACTGTTCATCGAACAATTATTGATGAGGGGGCATCTACATGCATTATGTTGATGAGTTGCTGGAAAACTTTAGGATCTCCAACCTTGTCGCAATCTTCGACGACATTAAAAGCATTCGACGGAAGAACATATACCCCATATGGTATTCTAAGTAACTTGAAGGTTGAACTAGGAGGGAAAACAGTAGAAATAGATGTTGAGGTAATCGACGGAAATCTCGATTACAACATCCTACTAGGAAGGCCATGGATATATGCCATGGCTGCTGTGGTGTCGACCTATTTTAGAAAGATTGCATTTCCCTTTCAAGGAGGGATTACAATCGTCGATCAACAAAACTTCCTCCCCAATGGTTCTCAAGTTACAGGAAGCATTCCTATGATCCATGGAAGCTCCCATTCACTTCAAAATATCGGAGTAGGCCTACTAAAAGACCCTGTATTAATGGGAACTTTTGCCCTTCCACCTCCAATAAATTTGGCGGAAGTAGCATCAGTAGGAACCTGCAACATGATATCTTCTAAAAAGATCTCAGAAAACGATATCGACATGGATCATGCAATGGTTTTGCCTCCAAGACCAATAGAAATATTGTAGCAATCAATGTTCCTAGCCTGGGTGGCAAACCCAAATCAACGCTCATCGAGTGTTTGGATAGACAGGTCTAAGGAATATGGCACCCCTTCAGATCCTTGGTCGAGAGTGCATGACACCGACGAAGGAATTGTTCAATCAATGGTGATTGAAGGGGCACCATGGGATGATTACCACCATCGTTCCCTTCTTTCGAATTGTGGAGAAGATACTCCCGATGACCTTTATCATCCTTTAGTTTTTGATTTTCTATCAAATACTGTAAACACGGTGGATTCTGAGCGAAACTTGTCCAACGTTGAAGAGACTATCGCCATAAATATCTCGACCAAAACATATGTTGTAGAGAATGTTTATGTTGGCAAATGTTGTTCTCCTTCAGAACTGGAAATATATAACGCTCTTTTTCGCAAATTCAGAGATGTCTTTGCTTGGTCATATAGTGAAATGCCAGGCATTGACTCGAGCATCGTTAAACACGAAATTAAGATGTATCCAGATGTCAAACCAGTACGACAACGGCTATGGCAGGTGCACCCCAAGAAAGCCGCTGCCATTAAGGCAGAAGTTGAGAAACTTCTCCATGCTAGTTTCGTTTACCCGGTTCCTCTAACCGATTGGGTATCGAATATTGTCCCTGTTATGAAAAAACAAGGAACAATTAGAGTGTGCGTCGATTATAGGGATGTAAATCAAGCTTGTCCAAAAGACAACTACCTTACACCCTTCATCGACCAGATAATTGACGAATGCGCCGGATGCGAAATCTTTTCATTTATGGATGGATTCTCCGGGTATAATCAAATAAATATCCGCCCACAGGACCAGTCAAAGACTGCATTTATTTATCCGTGGGGCACATTCGCATATCGAAAATTACCCTTTGGTTTAAAAAACGCAAGGGCAACATTTCAGAGGGCAATGAATTATGCCTTCCATGACATCAAAAACATCGTTCAACCATACCTCGATGACCTTCCAGCTCATTCGCGAAAGCGGACTGATCATCCGCAGCATTTAAGAGCGACATTTCTATGTTGCTGATACTACAAGATACGACTCAATCCACACAAATGTGTATTTTGCGTCAGTTCTGGTCGTTTACTTGGCTTTGTAGTCTCAAAGGACGGGATTCGTCTTGACCCATGTAAGGTTCAGGCGATCATAAATTTGCCTCCACCTTCAAATTTGCTTTAGATTCAGAAACTCCAAGGGAAAGCAAACTTTCTGAGGAGGTTCATTCCGAATTACGCCGAACTTGCTAAAGGTTATACGCGTCTTTTGAAAAAGGAAGTACCCTTTATCTGGGATCAGGTTGCGCAAGCTTCCTTTGATGCTTTAAAAGAATCCCTAATGAAAGCATCATTAATGTACGCTCCTGATTATCAAAAAGATTTTAACCTGTACCTGGCTGCAGCGGATACGACCATCGCAATGGTTTTAGTTCAAGAAGACGACGGAATCGAACATCCTATATATTATTTAAGTAAGAACTTAAATGATACAGAAAGCAAATATTCTTATGTTGAAAAGCTAGCGCTCGCAGCTGTTCAAGCGATACAGAGATTTCGACACTATGTCCTCTTTTGAAAATCTACCATTTTGTCAGATTGCAACCCCATGACTTATATATTGTCGCGACAGTTGCTGGGGGGCAAATATTCAAAATGGATAGCAATCCTGCAAGAGTTTGATCTGGAATTTGTAAAATCCAAGTCAAAGAAAGCTCTGGTTTTCGCAGAATTATTATGCGATCTCCCATCGTCGTCCAACGATGAAACATCCGAAGAAACAATCGTGGACGAAAGCTTGTTTCTGATATCTTCAAGCAATCAGTGGTATGGGGATATAATAATTTATCTCCAAACCCAAAAATATAGGCCAAATACCTCTCGCTCCGAACAAAAACGTATTCGATACCAAGAAAAAGACTACATGATCGTCAGTGATACACTTTACCGTCGCAGTATCGATACAGTTCTGAGAAGGTGCCTCACGCATGAGGAGGCCGAAAAAGTCCTGAATGATTACCATTCAGGCGCGTGTGGGGGGCATCAATCCGGTTATGCTACAACGCAAAAAATCTTACGAGCAGGATACTTTTGGCCAACAATGTTTAAAGATTGCATAAATGCAGTCAGAAGTTGGCATGCTTGTCAAATTTTTGATAGCAAAACCAGAAGACCACCCGCACCTCTGTAGCCAATAGTTGCTGTCGGGCCATTCGCCAAATGGGGCATTGATTTCATGACATGTAACCCCACCTCGACCGGGGGGCATGGGTATATCATAGTCGCAGTTGACTTTTTTACCAAATGGGCCGAGGCGATGCCTACATTAGATAATACTGGTGAAATAGCTGCCCTCTTCTTTTTCAATCATGTAGTCACCAGATTCGGCGTCCCATAAGCTATAGTCACAGATCATGGATAGCATTTTCGCAATCACCTGATGGTCGAATTAGCTGCCAAACTAGGGTTGTCTCACGACAGCTCTACTCCATATTATCCACAAGCCAACGGACAAGTTGAAGCAATCAACAAGGTCCTGAAGCGCATGCTACAAAGGATGATTGGAGTTCACAAAAGAAGATGGCACCTAATCCTGTACTCAGCCTTGTGGGCTTACCGAACATCGGTAAGGAATGCAACCGGGTTCACAACTTTCCAACTGGTATATGGCCTGGAAGCAGTCTTACCAATCCAGTGCGAAATCTCATCCCTCAAACTCGCAATTGATCTCCTCCCCGGAACTTCAGAAGAAGAAGCTTGTTTCTTGGAACTAATCCAATTGGATGAAACTCGTCAAGATGCCGCTTTGGCTAACGAAGCCCATAAGAAATGAGTCAAAGCGCAGTTTGACAAAAATGTCAAACCCCGTGTCTTCTCAGAAGGTGACTTGGTCTTGCTTTATGACCAAGAATCCGATAAATTGGGAGCAGGTAAATTTAAGTCTTTATGGATGGGCCCCTATATTGTTAAGCGAGTGTTAGCAAAAGGAGCCTACGAGTTAATGGATTATGACGGAATTCCACTGGCGCAACCTCGTAACGGGTTGTACCTCAAGCGTTACTATGCGTAATTTAGTATGGTAACCAGTATGCTTTTTTTATGTTTTTGTTTTCGCTAAAGTGTTTATTTTGGTCAAGTAATCCACTTTTTAAATTTATTGCAGACGTCAAACCTATTGGAGTCATGTGTTGGATATGCCGATGGAGCGAGTCGTAGTTCGCGGAACCTATCTGCCGCGGCCTGGGCCATTTTTGATCTAAGCGGCGAGTTAGTAAGTTTTAGAGGGGTATGTATTGGTCGATCAACGAATAACATCGCTGGATATAGTGCGTTGATAGAACTTCTCTCTGATGCCATCACACATGGTATACGCCGATTGATTGTCAGGCTAGACTCACAACTCGTCATACTACAACTCACTGGTATCTACTCTGTTCGAAATCCAGCTATTTATCGCATGTTCCTAAGGGTTAAGATTTTGGAAAGGCAATTTGATTTTATTCAATATCAGCACATTTCCAGAAACTTAAACACATTAACTGACTCATTAGCAAATTATGTGTTAGATAGACGTTTGCAACATTTATAAAAAGAAGCATACCATCAATATTTGCATTTGGATAATGTAACTTAACCAAAATAAAACTCCGAAAATAAAAAATATATGTAATTGTTTATGGTTTACACATAATGTTCTGTAACCAAGACAAAATTGGTCAAATGACTGAAAAACTCAAAACGCTAGGGGGGCACCCTAGTCTAATGATGCTCGTGATAGCAAGTCACAGCCTGTGCGATCATGCGTAAGAGTCGAGTCCATCGCCTTGGCACACCAGTAGTATGCCGCTGCAACCTCAAGGGTAGCTCGTCAGTCCTCACATCTGGAATACCAAGAGTGAGGCCCTCAACCTACTCCTGTAATGCTGTAAGAGTCTCGGCCACATCAAGGTCGCGAAGGATAGCCCTTCCAACAGCCTCTCCTGCTGGGGCGGCAGCTGGCACTCTCAGGCGTACTACTGGCCGAACGGGACCAACATCTGCATGAACACATGAGTTTGATTAAGTCTTGACAGAATAAAGCACAAGGACATTATAAATGAAAAATGATAAACAGGAATATGGTCAAAGAATTTACCAATGGCGCTCCACTGTTCGCGATTCGGCAGTACTAAATCTGGATCACCCCAGAAGTCCATGCCAACGTATGGATACTTGGAATAAACCATCTCCTGATGATCAAACCACCTGAAGAAGGTATCAGAAAATGAAATCTCAGACTGACCAGCATGCCTAGACATATGGTTGACCCATCTCTGCATAAGTGGTTCAGTCGGTGAAGGTAAATCAAGTGCAATATACTGCGGCTGCATCAGTGGTATCTTTTCCAAGGCAAAGGCAGTCAAAATAGAACCATACCCAAAGTTCTTCAACCTCCCACTCTTTACCTTGGTCAACTGTTCTTTCATCACAAGAAGTACTGCGTCGCACCAGTTGAACACCTTCGATTGGAGGCATTCCAAGGCATACTGCATATAAGATCGGTTGGCTACATGAAGAGCCGCACCACCAGCCATCCTACCAAAAGTAAACAGAATAGTCCTGAGGGACCTGTCAGTGACATCATGGATGATGATCTTGCCGTCTTTACTCGGCTGAGATCCCTCCCTGCAATACCGGTGAACATAATCTCTCACAGATTCACCTCCTCGGGCCGAACTTGATAAAGAGATGGGGGCACCCCGTCTTGACAAGCCAGTCAAGAAATAGATGTCCACTACAGTCAAGGGGATGGATTTTCCCCTGATCCGGAACACCTGGTTGGTAGGATCCCAAGCATCGAGCAAATACTGCAGTAAGTTGATCTGTTGTCTCATGCTAGAAATGCAGAAAAACTTCAGCAAGCCACAGTTCCGCAGTGCGTTTACTGTAACCGGATCATGTAGGGCAAGCATGTCCTCTTCTTCATGCTCACGTTCTCGCCATGTAATAGTCATCTTACTCCAAAGATCTCTAAAAAACAAACAAGAGAAGAGTTAGATCCTGATTTTGGTAAGAAACAGGCAAAATTTCCATAAAAAATTGTGCATAAAATTCCTTCTTTGCGCCCATCGCACCTACAGTAGTGCTCTAGGTGCATTGCATGTCAGATGGCCGGTGGACAGGCCAACATCCAACGCACCTTTCGATACACAGACGGTGCGCTGGAGGCAGAACGAGTTTTTCAAACCCCAGAGGCTCAGAAAAACTAGGAATCAAGCTCAGAATACAAAATGGAAAGCATGAAATGAAAGAGCTCAAGTTTAGCTCCTACTTGGCCCAGACAGCACCGAGAATCGTCTACAGAATCTCCAGAAATCAGCTGATGAAAATCAAAGGGGGAAAGCACCTCCAAAGCTCCAACAAACCAAAGTTCAAATGAAATGGTAAAATGAGAGGTAAAAGCACTTTTTCATTACTTTTTACGTAGTTCAAAGTAAAATATTAGTGTTCTAACTCATTTTTCAAGCATATATTGTTCATTTCTGACTAGTTTGATGAAGCAACTGAAAACACAGTACAATCTTTGGAAGAAAAAAGCTATTTATGGTAAAGTCAAAAAGAGACCATTTAATCGAGCAGTTTTAGCGCGGACTTCATGCTCATTAAAAAATAAACATAAGCAATGAGCACATGTTCCTCCAGAGTTTAAGCTCATTAAAAAATGAACCAATTTCTGGTAAATAACCATCGTGAATGTAATACTTCAGCCTTTAAAGCCTTGGTCGTGTTTGCACCGTCACCTCCACTTTTGCATTGGCGGATCATTCACCTTCATTTGATTGTTTACCCATTTTGAGGAACAGCTGCGAAGAGTGATCTCGCTAGCCATCCTTGTAACACTGCCATGATTGGAAAATTCCAAACCTTACCTGGAATCAGTTGCTACCCATTTTATCACTCGTTCCTCAAAAGACGAGTCTCCTTTAAGCTATTTTCAATTGACTCGTAAAATATGAAAAGATTTCCGAGCCATTGGCCTCTCCAGCTCGTTAAAGGGACCGGAAGTGCTATCCCTCCTCTAAATTTTAATCTTTTTGGACCTGAGGGATTATTACACAAAAAGATCGAGCGCTTGTTTTGTTCGGCTCGTTAAAAGTATCGAAAATTCATCCCTTCTGTATTGTTTTATACTTTTTCAGATTTAAAGGATTAGATGACGAAAAAGGAATTTTGGAGTTTCCTTTACGTTCCTTTTCAGACTCTCTAAAATTGAAAAGGACCGAGTTATCTTTGTCGTTAAACTCGTTAAAATTTTAATAGCGACAAACTTGTCTATAGAGGAGAACGAGTTTCACTATTGCTAGGCTCGTTAAAACATAGCGATGGGTTTGCCCGAAGGGCAAATTATAGAACAAGCATATGTTATCCTCCTCAAGCTTGATAAAAATAAAGAGGTACTGGTCAGCAATGACTGGGGAAAATTGGGAAGAAAACTTGAAGAAACTTTGTTGGTAGCAAGTTGCTCTTGAACATGACACTTTCACTCCGCATCCAAGTCGGGTTGGGTTGTTTCATTCACCGGTCACATCACCATGGTCCCATCATACCATCCACATTCAGGGTTAATGCTACCAATCCATCACGTCAGTGTCGCCGATATGTTCAAGAGAAGTCATTCAGAGAATTCACCTGTGTCTCACCCACTACAATACATTTATACTCCATTCTTTCATGGCCGCCACCCTGAACCTTATATCACCAGATCGTTTTCACCTCCATTAAAATCATTTGCTCTGTTCCATGTCATTGATGTGGGATTCATTAAGACCCTCCTGTGACGGATCGCTTCTTGTTGACATCAGCTTATTATCCAAGAAGTTGATCTAGGAACACCCCATTCAGTACTTTGAAGCTTGCATGCATCAATGGCAAGTTTCTCACTTCCGGTGACAGGTTTACATCAATGACCTTCGACCGAAAGATTTTGCGTGGTGTTCAATGCCAAGTCCTTTATTCACACCACGTGAATTGTACTGCAGTACCTTGAGGGTCATTATCATTATCGGTGATTCCTCTCGTGCTTGTTAAAAGCTTATATTATTGGCTGGTAATCAAGCGATGTCTTTCCATGTTCGACTCCAGAACATCTCTCACATGGATAGACTTGTACTTCGAGTGAAGATCGAACGAGATTGAAGACCCTGGATCTAGTTTCATCCATCCGGGCTGCGATATATATTCAGGGAAATAAAGACATCAAATGTACATCATTGCTGCACAGATAATCATCCAATCAAAGGGATGATGGCTCTATCAGAATCATCAGTCTACACTCAGACGATTGTCTGTCTTATGTACATGAAAATGAGTTTATAAAGCTGAGCATGGGAATGCCCGACTCAACTAGATCATGAAAAATATTATGAAGATAATGTATTGTATTGTATCTTATTACAGGTCTCCTCCCAGCTTGAAAGAACTTCGGATCCTCATAATAAATCATTTCACCCGACATCAAAAGATTAACGACCTCATGCTTTAGGGGGCAATTGTTATAGACATTTTTGGGCACTACAACCCCAAGAATGAAATTTCCATAAACCAAGGGCTCCTAAGTCCCTAAAAGTGTTGTTCTAACCCCTAAAGGAACAAGGTCAACTGATTACAGCTTCTCCCAGAAGTTCTCCATGAAAAATTGCTCAGAATTGGTCAAAACAGGATCATTCCAGCTGCTCCACAGGCCAAGTGCATTGCATCTCACCTAAGTACACTGTGTGGGTGTGTTGCATTTCAAAAATACCTTCTATGGGGTGCGATGGGCGAGAAATGACAAATGGCAGTGTCATTCCGCGAGGTGGAGAAGCAATGGAAGCTTCCAGAAACTTCTCCTATGACACTTGCCTCTCTGAATTCGACCAAGGATGAGTAAGAGATCATCAATCTCCAAGTGGAAGCAAGAACTATCAGAGAGAAGACACTAATCAAATCATAAGCTGACTCATCTCCCTTACAGATATCTATATATGGATCCCTCATCCCAGAGATCCAGAGGCTGGAATTTTGCATATTGTAAGGAATTGTTGTTGGTTTCTTGAGACAAACATCAGATTGTTGAGTGATCTAAGCTTTGTATGAGGTGAAGAGGGGCTTCCTTGTTGAGAGGTTGATGCTGGGTCAGAACAACTGGTTGTAACTCCTCTTGGCTTTTTTCTTGTTTATCAATAAAAGCTATTCAAGTTTTCCTCCATACTCTTGTGTCATTTATGTTTGTTGCATTTGTATGGTCAATTTACATATGATACTAGATTGTTTATAATTATAGATCCATGTCTTTGTATAGTGCTACGCTACTGTGATCATACATGTACTCTATGAAGCTGGGTGTGCAAGGGAACAAGTAGCGAAAGACTATCAAGGAAAAGAGAAATCAAACCAGGAGATTAGCGCAAGACAGAGGTTGGTCTTCTTTGTTCCTCTCTATCTATACTTTATAAAGGAAAAAAGAAAGTAGCTTTACTTTGTTTGTTTCTAAGGTAGCTATCACACCTTAGTGGGATAAGCAGTTCTGAGTAGACACTTCTCCCTGTAACAATAAATGACTATAAATATTTAATAAATTTTACAAATAACTCATAGCGATGTAGCTACAACCATTGGAGAATTTTGAACAATAGTTAGGAGTCACAAAACAAGCTGCTAAATATTAAACTATCAAACAAGCAGTGACAAGTTATTTAAACTATCAATGTATTAGCCATTGAGACTTTAAAACAAGAATTCCAAGTTTATAGAAGAGGTTGGTTTCATAAATAGAGATTACCAGGTAAATCAAAGCTAAAGAAAAACATCAAAACAAACCACTAGGCAATAGCAACAAACCTGCAAAATATACTTGATTAGAGAACCAAATTCTAAAAATCTATTTTTTGAAATCAAACTTGGGGTGACATGGCCATGAGTATATATACTCCGTGATGTTAAGATGAATTGAAATATAAATGACCAAAAAAGGGATTCTTTAAAACGACAATCGAAAACAAATTCCTACTATCTCATTTATCACTTTTGTCAAACATATAATGTGTAAACATATCAACAGCTGTAACATGAGAAGGAAAAACCAAATTTATGCTATTAATATGTTTTCATAAAACTCATGGCAGCCTGAATGCTTCAGCCATTAAGACATGTTGTCAATCAACTTGCAACTAAATTGTACAAAAGAAAACTTACATAAAGTGACCTACAGTTATTGCAAAATATCTTCAACATTTAGTGTGCAACATTTGATATACATCTAAGTTTGAGCCAACAACCAAATAAGAAAAAACCATGTAATGAACTACAAAAAAAAACACAATATAATGTTTTCACCATACCTGGGAGTGAATTTATACAACTCCAAAATGATGGGAGGATGCTCCTGCTCCAATGAGAGTATGCTCTAGCTCTAGTATCCTTACCAACTCACTGTGAACCACCCGGTTTTCCTCCCAACCATATCCAGGAAGAACTTATCCACCTCGAACCCCAGAGCTTGAAAAGCTCACAAACAGTACCAAAAGATAATAGTAGAGAGATTTGAAAGGAAAAATAAGAAGAAAATTTTCACTTCCTCTCAATAACACTCATGTCCAACCTGAATAGCTAGAGCTCTTAGGATTTTAGTAATAATTTCATATTTATTTTGGAAGAAATTTTCTACTCTCCATATCTCCCCCTCCCACCATCTTCGTCAACTCTCTTCCACTCTTGGCATCATAATCCACACCCAAGTGATAATACATGAGACTCATATATAGGAGGAACAACCAATTCTTGTCATAAAAGGAGTAATGTGCATGCATTGTATTCCATTTAGAGGAGTGTAACTTATTCCATTAAAGAGAGGTATGCATGCCTTAGTTAAGGAGAGTGTAACATATGCATTAAAGAGATAATAAGAGGAATATTTTATGACATATTTTTAATGAGTGAAAAGGAATATTCCATTCATTGATGAGTGCAAAAAATAGAGTGTAATGTATTAGTTAAGAGAGAGAGAGAGAGAGTTACATAGATCCATGAGAGTCATGAAGGAGAGAGGTGTGAAGTGATTGAGGAGATGAAGTTGACTTGTAATTCCTTTTTAATAATAGTATCATAGTCTCATAAAAGATAATAATAATATTAATAATATTGAGGATTCATTCTCCCGGATGTGGGTGTTCAATCGGCATGATGGTACGAAGGTGGCGTTTCACATGGGCAGGTGTCAGCCCATGCATGCCACGAGGTACCTCGCAAATCAAGTGAGCTGGTCCCACGTAGGGTTTTTAATGCGGTTCTTTTACTCCTCCATCTACCTCCTGGTAAATTGTGCAATGGCACTTCAAAATGTTTGTGCTCCCGCGGCCTCCTCGCATTCCTCTGTAGTTTCTTGGCATTCCTCGGCGGCCTCTTCGCATCCCTCTACAGCCACTTCGCACTCCTCTGTGGTGCTGTTGGTAGCTCAGGGGCATTCACTCTCTGTGCCCAAGTCCGTCTCTGTCTCAGGCTCGAGAGTGTTTCACAGGCAATTCGCTCCAGTTCAACGGGCTCACGTTCTGGTTAGTCACTCCCCTCCGTGTATTTGTGCACTGGTCAATCCACTGTATATTGCAATGTTGAGAGAGCGTCCTAGAATGGGTAGCAGAAGCGGAGGCTCCCGTGGACGCGCCACCACTCAGAGGTCTTCCCCCATCTCCCCCTCTTCCTCGGTCGAGTTGGCACCTGAGCAAAATCGCCCTCATGTTTCCAGAGCTGGAAGAGGTAGAGGTCACGGGTGTGGAAGGATGGTTGAATGTGAGCATGCGGCGCATCCAACAGTCCGCTATCGTATCCCCTGCACTCTTTCCAATTCCACTTTCTTAGTTTCTGTTACCATAGAAAATTGTGAAAATCTCAGCGGCCAGGCAACATCACATCAGGCAACTCTGCCAGAACAAGGGACAGCGCCTCCAATTGATACTCAACGCTCGGTCATGGGAAGCTCCTCCTTGGAGACTCAAGCTGCCCCTGCTGGTCCAAGCGAGCCTACTCATGGAGTCCCAACCGGCTCGGTGGTCCTTCGCTCAGACTCGGAAGACTCTTTGCAATTTGGGTGCAGGGTAGTGGAGGAACCCTAAACTATGGATGACGACTGATCTTGTATGGCACTCTGCTCTCGGTAGCCTAAGAAGTAGGCGCATTACTCTGTTTTTGAAACTCACAATTCTGCCTGTGTCAGGTCATAGTATGTGTCTATATGTCTCGGTGTCGACTGTCTGGATCTGTGTCTATTTGTCCTTGTTTAGCGTTGTACAATAGCGCAATGGTTGTTTGTTTCAGCTTGTCCCTATTTCGCAATGTTTAGAGTCTTAGGAGAAGACGTAACAGATGGAAGTCCACCAATTTTGGAACATGTTCAGCTGGGCTAATTGTCAATCTCATGGCAAGATTTTCAAGGCTACGGCCTTGCTGTAACTTCTTGAATCTTTCTGTATAATAATAGAAGTAGACAGATTGAGAAAAAAAAAAATATTAAGGATTCATTCAAGATTTAACTATTAGTATTTATTATTGATATGTTAAGTGGTTTTCCTTCAACTATGCTTGATTACCAATTTATGCAAGGTGATTTACTATTTTTGGAAAGTCATACTTGAAATGCTAGACATGACTTTATATTTTTAGAAATTCATTCAAGAGTAATGAGAATAAAATTTTATTTAAGGAAATTCATCCTTGAGTTTCCGATTTTCAACATCCATGAATGATATTTTTCTTTTGGTGATTAGGGATTCCGCACCCCTATTTCATGCATCTTCGTACCTTAGTAGATTGAGGACTCGGAGCCCTGAGCTACTCCAAAGATCCAATATTCCAAAACTTGATCCTTTTAAATATTTAGGACTCCGCACCCTAAATATACAAGACTCCATGTATTTATCTTTCTTGGATTTAGGACTTCGTGCCCTAATTTCCATACCTTCTCATCTACTGTGTTTGAAAATTTTTGTTTCTCCTTATGGTATTGTTGTAATATGAAACAACCCCCCCATTTATATATAGTAATAGCTAATGTTAGACATATAAATGGGGACCCTTGTTTAAATTTTTTAGTCTTTAAAAAATAAATCCTAACTCTAATAAATTCCCTTGAAAACTCTTAGAACGACCCAAGTTTAGAATCCTCATCGCAAATCACACATCACATTTTTCCATGTGATGATCATAAACACCTTAACGAAATTGCGATATGCGATCAAACCTCCCGCTGCAACATACTGATCAAAACCCCTTAAGAAATCGCAATCACATTTTGCAGGAGTCGCAAGTAAATAAGACCTGTGACTATGTCATCCGCCAATGATTTTCGAAATGTGATATTGCGATGTTCATAATCACATTTCACATTATGAGAAGGTAATAGCATATAACATTGTTTTAAAAAACTGTGACGCACAAATCAAGCATCAAGCGTGGGAAGTAACTGTGTTTTAATATAATAATGAACGGTTTGGTAGGGTAATTAATGTTTAGCAGCCCGAAGAGAGATAATGATTTTCCAAGTTATGGCTAGTGAACACTGAGTATCTCATTTGAAATCCTCCCATGATTCAAAGTCATTTCAAAAAGCTTTTAGCCTTAATTGCCTTGTATTGTCTACGTTGATATATCTTGTCCATTTCAGGCAAGCTACAAAAGATATGTCATTATAGAAGGTGATGTAGAAACAGAAAAAGTAGAGAATTACAGAACTCGAACTAACTGAAATGTCTCCTATATTCTCTGATACGGTCTATAGCACTGATGGGGGAGCAACAGCTAAGGAGGTCATATATATTAGGATTGAGGACGAGCGTCCAAAGATTACTGTCACAAGAGAAACAACTGACTCAATAAGACCTTCAAGACTCCAATTCAAGGATGTTGCATGTTCTTTCCTTCATAGAATAGCAGCGAGAGCAAAAATCCTCCCATACACTGATATGATTAGGTGGGTGGTGGAAGACCTCACCATTGAATATAGGAAATTCAGGAACTCAAGAATGGAACTCATGGGGTCATTTAGAGCAGAAGAACTAAAGCAAATGTACCATATACCTGGCCCTCAAGATATATATGATAAAACATATGTGGCCAAGTTCGCAAAGAAGAATGAAGAACCTCTCAAGATGATTCGGGGTTGGAGAGTACTGGAGAACAAGTTATAATTTGATAAAATGGGCATGTATCCTATAGCCTCTTTGGCAAACCCCTAAAACTATGTAGCTGCTATGTTATGTAGACTATACAGGTTACCTAATAATGCTAAGTTTTCCATATAATGGATTCCTCTTATTGATGCCTCTGTTAATTCCCACATTATGAAGTGAGCCACCATCCTATCTAATAACCTAGCCACCATGATCACCAAATATTGACAGAAGAGATCCTCCTCTCCAAAGACCCTTCCTCCATTCCATTTTAGTGCCTACATGATGGACACCATCTCTTTCTGCACTAAATTTCCAATCATGGGTTGGAAATGGACATTCCAAAACACCTACCCTATCCATCTTATCCATAAACAAATTTGGGAATCCCATTATATACCCCATTTCTATAAAATATGCCATGTTGTTATTTTGCAATTGCATCAATTAATTTTCGATGAGAAAGCGCCTAGGTTTTCCCAAGAAGCTTCTATAAACCTTCTGGTTGTCGAAAAATATTTTGTTGAAGAATGGTTCACCTACATTAGGGTTTTTGGTAGCACAGTAGACACACATGTCCTCCCTTTGTATATCTCTGACAAATTGTTAGCAAGAGAAATAGCCCACCAGACTGTGGGAAAATTCCTGACCAAAGCTCTGAAAGAAAGCAAGAAGTTATTATGGCCATATTTTCCTATTAGGTGCGGTTCCTTTTCATTAGCAAATTTTACGATAAAGGAGTTAGTAAGCCTAGAAAGTCTCAAGCTCGATACTTTGCCCAAAAGGCAATTTGATCCAGACAAGATAGCATATAACATCACCGCTATAGTAAAGATCAAGCCTTATAACCATGAGGCTAATAATTTTGAGGACCTTTTACAATCGGCTCAATCCTTCGAACAATCATTTGAATGGGCGAGGACAAATCTAAGTCCTGGAGGTTTTGAGAGCTTTTAGGAGTTCAGAAACAAAAGGCTCGAGGTAATCCCACTACATTTGTTGAAAATCGAGGACAAGCCTATCCGCAGTGTGACTATCAACAACGAGGGACCTGATTCTCGCATTGAGTCTCATGTAGATACAGGGAAATCATTGAATACATAGAAATCCCAAGACATCGAGACTACTGCAGAATCTAGCAGGAAATCAGTGGAAAAGCAGGGTATGAGTACCCCACCCAAAGATATTGTTTTGTAGATCAAAAGCAACAGTCTGGATTAGGAGTGGGATCAATTCAATAAGAAACTACAAGAAACTCCCAAGACAACAGATGCCCAGGAAACTACAAAGTATCAAACTCCTCTACATGTTCAGAAGAATAGAGAGTCAAAATCGATGGATGAGCAAGGGACGACATCTCAACAGACTGAGATCATCCCTGCTCTACCCACATTAGAAATTTCCTTGAAGGTGATAGAAATCCCTCCTCTTGACATGTTCTACAGCCCACTGCACAAGGCTGTAGTAAGGAGACAGAGGAAAAGGAGAAGGATAGAAACACCCGAACTCCCACCTGGGAATGAGAAAATGGACATAGTTTGGAAGGACGTCCATTCTAACCTAGCTAAAATCTTGACTATATTGTCAGAGTTTAAAGGAGTATATGCAACTGCTCCCATGGACAAAGCTATTGAAATATCTGTTTTGTTGAAGGAAAAAGAAGAAAAGATTGCACAGCTCAAGCAGTTGCTCGAAACAAAGAGGGAAAGTGTGAATAAGCAGGCCGCTGAGCAGCTGGCCCAATTCCAACATAGCATGGAGGTGCTAAAAATAGGCCATGAAGCAGACATGTCCTCCAAAAACATGCAACTCCAAGACTTGCAGCAAGACGTGGAAAGATATAAGGATGTTACTATTGTCGAGGAATTCGTCAAAGAGGCGCTAGATCTTAATTCTCTCTTATTAAAGAAGCAAGAACAATTTTTCCAAAAGATGTCACATATCGTTCCTTATCTAATCACTAGTGACCATCTAATGGAGAAAGTGATCGACCAAAGAACTGATTTTACTGATATGAACACAAGAATCTCAGAGTTCATCAAATGGAAAGAAACAAAAGAGGGGAGAAAAGCCAATCTGCCTGAGATCGAGGAGACACACAAGGACATTCTTTTCACAGATTGGGATGCAAGGATCCAACAAGCTGAACTAGTAGTGGCAAGAGTGGCCAGGGTGTCAAAGAATATAGTAAAGGAGGTAAACCATACTTTGTGTGCCACCAGCTTGGTGAGAGAAGGCAACTCGAAAGCACTATCTGATTTGAATGACTTGCATAACAGATGGAAGGAAAGAGCGGAAACTCAAAGGGAAGAAATCGCAAAATTAGCAAAGATTGATTGGGAGTCATATTGGCAATACCTGGTCAAACCACATAGTCAAATCATGACCCTTAACTTCTCTCTCCATTCAACTCAGCAGATGCTGCCACCTCTCAAAGATGCAATTTTCACAGGACAGGTCAGAACACAGTTTGGGGCACCTCCTCAAGTCAAACCAATGGCTGATATATGCGATTTGAAGGACAAGATGGCAAACAACAAATCATCATCATAGCCTCTACTCATTAAGCCATTGTTTATTTTTAGAGTTAGTTAACTAGTTAGGAGGAAGGTTGTTTGAAACCTCCTCAAATTTTTGTATAATCTATTTTTGAACATTAGTTTGAATAGTATTTATACCCTTCTCATGCATTTAGAGAAGGGTCTAGAATTTTATCAAAAACATTTGCAAAGAATGCACTATTGTAAGTTTGTGAATGCTTTGGTGAAATTATGGAACATGATCGTTTCTTTTAAATATCAGACTACATTCCTTTGTTGATGCACTTTTGTATACTTGGAAGATTTTTTGATTTGAAGAAATGAGTTGATCTATGTCATTAGTCAAATGAGTGGAACCTCACATATATGGTACTTCTATCTTATATGATAAGTCATGTTTCTCTTTAATTAGTGACAACAATTTATTTCCATGAATTCTATATGAGATATGTTTTTATGTTAAAGCATTAATTGCACATATGCGATATAGTTTATACATTTCTTTGACTAACTTTTTAGTTAAAGAAATTATATTTAAACATTATCATCTCTGTTTTATGCGCAATTTATCTTTATTATCACATGTCAAGCAGATATCTTTGTAGATTACATATTATATAGAAATACCTGAGTTTATATTAGATTAAGTTAGCTAGATATTTTCATGATAGAATAGGTCATTTGAGTTATCATTATTCTATTTTCAATCACTCATAAACCACCCACTCTCATTTTAAAACCCATTCTCGGAAACTGGACCCATTATCCCCAGTTGGAGCCACCACTTTAAACAGAAAAGGAGTTGTCTTAAGGTCTGGATCGGGTGGTTACCCCCCATGTTGTAGTAGCAAAAATATAAGGCCTCAACATTTTGGTGCTAGAAGGAGGGCCAGCCAACTATGAATGGCATATAAATCTAAAGATCAATCGAAAAACATTCATAAGAGTCAAAACCCCTCCTCCACTTCTACACCTTCTAGATATCGTTCAAAATCTCTGGATCAGAGATCTGAAGTTGTAGAAACATCTCCCTCGTCTCATGAAGTACTAAGACAACCACCTCCTCCAGATTACACTCCTAAGTCTCTCGAATTCTATTCTTTGATACATAAATTGGAACAAATATCCATTTATGTCAAGAAACCAGAGAGGCCCGAAGCTTCTGAAGAAAGTGTTACTTCCTTATTACAAGAAACTGGTGTATTAACTAGATTGCAAAGTGAAAATCTTGGAGTAACTCCTTTTGAGTTTCCCATCCCTCCACGATGCAGGAAATTTATCACATCAAGATTTAAATCAGATACTAGCAAGATCACATCACCCTTCCATCCATTCACTTCTCCATCCATTTCTACTCAATCTGTTACTTCCCAACTATCCACTTCTCCAACTAGTACTGCTACTAGTAGTACTAGCCTAGTAGTAAATTCTTCACCATCTATAACTACTTCTGGATCAACCTTCCCATCTTTTCAGTCTCCAACTCAAGACATTTCCAATCAACCCACTCAACCTTGGATAAATCTTGGTGCTGTTCTAGTTGCTAATCCAAATGCTCTCCCGACAAACCTAGAAAAATGGTTACCTAAGTACAATCCTAATGATGGTCTTCCAGCTAAATAACATCTAAATAAATTTATGTTAGCCATGAATCTTAATGGACCTGCACATGAAGATGTTGTGATTAGATTGTTTCCTTATACTTAAACTCCAGATTTAACAAGTTACTAAACAAAATCCCACTTGCCTCAAAACCTAAAGTATATGTACAAATAGAATGGTACATATCCTCTCTTCCTTCTAATAATGCAATTTTTGTAGAAAGAGGCAATAAGGCTACCCTTGTAGAAACCATGAAAGAAGCCTTGTCTATAGAAAGAAGGATTATTTCTTTAGAAAAGAGATCACAGACACACGAAAGGAAATCAAAGAAAGTAACATTTAAGGATGATTCAAGAAATAAAACTTCAAAGGACCCTTTCGATCTTGAAGGCCTTCAAAAAGTGTTAAAAACCATGTCCAATGAAATGGTGGAAATCAAGAAGCACGTTGCAAAATCCTCTGCTCCCAATAAACCTTTTCACTCATTTAAATGAAACCCTTCTTCTGCATCGTAACCACCGAATATTATTTCAAATGTTGAATCTGATCTAGAAATAGAAGAAGAGTCACCAGCTGGAGAGGAAGCCAAAATGGAAGAAGAAGTTGAATTAAATGGAATGTGGGATTTCATTCTTCCAGCTGAAAAATAAGCACAAGCTATGCCAGTAACTACAACGAGTAAAAACTCTCATGATATGTCTATGACAAATTAGAAACATAAACTGCTACTCCTGTAAAGGAGGAAAAAATAATTAAGAAGTCTAAGACTAGTAAAACTGATCCTATTCCACTAGATCCTCCAAATTCTTCCAAAACATTGGTAATCTCAGATACAGTGGAATATAACATAGTCAAAGATATGAAAAATATGAGAGAAAACATTTCTTTACACGAACTTACTAAATTCAAGCAATAACAACAAATTATATTAAGAGAGTTAAAAGTAGTTCTTGTATCCCCTCTACTGTCTGCTGTAGTTACTCAAGCTGCTTACAATATGGGAAAACCTCCCTCATCTTCAAACAAAGTAAATCCAACAGATTTAGTCCTGATAGGTGATAGGTCTATCTCTCATACACCTCCATTTCTTCTTACTTATGAGATTTTCAATAGAAATGTCCATAATTGCCTTGTTGATTCAAGCATCTCTTCAAATATTATGCCAAGGACCGTTTGCACCAAATTGAATATTACACCTCAAAAATCTGCAGTACACATAGTTCAGTTGGACAAGACAAAAGTAGAGGTACTTGGAGAAATAGCATCAGTTTCAATTAGGCTTTCTTGTAATCCAAAAGTTTCACATATAATCAATATTATAGTGGTTGATATCCCTAAATTTTATGGTTTAATTCTAAGTAGGGATTGGTCTAAAAAGTTGCATAGATACTTTGCAACTAATTGGTCTAACATGTGGCTGCCACACAACGTTAAACCAAACCAAATAAGAGTAGACTGAGAAACGTTCATGAAATACACAGTCATTGATCTTGAGGGAAGAAATGAACCTGTTGCCTTCACCAATAATATCATTGGTAATTACTCTGAGTCATTTTTAGGATCTTTTAGTGCTCAAAGGTTCCCCTTTCCGAATGATGTTGTAGTGTCTCAAATAGAGATTTTTTCACAAACAAATGCTTCAAAGTGTTTTGATATAATAGATAAAATTTTAGATAATTCATTATTTTGGACTCTTTATTTTGATGATTTCAAATCTGAAGATGGTGCAGGTGCAGGATGTATTTTAATCAACCCGCAAGGAGAGAAAAGGATGTTAGCCTGCAGACTTGAATTTCAATGCACTAACAATACCACAGAATATGAAGCATTGATTCAAGGGCTGTATAAAGCCATTGGCCTTAATGTCAAATATTTGCAAGTATATGGGGATTCTGAAATAATTGTTAAACAAGTAAGAAATACAATTCATTATGTGTCTGGGCACCTTAAAAATTATCAATCTCTTGCCCAGAATCTTACTTCTTATTTCACTACTTTTAACATTTCTTCAGTTCCCAGGTTGCAAAAAGCAAGTGCTAATTTACTTGCTAATGTGGCATCCAAGCTTATACCTTCTGAAGAATTTAGTCTAGATAGATTTTCAATAGAGTTATTTTTTAGGCCGTCCATTTCCGATAATGTGACAAATTGGAGAGTGTTTAATAATGATGCGGATATAATCAATTTCCTTACATCAGAAGGGTCTTATGAGGAACATACCATAGATGAACATGAGCATGATCTACAAATCAACCATAAACAAGATCAAAACCCAATTCCAAAGTCTGTAGTTAATATGGAAGATATCTATGATTTAAAGGATAGATTCAAGAAGACTACCAACTCCAAAACTCAGAGTTCCACTCTAAGATTTGAAGTGGTAAACCTAGGGTCAACTGAAAAACCTCAAAATGTCAACCTAGGTCTTGGTTTATCATCTAAAGAAAGGATATGATTCATTAAGTTGTTAAAAACATATAAAGGTGTCTTTGCCTGGGATTATGCAGATCTCAAGACCTATGATACCTCTGTAATTCAACATACCATACCAATTACTTCAAATGAAAAGCCAGTACAATAGAAGCTTAGGAAAATTCACCAAAACCTTGAAAGTCAAATCAAATCTGAATTGAACAAACTCCTCAAAGCCAAAATAATATTTCCTATTAGACAATAAAAATGGGTATCAAATATGGTCCCTCTGAGGAAAAAGAACAGTGATATTAGGATTTGTATTTATTTTAGAAATCTAAAGAGAGCTTGTCAAAATGATAACTTTCCTCTACCTACTATGGAGAAAATATGTCAATCAGTTGCGGGTGGCAAATTAATGTATTTTCTAGATAGATTTTCATGATACAATCAAATTCTTGTACATCTAGATGAAAGATTAAGGACAACATTCAAGACCAAGTGGGGAACATACACTTATCAAAATATGCCTTTCGGACTCATAAATGCAGGTGTTACATTTCAACCTGCTATGGATATTTATTTCAAAGGTATGATTAATAAATCAATTTTTATTTGTCTAGATGACATCACACTCTATCCTAAGGATAGAAACAATCATTTAAATGACCTAAACCATATTTTTGAAAGATGAAAGAAATATGGCATTTCTTGAAATCCAAAAAAAACTTATTTTTCTTTATGAGAAGGCAAACTCCTTGGATTCATAGTGTCCAAGAAAGGGATTTACATCGATCCTAATAGAGTCCAAGAGATTGAAAAAATTCCTCTCCCACATAACAAAAAGACCATGCAATCGTTCCTAAGCCAGATTAATTTTTTAAAAAGATTTTTTCTAGATTTTTCACAGATTGTCCTACCCCTTTAAGCAATGATAAGAAAAAATGCAGTCTTCAAGTGGGGTAAAGATGAAAGAGAATCATTTGGGTTGATTAAAAAATCCATTATCAATGTTCCTTCTTTAACAACCCCTGACTTTCTCAAACCTTTTGTGTTGTACACTTTTTCATCCGATACATCATATGCAGCTCTTTTAACACAATTGAACGATCAAAATATCGAGGCACCCATCTCTTTTTTCAGTTCTAACTTTTAAGGTGTCGAGTTAAATTATTTAGCTGTTGAGAAACAAGCTTTTGTTGTTTTTAAAACCGTGAAACATTTTAGACCTTTTCTTCTTAAAACCCATACAAAAATAGTAGTACCTTACCCTACAGTAAGTAAATTATTGATTCAAAGAGAAGTAGGGGAGAAAAGAGCCAATTGGGTTACTGCGCTTCAAGAGTACGATGTAGAAATCCGACTAGCTAAAATTGTTAGGGGCCAAGGTTTTTGCAAGATGTTAATTGGAGCTTCCCACCTATTAGCAGAAGAAGACCAAGGTAATGAAGTGTAGATATTAGAGGTAATCCTCAATGATGCACAATCACAATATGCTGATTTGAAGTTTTATTTGAAGAATGGATATGCCCCTATGCATCTCAATTATAAAGAAAAGTGTGCTTTAAGGCTGAAATCAAATCAATATGAATTAATCAATGATGTATTGTTTAGAAAAAATTATGATTTGGTATTTTTAACATGCCTAGAAAAACTTGAAGCTCAAAAGTTCATGCAAGAATTACATGATGGACCAGATGGAGGAAATTTTGGAGGAAACACCACAGCTCACAAAATCCTCCATGCAGGTTATTATTGGCCAACACTACTCTAGGATGTGCATGAATATGCAAGAAAATGTAAAACCTGTCAAACTACAGCTGGAAGAGAAAAGAAGCCAGCATTCTCTTTGCAACCAGTGAACATCCAACAACCATTCGAACAATGGGGATTAGATATAATTGATGAGATTGTTCCTAACTCTTCCAAGCAACACAAATACATTCTTACAGCTACTAATTATTTTACAAAATCGGTGGAAGTTATCCCCCTAAAGATAGCTAATACAAAAAGCATTACAGACTTCATTGATCAGTACATAATTACCAGGTTTGGCTTACCCACAACTTTAATGTTTGACAATGCATCTTATTTCTCTGGAAATACAATGGTAGAATTTTCTTTGAAGAGAGGTTTTAAATTAAATTATTCTACCAACTATTATCCACAAGGTAATGGACTAGCAGAATCAACAAAAAAAACCTCATCAAAATCATCAAAAGGACTATTGACCAAAATCATAGGAATTGGCACAAAGCATTGACATTTTCTCTTTGGGTAGACAAAATTACACAGAAGGCCTCCATCGGTTCTTCTTCTTTTTCTTTAGTTTATGGAAAATAAGTTGTTCTCCCCACAAACATAGCAATTCCATCTCTTACCCTAGTGCAATTCATCAATGAAAACCCTTCCTCCTCTCAGCAAGCAAGACAATTCCAGATTCTTAAACTTGAGGAGGAACGAGAAAAGGCTAACTCAACCCACTTCCATCATCAGCAATTAGTCAAAGCCTATTTTGATACAACCTTTACCAGTCATAAAACTTTTGAAGTAGGAGATTTGGTTTTTAAATGGGATAAAGCACATGAGTAAAAAGGTAAACATACCAAATTCCAAAGACTATGGCTTGGCCCTTTCCAAGTCATTGAGAAAATTGGTCAATCAACATTTCTTTTACAAGACTTATTAGAAAGGACAGATTCCTTGCCTGTAAATGGGAAAATTCTCAAGAAATATGTTTCCTAGAAGATAACCTCTTCTAATTTTGTATCATATTCCCTTTAAAATTCTTAGGATAATAAAGGTTAAGTATTATTTACTTTTGGCATTTCAAAATAAAATCTTTGATAATATTTTTAGATTTTTTTCTTCTATAAGTAGGAAAAGTTAAAGAAATAATTAGGACATTTGAGTATCAAAGTAAGCCTGATTTATTTGGAAAAACTTGATCTTGTTGAAACATTTATTCTATGAACAAACTCTTACCTTTACAAAGAATAGATGTGTTGTTATCAGTCAAGAAAGAATGTTTAACCTAGTAAGGACTTTCTATAGATCAGTATCTTAAAAATTTATCATTATCATCCAAAACTTTTAATTAAGCCAATGATTCACCCCATCTGATAAAATTTTCCTTTTTGAGAGTGTAATTCTAAAATATAAAATACTTAGAAGATAATAAGTCTCATTATGAGCTTGTTTCCCATGATCATAGGGAAATGATTAAACTAATATTACCTAAATTGCATACAAAAACAGGGTAATAGCCAATGATCTAATCAATCAAAGGACAATGGATCTCATCAAGAGCTAGCTTGTTCAATTTAGTTACAACCATTGAGTGGCATTGTCATTATTAGGTTACCAAGCCTAGACAATGTCTTTTAAGAAACTAAAAAAAAAGGCTATGTAAAAAAAAGAAAAAGGACAAGATCCAAATGAGATTGGAAGCAAGTGAATATCATTCTGAATTTTGAAGATTGCTTCAAATGGGACAATGAATCATTGTTGGTTAAAAGATAACCTTGTTGAGGCTATGAATGCCTGCTGGCAGTAGAGGCTCTATCTGTGATAAATGAGTAAAAAACAAAAAAAGTAATATGTAGAAAGACACCTGCTATATCTCTTTAAAATCTTAATATTGACCGAAGAAGGAATTTGTATTTTATCACTACAAATGGTAAAGTAGTTGAATAAATACATTGGGTAAGTGATTATGATTCTAAAGAAATGTTGATACTTTATAACTCATGTAATTATTATTCCTATAACTCTTCTTTGAAAGTTCTAGAAATTCTAGAAAATCGATCAGAGATAACTGGTTCTGCCAAGTGAATCACCAATTGTTGTAATACGAAACAACCCGCCCATTTATATATAGTAATAGCTAATGTTAGACATATAAATGGGGACCCTTTTTAAAAAAATTTAGTCTTTAAAAAATAAATCCTAACTCTAAGAAATTTCCTTGAAAACTCTTTGAACGACCCAAGTTTAGAATCCTCATCGCAAATCGCAAATCACATTTTTCCATGTGATGATCATAAACACCTTAACGAAATTGCGATATGCGATCAAACCTCTCACTGCGACATACCGATCAAAACCCCTTAAGAAATCACAATTGCAATTCGTAGGAGTCGCAAGTAAATATGTCCTGCCACTATGTCATCCGCCAACGATTTGCGAAATGAGATATTGCGATGTCCGCAATCGCATTGCGCATTATGAGCAAGTAATGCTATATAACATTCTTTTAAAAAATTGTGATGCGTGAATCAAGCAGCAAGCGTGGGAAGTAACTATGCTTTAATATAATAATGAACGGTTTGACAGGGTAATTAATGTTTAGCAGCTTGAGGAGAGATAATGATTTTCCAAGTTATGGCTAGTTAACACTGAGTATTTCGTTTGAACTCCTCCCATGATTCAAAGTCATTTCACAAAGCCTTTAGCCTTAATTGTCCAGTATTGTCTGCACTGATATATCTTGACCATTTCAGGCAAGCTACAAAATATATGTCATTGCAGAAGGTGATGTAGAAACATAAAAAGCAGATCATTACAGAACCCAAGCTAATAGAAATGTCTCCTATATTCTCTGATACGGTCTGCAGTGCTCATGGGGGAGAAATAGCTTGGGAGGGCATATACAATAGGCTTGAGGATGAGGATCCCAAGATTATTGTTACAAGAGCAACAACTGACTCAATAAGGCCTTCAGGACTCCAATTCAAGGATGTTGCCTATTCTTTCCTTCATAGAATAGGAGCGAGAGCAAAAATCCTCCCCTACACTGAGATGATTAGGTGGGTGGTGGAAGACCTCGCCATTGAAAATAGGAAATTCAGGAACTCGAGAATGGAAATCATGGGGTCATTCAGAGCAAAAGACCTGAAGAAAATGTACCATATACCTGACTGTCAGGATATATATGATAAAACATACATGGAAAACTTCGCAAAGAAGAAAGAGGAACCCCTCAAGATGATTCATGGCTGGAGAGTACTAGAGAACAAGTTCAAATTTGATCAAACGGGTATGTATCATGTAGCCTCTTTGGTAAACCCCTACAATTATGTAGTTGCTATGTTATGTAGACTATACGAGTTACCTAATAATGCTAAGCTTTCCATAGAATGAATTCCTTTGATTGATGCCTGTGTTAATTCCCAAATTATGAATTGGGCCACCATCCTATTTGATAACCTAGCCACCATCATCACCGGATATCGACAGAAGAGATCCTCCTCTCCAAAGAAACTTCCTCCATTCTATTTTAGTGCCTACATTATGGATGACATATGTTTTTGCACTAAATTTCTAATCATGGGTTGGAAATGGACCTTGTAGGACCCCTATCCTATCCATATCAACCATAAGAAAATTTGGGAATCCCATTATATACCTCATTTCTATAAAATATGCCATGCTGTTACTTTTCCATTGCATCAATTAATTTTCAATAAGAAATCCCCTAGGTTTTCCCAAGAAGCCGCTAAAGACCTTCTGGCTGTCGGTAAATATTTTGTTAACGAATGGTTCACCTACATTAGGGTTTTTGGTAGCACAGTAGATCCACATGTCCTCCCTTTGTATGTCTTTGATAAATTGTTAGTAAGAGAAATAACCCACCAGATTGTGGGAAAAGGCCTAACCAAATTTCTAAAAGAAAGCAAGAAGTTATTATGGCCATCTTTTCCTATTAGGTGTGGTTCCTTTTCATTAGCAAATTTTAATCATGTGATAAAGGAGTGAGTAAGCGTGGAAAGTCTCAGGCTCCATGCTTTTCCCAAAAGGAAATTTCATCCAGACAAGATAGAATATAACATCACCACTACAGTAAATATCAAGCCTTATAACCATGAGGCTAATAATTTTTAGGACCTTTTACAGTCGGCTCAATCCTTTGAACAATCATTCGAATGGGTGAGGACAAATCTGAGTCTTGGAGATTTTGAGAGCTTTCAGGAGTTCAGAAACAAAAGGCTCGAGGTAATCCCACTACATTTGTTGAAAATCGAGGACAAGCCTACCCCTAGTGTCATTGTCAACAACGAGGGACCTGATTCTCACATAGAGTCTCATGCAGATACAGGGAAAGCACTGAATACAGAGAAAGCCCAAGACATCGAGACTACTATTGAACCCAACAAGAAATCAACTGAAAAGCAGGGTATGAGTACCCCACCCAAAGATATTGTTTTGGAGATCAAAAGCAACAATTCGAAGCAAGAGTGTGATCAATTCAATAAGAAACTACAAGACACTCCCAAGACAACAGATGCCCAGGAAACTATGGAGTATCAAACTCCTCTCCATGTTCAGAAGAATACAGAGTCTGAACCGATGGATAAGCAAGTGACGATGTCTCGGCAGACTGAAATCATTCCCGCTCTACCCACATTGGAAATTGTCTTCAAGGTAATGGAAATCCCTCCTCTTGACGTGTTCTACAGCCCACTGCACAAGGCTGTAGTAAGGAGACATAGGAGAAGGAGAAGGATAGAAACACCCGAACTCCCACCAGGAATGAGCAAATGGACATAGTTTGGAAGGACGTCCCTTCCAATCGAGCTGAAAACTTGACTAGGTTGTCATAGTTTACAGGAGCATACACAACTGCTACCATGGACAAAGCAACTGAAATATTTGTTTTGTTGAAGGAAAAAGAAGAGAGGGCGAGTGTGAACAGGTAGGCCACTGAGCAGCTGGCCCAATTCCAACAGAGGATGGAGGTGTTGAAAATAAGCCATGAAGCAAACATGGCGACAAAAAATGCAACTCTAAGACTTGTAGCAAGCCATGGAAAGATATAAGGATGTTCCTACGGTCAAGGAATTCATCAAAGAGGCGCTAGAGCCTAATTCTCTCTTATTAAAACAACAAGAACAATTTTTCGAAAAGATGTCACATATCGCTCCTTATCTAATCACTAGTGACTAGCTAATGGATAAAGTGATTGACCAAAGAACTAATTTTACTGATTTAAACACAAGAATCTTAGAATTCATCGAATGGAAAGAAACAGAAGAGGGGAGGAAAGCTAATATGCTAAGATCGAGGAGACACACAAGGACATTCTTTTCACAGATTGGGAAGCAAGGATTAAACAAGCCAAACTTACAGTGGCAAGAGCAGTTGGGGTGTCAAAGAATATAGCAAAGGCAGTAAACCATACTTTGTTTGCCACCAACTTGATGAAAGTAGTGTTAGAAAATTATATATTACATATCAATGGAACACATAAAATATATTGCAAAAATATAAACATAGAAAACACATAAAACAAGTGTTAGGTCCCTATAATACTAGTGATTACCCCATTACTATTGTAGTTGTATCCCTTATTAATATTGTTGTGCCCCTATTGTCCCCATATTGTTATTATTGTGCCTCATAGAATCCCTTTATTTTTATTTTTGTGCCTTTGTATTATTATTGTTAGGTCGGCTGGGTTATATTGTGGCTACTTAGACTCCTATATATAGAAAGGAGGTTTTGTCATTTGAATCATCAAAGAATAATTCATTTGTGTAATGCAAAGGAGGTTTCCCCCTTGTATAGGCTGAATTCTAAGGTGTTGATCTATCTTTTCTATCTTTTTGTGAGTTGGTTTCATAACATTTGGTGTTAGATCTTTGAATTCAAGGGTTTTGCTGCTCCAAACAGGTCATCGTGGCATTTGTGCTATAACTTTTTTTCTGCGACGTTTAAGATGCTAAAAAAAAACCCATTTGGGCCGAAATCGTTGTAAACTGCAGGTCTAAATTTCAGAGCTTTTCGCGCTATTTTTGTGGAGATATGATCTGAGGAAGTTGGCATTTTTGCAGACTCCCGAATTACATTCCAAACAGGTGACCTGGGGAAAATAGTCATAACATTTGTTTTGAGTATCATATTGAAATTTAGTAAGAAGTTTCAAAAAGAGGACGGATTGTAGTTTCCTGTATATATTTTTCAGATCCTAAAGTCGAAACAGTGACACGTGGCACTTCCTACAAGTTCGCTCTTCTGAAAAGGTCTATAATCAGGTCATCTTGGGAGATTGTGCATAACTTTTCCTTGGAGAATCTAAATTTGATTAGACTGGTGGCATTGGAAAGAGGAAACAAAGGGCTACTGTAGGTCGCAATTTCAAAACTGGACGATCCGAAATTACAGAGATTCATCAGAGGCAATATCGAGCTCCTACAAAGTGAAAAAAAGGTGTGTAGATTTTTTTAAATTTTTGCTTAAGCTTGGTTTGAAAAATTATTCAGAAGGAATTCAAAGGGCCTAGTAGAGCATTATTATCGGTAACTGATGCCCCGAGGAAAGAAAATGAAAACACCTAGTAAGCAACCTAAAATATCTAGCATGACTTATGAAGAAGATGAAGAAATGCAACATGATATATCAAAATTACGAGACCAAGTACAGAAAATGTCACTCACACAAAAAGTAACAGAATCTAAGATGGATGGTTTAAAGAAAGATGTATGTTACCGAGAAATCTAGTGTCTATTCAGAACTGATAGTCCCACTAAGATGGGTAGCTATCTTAGAAACAAACAGATTAAAGTCACTTGTTTTTTCCTTTATGAGAGAGAGATGAGAAAGAAGCAGAGAGCACCAACCTCAGTCTTTCGCTTGGCTCTTTACTTGTTTCCTTTCCCCTTTGATAGAATCCCACCACTGCTTCTTTACTTGTCATGCTTCAAAGAGCACCAGTAGAGTCATAGCAGCATAATACCATCAAAGCATAGAGATATCACTGTAAACAATATAGGATCAGATATATATTGACCATACAAATGCATATATCAACACAATATTCAGATATACACAAGAATATGGAGGAAAACTCAAATAGCTTTTTTGATAAAAGTAGTAGAAGAGAGGATTAAAACCACTTGGACTGACCCAGCGCCATCCTCCTAGCTTGAAAGCCCTCTTCACCTCATAAAAAGCAAGATCACCCAACAATGTCTTCAAAGAGAAACCAGCAGCACCTCTTTGCAAATTACCAAATTCCAACCTTTTGATCTTTGGGATGAGGGATCCATTTATAAATATTTGTAGGGGGGTGAGTTAGCTTCTAAGATTTTGATTAGTGTCATTCCACTGATAGTTCTTGTTTCCACTTGGAGATTTCATTGATCTCTTACTCATCCCTGGGCGAAGTCTGAGAGGCAAGTGTCATATGAGAAGTTTCTAGAAGATTCCTTGATCATCCACTTAGCAAACTGTCTCTGCCATTTGTCTATTCTTGCTCATCGCACCCTATAGAAGGTATTTTCAGTATGCATCGCACCTCCTATGTGTACAAGGTGAGATGCATCGCACCCTGGTCATGGAGCAGGTGAGATGATCCAGTTTTGACCAGTTCTGAGCAGTTTTTCAGAGAGAATTTCTGGGAGATGATGTAATCAGCTGATCTTGCTCCTTTAGGGTATGAAAAAACACTTTTAGGGACTTAGAAGCCCTTGGTTTATGGACATATGCGATTGGGGTTGCAGTGCCCAAATATGTCTATAACAATTGCCCCCTAAAGCATGAGGTCGTAAATCTTTTGATGTCGGGTGAAATGCTTTATAATGAGGATCCGAGGTTTTTCGAACTGGAAGGTGACCTGTACTAAGATACAATACAATACATTATCTTCATAATATTTTCATGATCTAGCTGAGGTAGGGATTCCCATGCTTAGCTTGATAAATTCATTTTCATGTACATAGGACAGACAACCGTCTGTGTGCAGACTGATGATTTTGGTAGAGCCATCATCCCTTAGTTTGGATGATTATCTGTGCAGCAATGATGTACATTTGACGCCTTTATTTTCCTGAATATATCCCAGCTTGGATGGATGAAACTAGATCCGAGGTCTTCAAAACTCGTTCAATCTTTGCCCGAAAGTATGAGTCGATCCATGTGAAAATATGCCCTGATGTCGAACATGGAAGGACACCGCCTGATTACCACCCAATGATGTAATCTATTAACAGGCACGAGAGGAATCATCGATGATGATGATGACCCTCAAGGTACTGTAGTACAATTTATGTGCTGTGAATACATGAGTCGATGTCGAACACCACGCAAAATCTTTCGGTCGAAGGTCATTAATGTAAACCTGTCGCCGGAAGTGAGAAACTTGCCATTGAGGCATGCAAGCTTCAAAGTACTGAAAGGGTTGTCCCTAGGTCGGCTTCTTGGATAATGAGCTGATGTCGACAAGAAGTGACCCATCGTAGGAGGGCATTAATGGATCCCACATCTATGACACGGAATGGAGCAAATGATTTTGTAGAGGTGAAAACGATCTGATGATATAAGGTTCAGGGTGGTGGTCATGAAAGAATGAAGCGTGAAGGTATTGCAGCGGATGAGACACAAGCTGGGTAGGTGAATTCTCTGAGCAACTTCTCTTGAACATATCGGCGACATTGAAATGGATTGGTAGCGTTAACCTCAAAAGTGGATGGTACGGTGGATCAATGGTGATATGACTAGTGAATGGAATAACCCAACTCGACTCAATCATGGTGATGGAGTGAAAGTGTCATGTTCAAGAGTGACTTGCTACCAATAAAGTTTCTTCAAGTTTTCTTCCCAATTTTCCCCAATCATTTCTGATCAGTACCTCTTTATTTTTGTCAAGCTTGAGGAGGATAACATATGCTTGTTCTATAATTTTCCCTTCGGGCAAACCCGTCACTATGTTTTAATGAGCCTAGCGATAGTGAAACTCACTCTTATCTGAATGGACAAGTTTGTCGCTATTGTTTTAACGAGTTTAACAACAAGGATAACTCAGTCCTTTTCAATTTTAGAGAGTCTGAAAAGAGATGGAAAGGAAACTCCAATATTCCTTTTTCGTAGTATAATCCCTTAAGTACGAAAAAGTATAAAACAATGCAAAAAGGATGACGTTTTGATAGTTTTAACGAGCCAAACAAGACAAACGCTCGATCTTTTTGTGTAATAATCCCTCAGGTCCAAAAAGATTAAAATCTAGAGGAGGGATAGCACTTCCAATCACTTTAACGAGCTGGAGAGGCCAATTGCTTAGCAATCTTTTCATATTTTACGAGTCAGATGAAAAGAGCTTAAAGGAGACTCGTTTTTGAGGAACGAGTGATGTTTTTAGATAGCAGCTGGTTCCAGGTAAGGTTTGGAACTTTCCAATCATGGTAGTGTAAAGAAGGTGGCTAATAGGATCACTCGTCACAACTGTTCCTCAAAAGGGGTAAACAATCAAATGGAGGTGAATGATCGGCTAAAACAAAGTGGAGGTGATGGTAAGAACACGACCAAGGCTCAAAAGCTGATGATAATTCATTCACAATGGTTATTTACCAGAGGTGGGTTCATTTTTTAATGAGCTTAAACTCTGGTGGAACATATGCTCATTGCTAGGTTTAATTTTTAACGAGCTTGAACTTCACGTAAAATTTCTCGTGCCAGTCATATAATAAGGATGTATCATCGATAGGTTCTTTTTTTAGGGAGCTTACACCATTCGAAATTATGCTCCGACTCCTTTTATTATGTAAGCTAGGAATGACTGATCCTATGAGTTTAAAGGGTTAAAAATCTACAAACTAGGAAAATAAATGGTCACTTTTCACTGTCATGCAAAAAGGTTTGCATGCCCCCAGGTATAGCGAAGTAAAGTTTCCCAGGTTACCCTTCAATTTGCAGACAAAACATTTGTTCTATTGGGAAAGGCCTACCTTTTCCAGGTTACCCTTCAATTTGCAAACAAAACATTTGTTCTATCAGGAAAGGCCTACCTTCTAACAGAGGTATCTTATTCTGGTCTAATCCCATTTTCCTAAATGGATGGGTGTGTCAGACCAGTCATATATCCTCTATGGAAACCTACCCTATACCTGAAGTTTTCCTGCTGAAGCAGACCAGGGTGCATGCCCCCTGGGTTTCAGTCACGACCACCGAATCACTCGCGCTCATCAGGTGGACGGACTGGAGATTGATGAGACATTCCTTGCGCAAAAAGACCTGTTAGGGATGGCATTTGACTATTAGCTATGTGTGAACTGGGGAATGAAAGCTGGTCTATGAGCTGGACCACTCTGCCTTCATGCGGAAAACACATTACTTGAAAGAGTGAGGAGACAATGGATCCCATGCTATAAATGTAGTCATGCCCAAGGAGTATATTGTAATCTAAAGGTCCTTGGACTACCATTACGTTCAGATAAACGATTTTCCTTCTCAAAGTTATAGGAAAACTTGGAAGGATCCCTAACGGTCGACTGGTTCCTTTGTCGAAGCCTGTCAGATTTCGCATCTTAGGCAAAAGCAATGGTGAACCAAGTGCTTTCCAAGCAATTGAGGAAAGGATACTCACAGAAGCCCCTTCATCTATGATGGTACCAACCATGACCATTCTGTAAGTTTGCACTATGATTCGGAATGGTACATTAGATGGTAAACAGGGTCTGCCTAGTAGGTTCCAATCGAAGGAAACGACTAGGTTACTTGGAGGTGGGACCGAATAAACGGTCGGATACAACTCTAACGAACTTCCTTCCTGCAGTAAAGGAATGGGTAGATTTCCCCCATGTTCATCGGAGTCTGTGTTTATGAAAAGAATTTGAACAATGTCGTTCTCATTCTCTTTGGTGACTGTATCATCTGAAGGCAAATCCTCTGAAGCCAAGATGGGGTCAACTGTTGTCTCCACTTGTTGGATTTGGTTTGATGTGGAATCAGAGGGTTTATCTTCAATGATAAGTGCTTCGACCAACAAAAAAGGTGGGTCATTCAGATTTTCAACTAGCAATGGATTCGGCAAGAGTTTCTTGTATCCAGGAGGGAGTCGCTGCGGCGATGCAGGACAATTATCCAAGACTCTTTTAGCTTTGTCCAGGAAGGGAAAATGGTGGAGGTTATGACCGCCTTCACACAGTCTGCAAGGAAATTTAGATTTTCCTTTCTGTCCGGTGACTTTGTTTTCACTAGTTGATGGTGTACTCTCAACATGATCGTAAGAGGTTGACGACATCGGATTGTGCAAGCGGGGAGACCAGTCCCTTAAGATCCATGGGATGCAAGGACAATCTCAATGATAGTGGTCCCCTTTACAGATGACACACAGAGATTTAGGTTTGGATGGTGTAGTGTGTGGATTTTTGCTAGACAATGCACGGTTGCCCCTTTTTGCTGTTGGCTCCTTCTTCTTCTTCTTAGTTACTTGGTTTTTAGTTTTACTATCTTCACCAAGTGAAGAGGAAGAAGGAGAGGGAGAGACAAATGAAGTAGAAGGTTGGGGGGTAACTCTAGTATCATCTAGTTGCTGATTCGATTATTCAGGAATCATGGTGCTTTGAACGACAGAGGTCAAGAAAAGCCATACCGGCAGGCCAATTGTCAGTCCTGGAAGGGACAATGTGGCCATATGAGGTGCACCAACATCTCCCTAAGAGGAGAAAGGACTAGGATTTCCCCCAAGGGGAAATCCTTGGTTGGTGGACTCCATTTTCTCAACCTAAGACCAACGAGGGAACAGTGACATTATTCCGATTAAAATAAATTTTAGACGCTTTGACACAACTTGCTTTTTCAATTTTTAAGAGTCGAGAAAAAGCTAAAGATGACTCTAGTCGCCTTTTATTTTTAATGAGCCTGAAGTGACAAGTGCTCAGATGGACCTTTCCTTTAAGGAGTCTGAAAAGGAATGAAAGAGACTACTCTAGAAATCTAGATAGAGGGATTACCAAACCAATCGCAAAACTGCAGAATACTTTTTATGGTACGGTAGTCAATCTTCCCGAATGCTGTGTTCAGTGCATTGGGATCGATAGGGCGACAGACACGGCTTCCTAAGGATAAAGAATATAGCCTATTGTGGTCTCCCAATATATACTCAACGATACGTGGGAGCACAAGTCTGTACTGGCACTTGTCATCTCAAAGAGGAGGAATCACCCAACCTACGATGAGAGCGATAGTTACCAGGCTTTACGATGCCAAAATATGTCTCTAGCCTAGACTTTTAGATGTTATGCGTTAGGTTCTAAAGCGTTTTTATGTTCATTGAATTTATTTTATAGTTGATCTTTCTTAAGAAGTTTTCCTTTAAGGTTCACCACATGATGTAGATATACAATTCCTAAAATGCAATCTAAGATGATAAACAGTCGTTTAATCTTGTTTTTGCAATGAAAATCCTAGCTACTAAGGAAAGAGAAACGAAATCCTTTCGACATAGAGCAGAGAGCACACACTAGATGCACTGTCCTAAATCAAAATCAACAAGCAGTCTAAATGAAAATGCACATGCATGTATTTGTTTTCCGCTTTCTTAATGTGTGAATGACAAAAAGAAAGCTAAGCACAAATCTGAATTATATTTAGACTCACGATTTTCTTTTCAAAAAACGAAAGGGAGACAAGACGACACTTTGCGATTTTGAATTGAAAAAACTGCTTTCGACACTTGAAATACTATTAATTCAGATCAAATACAAGAGTAACAGTGTAATCAACTATCAAAAAGAGAAGGATTCTTTTCTTTGACTGAAAACGACACTTGCGACACTTTCAAATCCAAAGACGACAGTCCGATTAAGCTACAATTTTGTAAATGAGAACTATGAATGGCGAAAAATACATAAAAACATTCACAAATATTTGTACGATGGAGGTTGGATGATGCAAAGGAAGGGGGTTTCAACAGTTGTCTACTGATCACGGACAACAAAAATCCTAAATAAAGGTGAAGAGAGTGAAGAAAAAACCAAAATCTAGAGGCAAAACTAGTCTTGTCTGATCATCGCACCTGTAACACAGGGAAATAGGGATGCATCCCACCTACTGCACATGGGAGGTGCGATGCATCCAGATTGCTAAGAAGAGAAGGTGCGATGGTCTAGGGATGAGACTTTAACTTGGTTTTTGGTCACAGTTTGCAGCTTAGTTTAGGGATTTAGGCCGAGAAAATGATAGTCAGTAACTACAAAGTATAGGGGCTGATCTAATGAGATTACTCAAGCTACCTCTAGGGTACTTAGGATGTTTTCAAGTCAATTGTTTAGTTCATAAACAAACCCGGAGATTGACTGAAGCAACGTTGATCTACTTTGCACTTGCATAGCAAATGCAGTTCGAAGGCTAGCTGGCTTAACTTCAGGCTCCGTCTGTGGTTTATGAATCAAACAAATAGAGACAAGCAATCAAACTAATCACTCCCCAATGGAGTCGCCATTTTGTTACTGGGAAATCTAGTGTCTATTCAGAACTGCTAGTCCCACTAAGATGGGTAGCTATCTTAGAAACAAAAAGATTAAAGTCACTTGTGTTTTCCTTTACGAGAGATAGATGAGAAAGAAGTAGAGAGTACCAACCTCAGTCTTTCACTTGGCCCTTTGCTTGTTTCCTTTCCCCTTTGACAGAATCCCGCCACTGCTTCTTTAGTTGTCTCGCTTCAAAGAGCACCTGTAGAGTCACAACAGCATAATACCATCAAAGCATAGAGATCTATCATTGTAAACAATATAGGGATCAGATATATATTGACCATACAAATGCATATATCAACACAATATTCAGATATACACAAGAATATGGAGGAAAACTCAAATAGCTTTATTGATAAAAGTAGTAGAAGAGAGGATTACAACCACTTGGTCTGACCCAGCACCATCCTCCTAGCTTGAAAGCCCTCTTCACCTCATACAAAGCAAGATCACCCAACAATGTCTTCAAAGAGAAACCAGCAGCACCTCTTTGCAAATTACCAAATTCCAACCTTTGGATCTCTAGGATGAGGAATCAATTTATAGATATTTGCAGGGGGGTAAGTTAGCTTCTAAGATTTTGATTAGTGTCATTCCACTGATAGTTCTTGGTTCCACTTGGAGATTTCATTGATCTCTTACTCATCCCTGGGCGAATTCTGAGAGGCAAGTGTCATATGAGAAGTTTCTAGAAGATTCCTTGATCATCCACTTAGCAAACTGTCTCTGCCATTTGTCTATTCTCGCTCATCGCTCCCTATAGAAGGCCTTTTTAGTATGCATCACACCTCCCTTGTGTACAAGGTGAGATGCATCGCACCCTCGCCATGGAGCAGGTGAGATGATCCAGTTTTGACCAGTTCTGAGCAGTTTTTCAGGGATAACTTCCAGGAGATGATGTAATCAGCTGACCTTGCTCCTTTAGGGTATGAAACAACACTTTTAGGGACTTATAATCCCTTGGTTTATGGACATATGCGATTGGGGTTGCAGTGCCCAAATATGTCTATAAAAATGTAGAAGCTAAGATGAATGACGTGGAAGCTAATATGGATGATTTGAAGATAGATTTGAAGACAGGCATGGCAGATTTGAAGACATATTTGACAAATTTTCTACAAGAAATACTTACTAATGGTGAAAGGGTAGTAAAGGAAACTCATGATGAGAACAAAAGAAATGTTAATCATGAATTCATAGACTCTAATGTTGGATCGAAGACCCTCCATATTCCAAAAATCGATATGAGGAAGTTTGATGGCCAGGATCCCACAACATGGATATTATAGATGGAGCAATTTTTCGATCTCAATAATGTGCAAAACACACAAAAGGTACGTATTGCAACTTTATATTTGGAACCAAATCATTTTGTATGGTATCAATGGCTTTTCTCTCATAAACAAATTATCACTTGGGCAATTTTTACTCCAGAATTGATAGCACATTATGAGGATACAAAAAGCAACACTTTTTAAGCCAATTGATAAGTCTCAAACAAAAGGGTTCAATAATGGAGCACACTGAGGAGTTCGAAAAATTGAACATAAGGGTAAAAAATATTCCAGAGGAGCATAGGATTGATGTCTTCATAGGGACTTTAAAGGATAATATCCAACATGATGTTCGCCTTTGGGAACCTGATTCATTAGAGAAGGCATTCAGGTTAGCAAGAAAAATGGAAAGCAAAATTATGGCAATCAGGAAGCATACCACTCACAACTATAAAGATGGAAGTGTTGTTGACCCTAGCCTTCCACAACCTATAAGGTTGACACCACAAAAATTGGAAGAAAAAAGAGCAAAAGGGCTTTGTTACAATTGTGATAGCAAATACACTAAAGGTCATAAGTGTGCTGAGAAGAAATTATTCTACATAGATTGTGAAGAGGAAGAATAAAAGGAGCAAGAAAGGTCAAAAGAAGAGGATATACTCCAGGAACAAAGCCTAGATAAAGAAGAAATGAATCCGACCATATCTTGTAATGCATTGGCTCGAATTACCACTCCTCAAACCATCAAGATAGAAGAACAAATAAAGAAGAAAAAGGTAATAGTGTTGATTGATTCAGGAAGTACCCACAATTTTATTCATTGTAAGATAGCAAAAGAATTGAATTGCTTCCTATATCCAGCACCAGAGTGTCAAGTGATGGTTGCAAATGGAGGAACGATAAATTGCTCTCGAAAGTGCCATAATATCAAGCTATCCATGGGAGAATATGTATTGACTAGCCCAATGCTTTCCATTCCAATGGGAGGTGCTAATGTTGTACTAGGAGTCCAATGGCTACAATCCTTGGGTACAATAGCTTTTAATTTTCAAGAACTTTTCATGAAATTTTCTGTGGAAGGAAAGGAAGTTGAATTAAGGGGTATTGCAGGGAAACCAAGAAAGATAATCAGCTCTAACGGTATGACAAATCTTCTAAAAAAGGAACAAAGAGGTGCAATTGCACAATTATGTCCGCTAGATGTTTCCACATCAAAATCATCTATTTCTCTAGATCTCCAAAAATTCTTGGACAATCATTCCAAGGTATTTGAGACTCCCAAAGGTCTCCCACCTATTCGTGATCATGATCATGCTATTCATCTGATTCCAGGAAGTGTTCCTCCAAACATCAGGCCGTACAGATATCCCTATGCCCAAAAGAGTGAAATTGAATGTATGGTTGCAGAAATGCTAGAGGCTGGTATAATTCAACCTAGTCAAAGTTCTTTCTATGCTCCAGTAGTATTGGTGCACAAGAATGATGGATCGTGGTGCATGTGTCTGGATTATAGGGAGCTCAACAAGATCACTATTAAAGATAAGTTTCCCATTATTGTCATTGATGAATTATTGGATGAATTGCATGGATCAATTTACTTCACCAAGTTGGATCTTGGTTCAGGATATCATCAAATCAAAATGAAGACTGAAGACATTCTGAAAACAACATTTAGAACTCATGAAGGTCATTATGAATTTTTGGTCATGCCTTTTGGCCTTACCAATGCACCTTCTACATTTCAAGGTTTGATGAATTCCATTTTCAAGCCCTTCCTTCGAAAATTTGTGTTAGTATTTTTTGATGATATACCAATCTACAGCAAGTCTTGGAAGGATCATGTTGAACATGTTGACAGGGTGCTACAACTATTGGAGGAGAAACAATTATATGCAAAAAGATCCAAATGTTTCTTTGGAGTACAAGAGGTGGAATATCTGGGTCATATTGTATCTCATGAAGGAGTTAAGGTAGACCCTAGCAAAATTAAGGCCAATAAGGAATGGAAAATCCCCACATCCATAAAGCATCTGGGAGGATTTCTCAGGTTGATAGGGTATTATCGCAAGTTTGTTAAGAATTATGGGAGAATAGCAGCACCTCTAACAACATTATTGAAGAAAGATGCATTTTCATGGACTCCAGAAACAAAAAAGGCCTTTGAACATCTTAAAGAGGCAATGTACCAAGCACCGGTCTTAGCTACACCAGACTTCACAAAAACCTTTATGGAATGTGATGCTTTAGGAAATGGAATTGGTGTTGTTTTAATGCAAGATGAAAGACCCATTGCTTTTGAAAGTCGTCCAATCAAGGGAAAGTTTTTACACAAAGATATTTATGAGAAGGAAATGTTGGCAATACTACATGCACTTAAGAAATGGCAACCCTACCTAATGGGAAGACAATTCAAGGTAAAAAAGGATCATGATAGCCTTAAATACTTTTTAGAACAAAGATTATCCTCTGAAGAGCAACAAAATTGGGTCACAAAAATGTTAGGTTATGACTTTGAAATCATCTACAAAAAAGGGAAGCAAAATGTGGTGGCAGATGCACTCTCAAGAAAGGATGAGGATGTGGAAGCATTGTTGTACGCCATTTCTATTATCGAACCAGATTGGATAAATGAAGCAAGGGAGGAATGGAAGAATGATGAAGAAGTGTGGACACTTATTTGAAAGTTACAACAAGATTCCAGTACATCTGATACATTTAACTGGCAAAATGATTCGTTATGGTACAAAGATCGCTTATACCTCTGTAAGAATTCCCAACTCAAACAAAAGATTCTTATGGAATTGCACACTTCTCCCTTAGGAGGGGACTCAAGATTTTTAAAAACTTACCACAGGGTTAAGAAGGAATTTTTTTGGGATGGTCTTAAATCAGATATTCAAAAGTTTGTGGCGGAATGTTTGGTTTGCCAACAAAATAAAGTTGAAAAATTAAGACCCCGGGTCTATTACAACCTTTATCCATTCCAAGCCAACATTGGGAGGAGGTTTCAATGGATTTTATCACAGGTTTACCCAAGTCCGAGGGAAAGAGTGTCATCATGGTGGTAGTTGACAAACTTACCAAGTATGCACACTTTTGTGCATTATCACATCCATTTAAAGCCAGTACAGTTTCTACTGCATTTATGGAAACAATTCAAAAGCTACATGGAAACCCAAAGATTATTGTAAGTGATAGAGATCCCATTTTCATTGGAAATTTTTAGACAAAATTATTTTCTTGTCTTGGTACTCAGTTAGCTCATAGCTCATCTTATCATCCTCAATCTGATGGGCAAACTGAGATAGTAAACAAATGTTTGGAAGGATATCTTCATTGCTTTGTATCTGATAAACAGACACAATGGGTCAAATGGTTGCCTCTGGCTGAATGGTGGTATAGCACTTCTTCCATACAACAACAAAAATGACCCCATTTATGGCACTTTATGGATATCAGCCACCATTCATCACATCAAACAGTGGAACATCACATCAACCATCAACAACAGGTCCTGCAACTCTTAAAGGATAACCTCGTGTTGGCACAGAATAGAATGAAACAACAGGCAGATCAACATCGCAGAGAAATAAGTTTTGATGTAGGTGATTGGGTATTCCTACAGTTACAACCATATAAACAAATGTCCCTCAAGCAAGCTAAGAAGGATAATAAATTATCACCAAAGTATTATGGTCCGTACAAGGTGTTGCAAAAGATTGGTACTATGGCATATAAATTGGAGCTTCTTGCAGCTTCTCGAGTGCACCTAATTTTCCATGTTTCATGTTTAAAGAAGGTTATAGGCGACAAGCTCCCAGTTTAAACAATATTGCCAGAACTTGACGAGGAAGGAAAAATTATATTGGAACCGGAAGCAGTGACAGAAACAAGAACTCGACAGCTACAAAATCGATCAATTTCGAAGTATCTCATCAAGTGGAAGAACTTATCCACTGAAGATTCCACATGGGAGGATGAAAATTTTATACGGAAGCATCCAGAACTACTCAAGTGTTGAGGACAACACTTTTTTGAAGGAGAGGGGCATGTTAGGTCCCTATAATACTAGTGAATACCCCATTACTATTGTAGCTGTATCCCTTATTAATATTGTTGTGCCCCTATTGTCCCCATATTGTTATTATTGTGCCCCATAGAATCCCTCTATTTTTATTTTTGTGCCTTTATATTATTATTGTTAGGTCGGATGGGTTATATTGTGACTCCTTAGACTCCTATATATAGAAAGGAGGTTTTGTCATTTGAATCATCAAAGAATCATTCATTTGTGTAATGTAAAGGAGGTTGCCCCCTCAAAGAGGTTGAATTCTAAGGCGTTGATCTATCTTTTCCATCTTTTTGTGAGTTGGTTTCATAACAACAAGAGAGACACAGATATACGTGGTCCATGGAGAAATAGCCAGTCCTTCCTCTTATACTATTCAACAAACTGAAGAGATACAACCTACAGCAGATCCGCTGTAATTCCCTCTTCGCTCTCACACAATATCCTCTCTCTTTCTCACTTAGAATACCAATCTACATATACGGAAAGAAATTCCCTCATATATAGCGAGGGATTGCCTTCTAGGGGAAAAAACCCTAAATTAAACATAACTTTTACCGTCAAATCTCCACCTAATGAACAACCCAGATTGACTACGAAATTACAACATTTTACAAGGCAATTTTACATTATTTTTAACTTTGGGGTCCAATGTGGTGATACCTCTTAATAAAGGAAATAATCAGGCTCCACACCGAACAATCTCCCACTTGGAGACTGATTATAGCAACTCCACCGCTGCTTCATTTGCTGGACAATGACTCCACTTTGGACCTAGTTGTTTCTCATCTTCTTCATCATAATTGAATACCAATTGAAACTGAGCAGAATCTCAGTTTCTCCCTGGTTACAACTTTTGTTAACATATCTACAGGATTCTAGCTGGTGTGTATCTTTTCCGGCTTCAACTGTCCATCTTCCAACACTGACTGTATGAAATGGTACTTGAGTTGTATATGTTTAGTCTTGGAATTAAATGCATAGTTCTTTGTAAGATGTATGGCACTCTGGCTGTCATTGTATAACCTGCCCAACTCCTGCTTCTTACCCAATTCATCCAGAAACCTTTGTAACCAAATCATTCCTTTACTAGCCTCTGTAGCAGCAACATACTCTGCTTCCGTTGTTGAGAGTGCAACAACACTTTGCAGTTTTGAAACCCAACTGACAACTATTCTACCTACATTAAACACATACCTTGTTGTGCTCCTCCTATTATCTCTATCACCTGCCATATCTACATCATTATATCCCTATAGAGAAATGTTTGAACCACCAAAGCAAAATGCTTGATTTGTGGTACCTTTCAAATACCTGAGAATCCACTTCACTGCCATCCAATGTTCTTTTCCTGGATTGTTCATGTACCTGCTTACAACTCCCACTGCATGTGCAATATCAGGCCTTGTGTAGACCATTGCATACTTTAAGCTTCCAACTACTGATGCATATGGAACTTTAGACATATAATCCATTTCTTCCTGAGTCTTGGGACAAACCTCCTTACTTAGTTTGAAATGGCTAGCCAAAGGTATACTAACTGGTTTTTCATTTTTCATATTAAATCTTTTCAACACCTTTTCTATGTACTCACTCTGAGACAATTTTAATTTTTTATTATTCCTGTCTCTAGTTATTCTCATACCAAGGATTTGTTTTGCAGCACCCAAATCCTCCATTGCAAATGAATTCGCCAATTTTCTTTTCAGCACATTTATTTCTTGCATGTTAGAACCTGCAACAAGTGTGTCATCTACATATAATAACAATATAATATAGCTGCCATCATTTTGCCTTTTGACATAACCACAATGATCAGAGTGACATCTAGTATAACCTTGTTCAAACATAAATCTATCAAATTTTAGATACCTCTGCCTTGGAGCCTTCTTTATGCCATACAATCTCTTCTTCAACCTGCACACTAGTTTCTCCTTCCCTTTTACCTCATATCCTTGTGGTTGTTTCATATATATCTCTTCCTCCAAATCCCCATGGAGAAACGATGTCTTTACATCTAACTACTTAAGATGAAAATATTCAGTTGCTACTAGACCTAAAATAGTTCAGATTGAAGTCATTTTAACAACAGGAGAAAATATCTCATCAAAATCTATACCCCTTTTCTCTACAAACCCCTTCACCACAAGTCTAGATTTATACCTTTTTCTACCTCCATCTTCTTCCTTCAACCTGTAAACACATTTATTCTGCAATTTTGTTTTACCTGCAGGAAACCTGACTAAGTCCCAAGTCTGGTTATGTGCTAAAGAGTCCATCTCTTCTTTCATGGCTTGCTCCCACTTCTTCCTGGTTTCTATCTGCACTACTTCTTCATAACATTATGGTTCACCAACATCAATCAACAATACATAATATAATGAAGGAGAGTATCGTTTAGGGGGTCTACTTATCTTGGTAGATCTTCTAACAACACTTCCAGGCATTTGAGGTGCATGTTGCCGTTGTGGATTTTGTTGTTGTTCTGGGTGTTGATCATTATGATTTTCAAGAACCTTCACTTTTTCTGTTATCTCATCAAACACTCTGTATTCTTTGTTTTCTTTTTCCTGTTTCTTTTACTACAACCGATCCTTATACACAACCTTTTCATTGAATATGACATCTATGCTTCTAATGATTTTGTGTTTTTCATAATCATAAAAGTGATAACCAAAATCATTAACACCATATCCAATAAGGGTGCATTTCTTTGATTTTGCCAATAAGGATGGACAAAGGCTTCACAACCAAAAGTATTTAAAAATGAGTAGTTTACCCCTTTACATGTCTATGCCTCCTCTGGAATACCACTATCCAAGGAACTTGAAGGCCCTCTACTTATTAGATAAACAACAGTTTCTACAGCATCTGCCCAAAATTGTAAAGGCAGTCCTGCATGCAATCTCATGCACCTTGCACACTCCATGATTGTCCTGTTCATCCTTTCTGACACACCATTTTCTTGTGCTGTTCCTAGAACTGTCTTCTCTTTGTGAATTCCATTCTCTAAACAATACCTATCAAACTCTTTGCTACAATATTCACCTCCATTGTCTGATCTGAGACACTTCAACCTTTTTCCCGTATCATTTTCAACCAAAGCTTTGCATTTCTTGAAAGTATCAAATACATCAGATTTATTTCAAATACAATAAATCCAAGTCTTTCTGGTCGCATCATCAATAAAAGTAACATAATAATGAGAGCCACCGAGAGATGATACTTGAGAAGGTCCCCATACATCTGTATGCACAAGATCTAATTTTTCTCTCTTCTTTTTTTTCCCAACTCTGAGGAATCTAACTCTCTTTTGTTTTCCATGAACACAATTCTCAAATAATTTTAAATCAACATGCTTCAAATCTAGCAAAAAAATTCTTAAGTGAATAATTTGCATCCCCTTCTCACTCATGTGCCCAAGCCTATGATGCCACAATTTCGTATCTTCTCTTGTAGAGGTTAAATCATTAACAGAATTAGAAATACCATTGTATAAATACAATGTACCAACCTTTTCTCCTTTTTCTATTACCAGGGATCCTTTAGTGACCTTCCAAGTTTTATCTGTAAAATTAGTTAGATAGCCTTCACCTCCCAACTTCCCTGTTGAAATTATATTTTTCTTCAGATCTAGAACATGCCTTACCTCCTTCAATATCCATTGATTTTCATTCCGCTGTTTTATGAAAACAGTACCCATTCCAATGATTTTATAGGGTTTATCATCACCCAATCAAACTTGTCCAAAATCTCCTTGAACATAATCATGAAAATGTTTCCTATCAAGTGTGGCATGGAATGAGGCCCCTGAATCTACCACCCAGGCATCAATAATATTTTCTAATGAAAGAATCAAAGAATCTTGCAACACATCACTTATCACATTCGTTTCATGATTGTTTTCTTGCTGCGGATCTCCTTCTTTCCCCTTCTGAGACTTGTAGTATTTCTTCAGGTGTCCTTTCTTCCCACATTTCTAGCACACAATCCCCAATCTAGACTTGGATCTACCTTTCCTTGACTTACTGCGATATCTTGGGCTCTTTCCTATTTCCATTTTTCTTCCCCTAGTCTCTATAGTCAAAGCAATACCTGATGTCTCACCAGAGCTTTTTCGTCACATTTCCTCACTAAGGATTGCACCGACAACATCATCAAACTTTAAAATACTAGATCCAAAGTCAGAGTTACTAATGGCCATAACTAAACCATTTCAACTTTCTAGCAATGAGCACAAAAATATCAGAGCCCTAACTTCATCATCAAAAGTTACCCCTATAGAACTTAATTGACTGGTAATTGTATTAAATTCATTTAAATGATCAGCAACAGATCCACCTTCTGACATCTTCATATTAAATGAACGCTTCATAAGAAATACCTTATTTGAGGCCGAGGGTTTTTCATATAGTTTGGCCAATGCCTTCACTAAACCCTCTGTTGTCGTTTCATTTGAAATATTAAATGCTACCGACACTGCTAGGCACAACCGTATTGTTCCAAGTACTTTTCTGTCGAGAATATCCCATTCTGTGTCTGTCATACTCGTCAGATTCTTTGCCTTTCCATTCAATGGTTGGTACAAATCTTTCAAGTACAAATAATCGTCTATTTGCATCTTCCATAGCTAGTAGTTTTGGCTGTTAAATTTTTCGACCCTAAACCTACCATCTTCTGCCATTGCTCCCACTCGAACAAGGAACCCTTCTCTACTGCGATTTCATCAACCAAATAGACCTTCGCTCTGATACCAGTTGTTAGAAAATTATATATTACAAAGAAATAGAACACATACAATATATTGCAGAAATATAAACACAGAAAACACATAAAACAAGAGAGACACATATATATGTGGTTCACCCAATTTGGGCTATGTCCATAGAGAAACAACCAATCCTTCCTTTTATATTATCCAGCAAACTGAAGAGATACAACCAACAACATATCTATTGTAATTCCCTCTCCTCTCTCACACAATCTCCTTTCTGTTTCTCACTCAAAATACCGATCTACAAAGACAGAATAAAATTCCCTGATATATAGTGAGGGGTTGCCTTCTAGGGAAAAAAACTCTAAATAAACATAACTTCTATAGTCAAATCTCCGCCTAATGAATGACCCAGATTAACTACAAAATTACAACATTCTACAAGGAAATTTTACATCTATTTTTAGCTTCGGGGGCGATGCCCCTGATCCCCTGCCGGGGGGGTGGCATCACAAATATTACAGGCGGCGTTGCCAGCACATTACGAATTGGGGTCTGATTTGGTTATACCTCTAAATAAAGAAGATAATCAAGCTCCACACCCAACAAGAAGGCAACTCGAAAGAATTATCCGATCTGAATGACTTGCATAACAGATGGAAGGAAAGAGCAAAAACTCAAAGGGAAGAAATGGAAAAATTAGAAAACACTAATTGGGAGTCGTATTGGCAATACCTCATCAAGCCACATGATCAAATCACAACCCTTAACTTCTCTTTCCATTCAACTCAGCAGATGTTGCCACCTCTCACAGATGCATTTTTTGCAGGATAGGTTAGAACAAAGTTTGGGGCAGCTCCTCAAGTCAAGCCGATGGCCGATATATGCGATTTGAAGGACAAGTTGGCAGATAGAAAATCATCATCATCGCCTCTACTCATTAAGCCATTGTTCATTTTTAGAGTTAGTTAACTAGTTAGGAGGAAGGTTGTTTGAAACCTCCTCAATTTTTTGTATAATATATTTTTGAACATTAGTTAAAATAGTATTTATACCCTTCTCATGCATTTAGAGAAGGGTCCAGAATTTTATCAAAAACATTTGCAAAGAATGTACTATTGTAAGTTTGTGAATGCTTTGGTGAAATTATGGAACGTGATCATTTATTTTAAATATCATACTACTTTCCTTTGTTGATGTAATTTTGTATACTTGGAAGATAATTTGATTTGAATAAAGAAGTTGATCTACGTCATTCGTCAAATGAGCAGAACTTCACATATATAGTACTTCTACCTTATATGATTAGCCATGTTTCTGTTTAATTAGTGACAACTCTTTATTTTCATTAATTGTGTATGAGATATGTTTTTTCTGTTAAAGCATTAATTTCATTGTATGATGCCTAGCTAAGAATATTTATTTTCATATATATATATATATATATATATATATATATATATATATATATATATATATATATATATATATATATATCATGACATATGCGATATAGTTTATACATTTCTTTGACTAACTATTTAGTCAAAGAATCTTTACACGTTATCATCTTTGTTTTATGTGTGATTGATCTTTATTATCATATGTCAAACAGATATCTTTGTAGATCACATATTATACAGAAATACCTGGGTTTATATTAGATTAAATTAACTAGAGATTTTCATCATAGAATAGGTCATTTGAGTTATCATTATTCTATTTGAAATCACTCGTAAACCACCCACTCTCATTTTAAAACCCATACTTGGAAACTGGTCCCATTATCCCTAGTTGAAGCCACCACTTTAAATGGAAAAGGAGTTGTCTTAAGGTCTAGAACGGGTGGTTATCCCCCATGTTGGAGCAGCAAAAATCTAAGGCCTCAACAGGTACTAATTGTGAGCTTTTACCCATCTGATGGTTCGTTGGTAAGGCCTTGTTCAAATACCTACACACATTTCAATCTCATAGATCAAAGGAATCAAATGAATTTCAAAATGAAATTAAATTAATCACATTTTTCCAAGAATGGTGCACGACTTCCATAGTCATTCATAATTGAACATGATTTTTGAAAAATGACCAGGACCCCTACCACATCCTGCTTAATACAATAGTAGATATATATAATCACATAAATCATGTATCAGCCGCAAATCATAATTAACCATCTATTCCACATAACCATGAGCATCCATGGGTCTATGTGTCTCAATCTTGGATCACTGCCATGTCATACACCTGCTTCATAAATTAGACGCAAAAAGAGAAACATATGTATAACGTTTACTTAACCAAGACCATCTAATACAAATAATCCAAGAATAAGAAGAGATTTTTTTTGGTATTTTTTTTTTATCCAAAGGGTTTCCACCTAATATTCCTCGTGTTCATATGTTATGATTTTTCTAGTTACGTGGTTTTGTGTTTTCCTTTTCATGTATTGTGTTTTAGACATACTAATCATATCACTAGTACAAAATGAGAGATTGGTGACTACGCGACTAAAAACTTAGTCACCACAACTACTTCAAGTGAATTACTACTAAATTTGAGCAATTTTAAGTGACCCAACTAAAATCGACTAACATAAATGAGTAATTTAGTATAGGAATAAAATATATGACTAGATAATAAGTGACCCAACTAAAAGTGACTAACCTAAATAAATAATTTAGTCAAAGACTAAAATATATGATTACATATTAGGTGAAAAAATTAACAATGATTAACGTAAATGAATAGTATAGTCCAAAAATAAAAATATGACCAACTATAAGTACAACAACTATATGAATTAGTCACCTATGCTAGTCATTTTTAATTGTGTTACCCAATAAATACAAAATTACAATTTTGATACTGAAGTGTTACATTTCACTAAATTTTAACAATGTGGATGGATTTAGAGACGCATTTTTCTCTAAATTTTAGAACAACATATGGATTTAGAGACCCCCTTTGTCTCTAAATTTGGGAGGCGGGGGATTCTCTGAATCTACCTGCAGTGTTAAAATTTAGAGTCCCCTTTAAGGCTAGTAAGACGGGCATGCAGTGCGGAGAGTGGGATAGAGTCTACTGCTTGCCTTTAGGTATATGTGGTGGAGCCTATGAAAATCGTATAGTAATTGTAACCGCTGATGGGCGTCTTTTGCTCCAATTGTACAAGTGATTTTTCAATCGTACTAAATAACTTCCGGTTGTGATTTTTGTGGGTTACAGGTGCCCAATATTGGTCTATTCTATGTGCCGACCTTGAGGAGTAGCTACATCATAGATAAAGGAAATCCGAATTACCTTCTCGTCATGGCCACCTCAAATGAAATAATATTTCCTCCTCTAATAATAATGATAATCCCTTCAAATGCCAAACATTATTGTGATCCTTCTCAAGCAGACCCCTGTTTTATAGGCCTTGCAAGTTGTGTGATTCAACGATGATCCTAGTTTCATGCCATTTGTTTCTTCACAGGCACGCCATTCTCAAAGTTACCCCTATATTCAGGAAGAGGTGAGGTTTTAGTATTATGAAATGGATGTCTTTAATTTTGTATAGGTAACTATTTTATTTAATTTCAATTTAGTTTAACTTTATTGGCCTACAATGTAATAGAATTTAATATTTTAAACAGCAAAATTAATTATTATATTTCAATTCTATTATGAAATGGATATCTTTTTTTTATATCACCCTTATTTAATTGGAGTAGAATTTAGCACTAAGAAATGGATGTATGTCATTTTGTTTGGGAAACTACACTAGATCTTAATATTATCAATTTCACTAGATTTTAATAATATGAATTAGATGTATTTCATTTTGTTTGGTAAACCATTTTGGTAAGAAGAATAGCATCACATAAAAAATAATAGCGATAGCACAAATCTTGGTGTTCTCAAATTTTTGAAGGTACCAATTCAAACTTTTCAAAAGCTCACTAGTTCCTACTTATGTGTAAGTGACATTGGAAAATGAAAAAAAAAAATTGTTTATTACACCTCACAATTGTAAAATAAGGAGCATAACTAAATCAATTAAATCGTTAGTAAATGTTGAAAGGAATCAATCCATGATAATCAACAAAACACTATGTCATAATCCACTTTACATTGCCAAGATTGAAATAATATGAAAATTAAGTAAATTATAACTTATTATTATAATTATTAATGAGTTAAAGATATATACAATCAAAAGAAAATGCAACAATATTCTTTACCATGAACATTTAACCATACTTTACAATATCATGGGCCAATACGATGAATTATCAATATAACATGCCCAATATGATAAAATAGATTATATGTTATCCACACCTCACAAGTTATAAGGAGAGATTACTATTCTAATTCATTTTTTCATGATTCATCATACAAAATCTATAATTAGTGCAATCATATAAGGTAAACAAGTGATTTAGGAGTCCGTACCACTCAAATTAGAAATTATGCTTTGGGAAAAATTGCATACAAAATTAGAACCTACATTGTTCATTGCTAAATAAATAGTGATTAACAGGAAAATGGAATCATATAGCCTTGCTCTGGTAGGAGATAATATATAGAGATGTGAAGTGGATAATTAAATTTAGATAAGGTTCCTATATATGAAATATGGAAGTTATATGCCATGTTATGAACTAAAGAGAAATATATATTTTATATCCCTCTTATTATTAAGATTATATTATAACTGTGTATTATTCATTTGATTTTCTTCAAAATGATAATGTTGAAAATCCATATTAAATAATCAATTAAAAACTTTTAAAATATTTGTACATATTTTCTTTATTTTATATATATCTTTGGTTTTTGAAATCTTGGGTTTTAACTATTTGTATATATTTTATAGATTTTTCACTTTTTGAAATCTAGGGCATGAGGGAGATTTTTATTTTTAGGACATAGAGTTTTAAGGGCTTATAGTACAATGTTAATGTTATATAATCGATATAAACAATGATGAAGTAATTGTTGAAAAACGCAGCAAGAAATTTTCAATTTAATTTTGCCTTGATCAAATTGAGAAAAATCAAATTTCCACATCAGCACACAACTCAAGTGCAATTAATTGATATAACATGGCTCTTGTCACTCAGTTAGCTTAGTAAATTAGAGTTGGATGAGTTAGAGTTTAGTTAGGCATGTGTGATTTCTAATTTGTAGCAATGAAGGTTAGTTATCTCAGGTTGTTTTCAGTTAAACTAGTTCTATATGTTGGAAGAAGTAGTGGAAGGTTAGTTAAGTAGAGGAACTTTAGTCAAACTCAGTGATCATCTAGTTAACAAATCAATCAACCCAAAATAACCAGTGCATGTAGATAATTTGAGTTTCACAGGCTTGGTGGAGATTCCAAGGCAATGTAATATCAATTGTAGACTAGTCTTGAGTTAATAGGTGTTTCATGCAGTCAGATGACTAAGCTTCGAAATTAAAAAATCCATTTTGGAGAAATTCCTAAATAATAGTGGCATAATTTCTCGAGGAATTGCGTACGGAATAGGGTCTCAAGAAAAGGTTAAATTTGACTAAGTTTGGGTCAGTGATTCTCAGTGAGAAAAGAGATAGGTTATTAACTTGCAAGTTATGCTCAGTTGAGAAAAAAATTTGTAACACATCTCTATTCATCATATTAATGTAATCATACATTGGGATTCTTAGAAGATTGCTTGACCCTCAAAAAAAATTATGTGCATTTGTGTTATTTCTTATTGCATGTATGAAATTATTGTTCTTGATTATGGATTACTTTTTGAAGAGCAATCGAATAGGTTTGTGTCTTGTGATTTTGATTAAAATATCATGAGAAGTTGCAAATATACAACATAATTTCTACATGGTATCAAAGAAAGATTCACATTAGAGAATGAATTTTGAAGGTTTTTCTCAGGAGGTTCGAATTTGAAGTTTAGTGGAGCAGGATCTCCTCAGAGCTAAAAAGATGACCTTCAATGGTTTGAGGCTAGAGTATGCCTTGGAAGGAACCTCTAGTTTCATTGCATGGAAGGATCGCATGGAGGCGGTATTGAATGACAATGGATTACTAGAATACATCAAGATAGACGTTATAAAACCATCAAAATATGATGCCGAAAACCTTGCTCAGTGGAAGAAACATGTAGCCAAGGCGAGAAGAATAATATTGGAGGGAGTACGGGATCATATTGTCTCAAATATCAACAGAAAAGAAACTTTCTTCACAATGTGGAAAGAAATGATAAAATTCTTTTTCAAATAGTAGTGACCATAAGAAGTTGGCACTCAAGGATAAACTTTGAAGTTTGAAGATGTAGAAGAATGACACTATTCCACATATCTGAGTAGGCTCACATAATGTCATGTTGAACTTGGCGGGGTTGGTGTAAATGTTCAAGAAGATGACTTGGTAAGCCTAGCCCTTCTACGCCTTCCCAAGAGTTGTAATAACTACCAAGATTTGTTGAATGGGAGGGAGAAACTACCAAATTGGGAGTGATTATGGTCTAATTTGGTATAGGATGAAATAAGACGGAATACCGAAAATGGGACTTCATCCAAGGGAAAGGATGAAGAAAAATTATCATTGGTTGGAAAGGGAAAGAAGGGAAAATGGAAGAAATCTCAATCCAAAGTAGAGTCCAACCATGGGTGTAAGAAGAAAGATTTGTCCAAAATTTAATGCTTCGATTGTCATGAATTTGGGAATTATGCCCTGAAGTTTCCACACAAAAAGGGAAGCAAGAAGACCTTAGGAGGAGGAAGAGTTCAAGCCTTGGCTTCACCATTCGAGCTTAAAATTACCCTTATCACATGCATAGCCAACACAGTGATGGGTAGAGTGTGGTACTTGGACTCAGGTGCTTCATTCCACGTGATAGGGTGTAGATATTTTTTTAGTGAATTAAAGCAGAAATAATTGTAGATGCACATCGAAATGGGGCAGAATGAGAAGGTATGACATGATCAGGATTTGTTTAGTCACCTTTTAGAGGGAGTTGGGCTCCCCTCTTAGTCTCGAGGATGTCATGTCCATTCTGGGCCTAAACAAAAATCTCATCTTTGTTGAACTCTTATAAGACCGTGTTTATGATGTGATCTTCAACAAAGGAAAGGAATTCCTAAGACACATAGCAGAAGTAGAAGTGAAGCAGATCAGGGTTTGTGTGCATAACCTATATAAGATAGTCATGGAATACTGTGATGAATTAAGCTGTACGGCGAAGAAGGTACAGAGCCCTAATTTCGGTAAAATTTGCCACAATAGGCTTGGCCATTTGAATCATGGTGCCCTAAATATTATTTAGGAAATAACCATAAACCTCCTCAAAGGAGCACTTGAGTAGCAGGATGTATGAAAAGGATGTACCTTGGGGAAGTACACAAAATCTAGATTCCATGATCACGACAACAAAGCACATGTAGTCCTAGAAAGGATCCACTCTAATGTGTGTGGACCTTTCTTGACATGCTCCACTTCCAAAACAAAACAAAAAATCATTTATGTTGATGACTTCTCATGAAATTGTTGGATCTTCTTCATGTGTAAGAAAGATGAGACATTCTCGAAGCTCATAGAATTCAATGCATTGGTCGAGAAAGAAACTTATGAGAAGATGAGGGCTCTCAAGAGTGATAATGATGGTGAGTATTTTTTGAAAGAATTTAAAAATTTATGTGCAAAAGAAGGCATTCGGCAAGATTTGACAACACACCACAACCCACAACAGAAGGGGGAGGCGGAGAGAAGAACAACAACATTTTTGGAGCAATGAGGGCAATGTTTCATAACCAAGGTCTACCAATTCACTTTTGGGGAAAGGCATGCAACACAATAGTATATTTTCAGAACTAGAGTCATCATCATATTTTGGGCATGATTACACCAGAGGAGGCTTTCTTAGGGAGAAATCCAGATATGTCGCACTTCAGGATTTTTGGAGCCTCTATTTACTGTGATGTCTCCAAAGAATCAAAGAATAAGCTTAAGATGACAATGAAACTGGGGGTATTTTTGGGTTACACATAAACTCCTCATAACTACCATGTGTACTTTCCATCCCTTAGAATGACATTTGTGCAAAGGGATGTAAAGTTTGATGAGGACAAAGAAATGGGGTGCTCCCTTGAGAGGTAGCTTCAGATCCCACCAGAAGAGGAGCTTTTAGCTCGAAAGAAGGAACCTTAGGAAGTTGTGGAGCAACCACAAATTGAAGAGCAGACAGTGGAGACATCCACTCAAGTAGAACCATTCAGAGAAGGAATAAAAATAAATAGGGAAGGCGAGAGACTTGTGTAGGATTAGAGGGAGGGTACTCCTTCAAATTTGCACACACAGAGAAGGTCACATGATCAATACAGTGGCTACATGGCTCTAATGACTGAGCTTTTAGAGAGTGATCCATCCTCGTTTGAGGAAGAAGTACAAAAACCTATATGGGTTGATGCAGTGGTGGAAGAATACGAATCCATTGTAAATAACAGTGTTTTGGAAGTGGTCCCAAGACTAGTAGATAAATAAGTTTTGGGTTCAACATGGATATTCAAGGTTAAGAAGGCAGAAGAAAGAAACATAGGGAAGTATAAGGCTCAATTTGTGGCCAAGGGGTACTCTCAAGTTGAAGGATCTGACTATGAGGAGACCTTTTCTCCTATAGAAAGGTACTCATCCATTATATCGATTATTTCTCTAGCTACAGAGATGGGTTGGAAGATCCACCAAATGGAATGTTGAGAGTGATGGACCCTCCAAAATTAAGGGGATCTCCCCGATATGAATTCCTAGCTAGACCTCACACTGTTTTGAGTAGGAGTCCCAGTAGTGGGTGGTAGTGTAATTCCTTGGACAATGTAACATGTAAAGGAATGTATGATAACTTTGGGTGAGAGCAAGTGTGTGACCCCGCGGAGAGAAAAGTGTGATGCGTGAAGGTTGTAAAACATGGAGGGTAAAAGGAAGTGCATCCCTTAGAAGCTTGTAATAGTACACAACTTGAAAGGAACACATGAGCGAAATGACATCACAAGCTAAAATGAAGAATAATCCACAAATTAAAGTGACGCGTTAATCCAACAACACGCGTTCAATAAGATTCATACAAATGCATACAAATTAGTTCATAAGAATATGCGTAAGTTAAATAACATACATTGACAACGCAACAAGAATAGTCCTACTACATTAACAAAATATGCATGAAAGCGTGTTATCTCTGATATTATTATTATAAGTGAAAGTTCCATCCATACATACACCATTGATGACCACTAGCCCCAATAGTGGAATATTACAGTAAAGAACACCTCCTCCTCCAAAGAAGTATACTCGCTCTATGCTATGGAGAAGCCAAGGCTCTTTACAATACTCCCAAACCTTCTCTAAGCCTAAGCCTAGCCAAAAGATTGGCTCCCGAAATCTTGTTCTATGATTTATGAGGTTCTATTTATAGGAAAGTGTGGGCTAACCCTTGACATTCCCCTTTGTGACTTTTTGACTTCCCTCATGACTCTTCAACTTCTTTACTAAATGGAACATTACATTACATGGTGAATTTACATATTCCAATATTGACGCTTGTGATTTCACTTACACCATATTTAAAAATAATATTACATTTTCCACATGTGCCCATATAATAGAAAATAGGCTAGAGACAACCTAACAAGACATGACACTATGATTCTAGAGTTTGGGGAAATCCCATCTCAACAACATCCACTTGATGCTTATCGATCACATATTGGTGCCAAGCTTAGTACTATGTGATGTTGTCCCCGAATTGTTTGATGGTGAATTTCTAGAAGTGGGCTATTTCCTCAATGACATCCAGGTATATGGTCATGGAACCTGTATCCAACTCATTCTGAAGCATGAGAAGCATGGTGTTTACCTTGACAGGACCACCAATGTACTTTTGCATGTTGTGTGTGTTCAGCTCCAAATCTTCCCTGATGGCCTCTCGTCTTAGTTTCTCCAAGTACTCATTGATCTCTAGCCAGAATTGGTTCTTGGGTTTAGCATCAGTGCAGGAACTGATTTATGGGATCTTATGGTTTCTCACCATGACATCTGATCTATTGTACAACCGCACATATGAGGCCTGTATGCTGCTGATGAATGGGGCAAGTTTCTTGTGGTTCTGGACCAGAATTCAGACCTTCGCTTTCTCCAGCTCTGCATGTGGCATCATCTTATTTTCTAAGTCAAGAAGGGCCACTTTGTACTGCATTCTCCACTCTTGTACATGGACGATGGCATCATGTATGTTCTTGAGAGTTTGAACAAGCTCTTTTCTCTACTGTTGTAGGCCATGCACACAGACAACGACTTTATGCATGGTGAAAAATCCGTCATAGATCTTCCACATGGTATCACAAACTGTTGATACTTCAGAAAGTATCGTAGTCCTCATCTCTCCCAATGCGGAAACTGTAAACAATGTAAACTTTGAAACGGGAACTGTGAACTCAAAATGAAAAGAGTGTATTCTAGAATGATGTTTTATTTTTTTAGGGTTAATTTTCAACTTATTTAAAAATGACAACAAAAACCAATTTTTTTTGTTTAAAATAAATGAAAAAATACATTGAAAACGAAAAATGTTGTTGGTAGAAGAACAATTTTCTTTTCCGGGTACAATTGAACTTTTTTTAGTAGTGGCGTTAAAGATAAAATAATGGGATCTGAAATACATTTAAATTACAACAATTTTCCTCCATTTCGTTGAACATATAATATCATAACACTAAAAATCCCTAAAATTCTAATTGTTTTCAACCATAGCATTAAAGATAAAAAAAAATTGACTATTTTTTAACCATAGAATTAAAAATCATTAAGTTTTCTACATATTTCAACCATGACATTATGAACAAATTATATGGCTAAATTAATCAAGATATCAATACATGTAGATTGAATGAAACATAAATTATTTCTCAAAGTTATTGTTTCATTGTAGATATTCTAAACAAATGAATTTATCATAATTAAAACATATAATCCAACAAACATAAAAATGATTTATAACTTCATGTAAGATAATATGGAAGTTAAAATATTTATTTCAAGTTACCATGTAAGCATCAGTTATATAAATTGTCTTAGACAATTATTCAAAATAACTCATATGTTCTTAGAAACCATCAGAATTCACATCTTTAGATGAATGACTAGAAGAAGATGAAGTTGGTCCATATTCTTCTCTTTCATCATCTAGTGCCCCATCTGAGTCAACATTCATGCCCACCAAGGGTCTGATTCTAAAATTGCACCCATAGTGGTCATGCATGTTGACTTAGGTTGGGCACTAGTTGATGAAAGAGAAGAGGGTGTCGATCATCAAAATCAGCCCCATGGGCTGGCAGGCCCATGGCTGGTGCGCCCGCCCATGCCACAAGGCCGATTCTGAGAACCAACCCTATGCATTGGGCAGGCACGCCCAGCCATGGGCGTTCTTGCCCACGACGTAGTATGCCTGCACCTCCTTGGCAGGTCTGTTGTGCCGTGGGTGGGCATGCCCAGAGCACAATAGGGTTGTTCTTGCTTGGTAGGCCCACTCTGCCATAGGTGGGCATGCCCATGGATGACTACTCCCGCCCAAGCCATATGGTTGATTCTGAGAATCAACCCTCTGCCTTGGACGAGCATGCCTAGTCATGGACGTGCCAACCTGCGGGACAACAAGACTGCGCCTACTAGGAAAACCGACTATATCTTGGACATGCACGCCCATGGACAAGCACACCTACCCAGGTCACAGGGATGATTCTGAGAATCATCCCTTTGCCTTAAGCGAGCATGCTTGACCTTGGGCATGCCAACTTGCGACACAACAGGCCTGTGCCTACCTGAAAATCTGGTTGTGCCGTAGGCGGGCATGCCCAGTGCTGGGCAAGCACACCCAAGGAACATGGTTGATTCTAAGAATCGGCCCTGTGTTGCGGGCAAACATGCCCATGGTAGGGCGGCCCCACCAAAAGTGTTGATTCTAAGAATCGACTCAACCTTGTGGCATGGATAGGCCTACACACGTAGGGGAATGATTCTCGAAATCATCCCCTGCGTGGACATGCTTACCCAAGACACAGGGTTGATTCTTAAAATCGGCCCTACAGCTTGGGAAAGTGCACCGAGTCATGGAAGTGCCTGAACACCGCACAATGGGCCTTCCAAGAAGGTTGGTTGTAACTCAAATGGGTGCACCTACCAAAGGCATAAGACTGATTTCCCTATGCCTTGGGTGGGTGCACCTAGCCATGGGCAGGCACGTCCACAACCAAGTGCGCCTGCCAAAGAATCAGCCATGTGCCTTGGGCAGATGCGCCTGGCCATGGGAGTGCCCACCCATAGCATAATCGACCTGCCAGGTAGGCCCAATGTGACACATGAAAGCATGCCCACAATCTTGCACACTTGCCCAAGGCACAGGAGCACAGGGAAATTAACCCTGTTCATTAGGTGGGCATGCCCACCATGGGGGGCTGAATCTCTGAATCGAGAATTAAACTGACCCTGTACCTTGGGTGGGCATTCCTGCCCAGGGGGAAATTCTCGTAATCAACCCCACTTGCACCCGACTCATAGTACATAGAATTGGCCATGTGCGTTGGGAGGGCACGTGTGGTCATGGGTGTGCCCACCCATGACACAAAGAGCCTGTGCTTGCTTGGCAGAACGACTATGCTGTGGGAAGGCATGCCCATGACCATGTGATCCTACCTAGGAGGCAAATTCTTAGAATAAGCCCCCCGAGGGGATGATTCTTAGAATGGGGCCCCTGGGTGGGCACGCCCATGGCCAAACTCTCCCCCCAAGGAACTGTGCCTTGGGCGACCGTGGGAGTGCCCGCCCATGGAATAGTGGGCTTGAAATTCCCTGGTAGGCTCGTTGTGCCCTAGTTGGGTGATCTACAATGGAGAAGAATAGTAATGTTGTGCTAATTCCCCATTCAGAATAAAACCCAAGATGCTTATGATTTGTTTATAAAGCTCTTAAGGATTCACCATGTTTTCTTAATTAACTAATTCCCATGAGAGTTTCTTATGTAAATGTTATCAACAATTTAACATAAAACATACACTGAATGACAGAAAATAAAAATAAATAACATCAAAATACAACACACAACACAAAGATTTGATGAGGAGTTCACCACTCCTGGGCTACGTCTCCTTTGTCCAGCTTCCAATGCTTGAGCCTCTCTATTATGCTCAAAATTACAATAAAAGTGTGTTTACAATGCTCAAATGCCTCTCAAACCTATCTCAATGAGTTTATAATGCTCAAAAATGGTTATCTAGCCTCTTTTTCATCCAATTTGGATAAGAAATGAAGAAGTTATGACTTCTTCTAGTTTTCCCACTATTTGTTCCACAAATTGCTCCAAAACCGACATAGTCCTACAAATCCGCTCCAAAATCCGCTAACTAAGCAAGAATTTTGCCACGCTGTGGGCCATAATCTATCGGCCATATCATAAATCTCAATCAGTGAGGTTTGGTGGGCTGAAGGTCTTGTTAACACTACAGAATTTCATGATAGCGATATCACGGACCTGATGACATATAAACTGCAACACATAAATGTATCACATCCAGGAATTCTATCGAAATCAGAACTCGTTGCATTTTGCTATTAGTGGATAATCCCTATATCATATATATATATATATATATATATATATATATATATATATAGCAAGTACTGGGTGTGATATGTGATTGTGATATATCGCATCGCAACCCTGACTGTGTCGGGCATCAATTCTATAACTCCTCTTTTCCTGTGATTGTGATATCCGATACCGTAAAATTGCAAGCGGCACTGCCTGGGGGCCGATTCTTAACCCGATCCACCTACGACCTGTGATATGAGATATGCGAGGGAAAATGGCATCCTGCCACTTGGCGCCTCCTCATTCGATGGGACCTTTTCCATGTCATCCAATCTTGCCATGTATACAAGTCAAACTTGAACTTTGACTTGCTCTAACTTTTACATACAAGCTCAAATTTGAGTGCCATTTGCACCATTGGATTCAAAACGATGAGCTATTCAATCTGAAGTTGAGTTTAACAAGATTCAGACACTTTGATTTTTGAGCATAAACTTGGGCACCTGATCACTCCTCCCCATTGGAAGCCTTTTGGACCCCAAAAGATTATACTCAGTTATTGAATAGATGAGGGTATTGTTCCCTCACCATCCCCTCTTCAATCCATTTGGACTTTGATGGATTTGTACGTTTGATACCCACTCGAAGATAATCAAAATTTCCCCTTTTTGATGACCTCGTTCTTTTGTCAAGTATGGTGTCTTGCTGAAGCTCATCAAGAAATTCTGGAGAAAAATATTTAATTGATGGAATGTGTACACTTTATCCTTGATCTTCAATCAAAGGAGGCTCATACAATCTCAAATTTTCAACCTTTAGAATGGAATAAATTTGCATATATGAAGGCAAATCAAGCTTGAAAGCATTATTACCAATCTTTTCTAGAATTTTAAATGGACCATAACAGATTGGTTTTAGCTTTTTACCTTCACCTTGAAGCTTTTCCTTGCTAATGTATAACCAAACTTCATCAACTAATTGAAACATATGATCCACATGATGCTTATCATTCCTTTCCTTATACTTTCTTGACTCTTTTCTAGTTGTGCTTGAACTATTTGGTGAATCAATTGAATTTCCTCAATGAATTTATTTGCTATATCTATGTTGCTATGTCCATCTACAACTACATCTTTCTCAAAGACGAAATCAAAAGTTAATTTAGGAAATAACCAAGACATGCCTCAAAAGGTGAAGTTAGAGTAGAAGAGTGTTTTTCTCAGTTGTAAGCATGTTGAATATAATGCAACTATTCATCCCACAACTTAGGATGTTTGTTGCAACATCCTCTTAGACAATGAATAATTGTCCTATTGACCACTTAAGTTTGACCATATGTTTGTGGATGGAAGGTTGTACTTTTCTTCAACTTGGTGTCCATCAAGTTCCATAAACTTGACCGAAAATTCCCAACAAATTGGGAATCACGATCACTTACAATAGAAGTAGGTAATCCAAAATGAACCCATACATTTTGAAATAAAAGTTGAGCTATCTGTTCACCTATAATTCATTTTTTACAAGGAATTAATAAACACATATTGCTGAATCTATCCACAACTACATACAAATAATCATGACCTTTTCTTGATAAAGTAAGACCTCCTACAAAATCCATAGCAACACTCTCCCATGGATGTGAAGGAACTAGAAGTGGTGTGTACAATCCTAGTTTCCTATTACTAGGCTTACTTACTGCACACAATGAACAACCTCTAGTAAAACATGACACACTTTCAAGCATACGAGGCTAGTTAAAATACCTATGAATATTTTCCACTGTTTTACTTACACCGAAATGTCCAACAATAAGAGAAGTGTGTGCTTCCCTTGTGACATTTACTGTCTCTCCCTGTGGAACACCAAGTTTTCCCAAATGATACAACAGATTATCATGTACATGGTAGTCTAATTCCTCAACTTGGTGGCCTTGACTCAAGTTTGAATAAACCTCTTGAAATTCAGCATCATTTGCGTATTGTTCAACATAACGTTAAGGCAAAACATAATTATTCTTGAGGAAAATGGCTACATTAACAACCGTCTAGAAAGCATATCAGCAAATTTGTTATAAATACCTTTCTTGTACCTGATTACGAAGTGGAATTGTTGTAAGAATCCCATCCAATGAAAGTGCCTTGATTGTTGCAATTTTGTTTGAGATTGGAGATATTGCAAATATTGACGATCGGTGTGAATAATGGTTTCTTTACCCATCAATTAATGCTTCCATTTATTCACACTTTACACCAATGCGTAAAGCTCTTTATCATATGTAGGATAATTAATAACAACACCATTACAAATCTCAGAATGAAATGAAATGGGCTTACATGTTGTAAAGGAACTGCACCCATGGTGTAGTCACTTGCATCTGTTTGTATTTCAAATGGTTGTGCCAAATTCGGTAATGCTAAAACTGGGGCTGAACTAATCTTTTGTTTTAAAGCATAGAATGATTTTTGTTGTTTGACTCCCCACTGGAAGACAATATTCGCGCTAGTCAAAGCATGTAGCGGAGCTCCTATGGAAGAGAAATTGGCAATGAACTTCCTCCAGTACTGCGTTTCTCCTAGAAAAATCCTTACTTCTGTGACTCATTTGGGTATTGGCCAATTCACAATGACCGACACTTTAGAGGGGTCAATATTAACTCACCTCCTCCAACTATGTGGCCCAAATACACTAAGGAAGTTTTCCCAAATTCACATTTAGATATCTTCAAAAATAACTGTTATTTTCTCAAGACATCCAAAACTTTCCTCTCATGCTTGACATGCTCTTCTTGTGATTTGCTGAATCTCAAAATATCATCTAAATAGACAATTACAAACTCATCAAGAAAGGATCTTAAAACATCATTCATAACTCTTATGAATGTAGCTGGAGCGTTGCAAAGACCGAAAGGCATAACCAACCACTCAAACAATCCTTGTTTGGTTTTAAAAGAAGTCTTCCACTCAACTATTCTAACTTGATGATATCCACTTCTCAAGTCTAATTTAGTGAAATATTTTTCATTCTTCAACAGATCTAGAAAATCATCTATTCTCGGCAGTGGGTATAGATTATTTATGGTAATTTTATTCAAAGATCAATAATCTACACACATACGCCAGGTTCCATCTTTCTTGCATACCAAAACAATTGGTGAACCACATTGCGAAGTAGAGGGACGAATTACACCTTTATCTAACAATTCTTGGACTTGTTTCTTAATTTCTAAACTTTTCAGAATTGACATTCGATACATAACAATGTTTGGGAGTGGAAAGTCTTGTTGTAGCTGAATTTCATGTTGGATTCCCCTTTTTGGTGGAAATCCCTTTGGTTCTTGAAACATGTCTCCATATTGAATGTCCACATCAACCAATTCAGCTTTCATCTTCACGTCACAGCCTGTAAAGGATTCATGCTCTGTGTCATTCTTCTGCTTGATCATAAGGAGCATCAGATTATTGCTAGAATTGATGAGTCGCTTCATTTTCCCTCTGCTTGTTAAAGACAAATTAAGCTTTCTATGATGGGTTCTCGCAATATAATCCACTCCATCTTTGAAAAATGATATTTGTTCTCAAATCTATGGAAAATGTCTTTCCTCTCATATAGATACGGGCTTCCCAACATAATTATATAAATATACATTGGCACCACATCTAATTTGACTTCATCAACGAAACTGGCAGTAATAGAAAACATGAAAACACATTTCCTTGTGACTTGAAGATTTGCATCCTTGTTTATCGAACCCAATGGATACGGTTTATGATGAGGCACGGTTTCCAGATTCAATTTCTTGACCAAATCAGTAGAAATTAAGTTTACCTGGGATCCACTATCAAACATCATATCAATCTTGGTGTGTTTGGAAATAACTCGGATGTGGAACAACCTAATTTTGTTTTCCTCATTTGAAATTTTGTTGGAGTTATTTGTTGCACTGGTGCTTGCCATGAATTCCTCTTTTCTTTCTTTTGCCACAACTTCTCCCTTAGTGACTGTGGCTGCAATCTTGGTTTCATCACCTGAGTCAGAACCTAAGTCTTGTTGTACAGTAGCATTGGTCTTCTGTTTCCTTTTATTTTTAAATTTCTTCGGTCGTAATTGCTTCCAGCAATGTGCTTCATCATAGCCCTCTTTGGAACAATTCTTTCACACAGGTTTCTCCCCTTCTTTCTTAACATAAGAATTTTCTTCTACTTTCCTTTGAAATTATTTCCTTTTCCACCACTCTGGAATGGCCTCTTCTTACCTTCTTCTTGTACATTTTTCCCCCTTTTTTCGAGGTGTGTATCTTGAACACAAACCTCATCAAGATTCGTGGGATTAAACATAAGAATGGTATGTCAAAGATAGCTATGAAAACCTCCTATATATTTCAGCAAAGTATCTTGTGATTGTAAGCCTACTACTAGCATAAGAGCTCTTCTCCTAAACTCTTCAATATACTCTTGCACATTTTTGACCTTTTAACTAAATGAATTTTGCCAATTCATGATAGCTTTTTGCATATGGGCTAAAGGGTAGAATTGTCTTTTTATAGCAGCAATAAAATCAGACCAGGTAACAAATATTTTACCATGTTTTTTGATCTCGTCTTGAGTCCTTGATTCCCACCATACAAGTTCTTCACCCTCCATTCTCAAGGAAGCTAACTAAATTTTCATATCATCCTCTTGAAGGTTCTAAATCCTACAATACACCTCCAACTGACAAATCCAATTACCAAGCTTCTCTGCATTCACTTCACCATTATATGTAGGCAACTTGAATTTAACATCAAGCTTTAGAAAAGGTGATTTAACAATTCCTTTTGCAGAATGATGATGAGTATGAGTAAGGGTTGTATTAGTGGTAGAGTGTGAAGATGCTTGTGAAGTATAAGATGAAGAAGATGGTGGAGAGGGTGGAGGCTTGTCTCCATTCCCATTACCTCCTTTTTCATTACCTCCTCCTAAAGAGCCTTCTCCTTTAGGATGTTTGAAACTTTCTCCTTTCAATCTACTATTCCTCTCTTCATAGAGGACCTTCACCATCTCTGTCATATCAAAGGAAGCCTTTCTTAAGGTCTTCTCATCTTCTGTCATGGTAGGTTCTCCTTCATGAGACAAGGTCTCTGAAGATTCAACTAAACCTTCTACAACTTGAGGATGTACTAGTGTAGAAGACGTTTCCAACCTTGCTACTCTTCCACTTGACCCAACTTCAGGGCTTCCAACCAACTTTCCTTCACATCTTTTAAGTTTTAACCTTGTTAGCATGACACAACACTAGAAAAAATTTAAATCCTTCTTTCATAAAGAAAATCTAGAAAGAAAAAACTAGTTCTCTAATACCAACTTGATCTGCAATGGAGCATATTAGTAATGTTGTGCTAATTCCCCATTCAGAATAAAACCCAAGATGCTTATCATTTTCTTATAAAGTGCTCAAGGATTCACCATGTTTTCTTAATTAACTGATTCCCATGAGAGTATCTTATGTAAATGTTATAAACAATTTAACATAAAACATATGCTGAAAAACAACAAAATAGTAACAAAGAACATCAAAATGCAACACACAACATAGATATTTGATGAGGATTTCACCCCTCCTAGGCTACGTCTCCTTGGTCCACCTTCCAATGGTTGGGCTTCACTATTATGCTCAAAATTATAACATAAGTGTTTTTACAATGCTTGAATGCCTCTGAAACTTGTCCCAATGAGCTTATAATGCTCAAAAATGGCTACCTAGCCTTTTTTTTCATGCAATTTGAATAAGAACTAAAGAAGTTATGACTTCTCCAACTTTTCTTACTATTTGTTCCACAAATTGCTCCAAAACTAACATAGTCCTACAAATTTGCTCCAAAATCCGCTAATTGAGCGAGAATTTGGCCGCATCATGGGCCATAACCTGTCGGCCATATCGCAAATCGCAATCGGTGAGGTTTGTCGAGCTGAAGTTCCTGTTAACATGACAAAATGTTGCAATAGTGATATCGTGGACCCGACGACATATAAACTGCAACACATAAACATATCGCATCCAGGCAGTCTATTGCAATCGAAACTCGTCGCATTTCACAACTGGTGGAAAATTCCTGTATCATATATATATATCAACGGGTACTAGGTGCGATATGCGATTGTGATATATCGCATCGCAACCTTGACTGTGTTGGGGGTTGATTCTATAACTCCTCCTTTCCTACGATTGTGATATACGATATCACAAATCGCAATTGGCACTGCCTGGGCGCTGATTCTTAACTTGAACCACCTACGACCTATGATATGTGATGCGAGGGCCAATGGCGGCCTGCCAGTTGGCGCCTCTTCATTTGCTAGGACCTTTGCCACAACATCCAATCCTACCATGTAGACAAGTCAATCTTGAACTTTGACTTGCTCTAACTTTTGCATATGAGCTCGGATTTGAGTGTCGCTCGCACCGTTGGATTCAAAATGACAAGCTCTTTGATTTGAAGTCGAGTTTAACAAAATTCTGACGCTTTGATTTTTGAGCATAAACTTGAGCACCTGATTAGTGGGCATATCCATGGTGAGGCACTCTCGCCCAATGCCTAGGGGGCCGAATTATTAGAATCAACCCCAATGGGGGCGAATTCTCGGAATCAACCCTAAAGGGGGTGAATTCTTGGAATCAAACCTAAGGGGGGTGATTCTTGAACTTGGCCCCTAAGGGGGAGATTCTAGGAATCAGCTCGACCTTGTGCCTTGGGCAGGCGCACGCACCGAGGGGGTTTATTATGGGAATCAGACCCCCTCCCAAGCCTATCAGGTAGGTTAGTTATGTCTCGGGTGAGCACATCCATGGTCGGGTGTGTTCATGACACAACCGACATTCTTAGGAGGTTAATTATGTCACAGGTGGGTACGCCCATGACTGAGTGTGCCCATCGAAGGAACAAGGTTGATTTTGAGAATCAACCTTGTTCCTTGGGTGAGTGCGCCTCACCGTGGGTGTGCGCTGTCGTGGCACAACAGGCCTGCGCCTACCTGGAATGCTAGTTGTGCCATAAGAGGGCATGTCCACGATCGGGCATGCCTTGCTAAGGCAAATTTTTGATTCTCAGAATCGTTCTTGTGCCTTGGGCGGGCACGCGTGGTCATGATTGTGGCCACCCATGACACAACAAGCCTATGCTTGCTTGGTCAAACAACTGTGCTGTAGGAAGGCATGCCCATGACTATTCAATCCCTCCTAGGAGGGAGATTCTTAGAATAAGCCCCATGGGGGAGCAATCCTTAGAATGGGGCCCCTAGGCAGGCACACCCATGGAACGACGTGCCCCCAAAGGAACTGCACCATGTGTGGTTGTTGGAGTGCCCACCCATGGAATAATGGGCTTGCACTTGCTTGGCATGCTGGTTGTGCTCTAGGTAGGCATATCCACGATAGGCACTCCTGCCCAAGGCAAAGGTTTGATTCTCAAAATTGACCGTGTGCCTTGGGTGGCTGTGCCTTCCGAGGAGCCTAACCTAGGGGGCAGATTATCAGAATCCAACCCAAGGGGGTGATTCTTGGACTTGCCCCCCAAGGGGGAGATTCTGGGAATGGGCCCACTCGAGGCTGATTCTAGGAATCGGCTTGACCCTGTGCCTTGGGAAGGTGCACCTGCTGAGGGGGCTAATTATGGAAATCAAGCCCCCTGTCAGGACTTTTAGGTAGGTCAGTTGTGTCTCGGGTGAGCAAGCCCATGGTCGAGTGTGTTCACGACACAACAAGCCTGCTTGGGATAGTAGTTGTGTTGCAGGTGGGTATGCCCATGACTGAGCATGCCAACCTAAGGCACAAGATCAATTTTGAGAATCGACCTTGTTCCTTGGGCGAGCACGCATGGTTGTGGGCATGTGCTCCCACGACACAACAATCCTGCACCTGCCTAGGGGGCTGGTTATGCCGCAAGAGGGCATGCCCACAGTCGTGCATGCCTACCTAAGGCAAATGGTCAATTCTCAGAATCAGCCTTGTGCCTCGAGTGGGCACGCCCATCCGTGGGCATGCCTCTCCAGTAGGCTAATTCTGAGAATCAGCCCCAGCTGCTTAGGCGGGCACACCCATGGTCAAGCGTTCCTACCCAAAGCACAGTGGACCTACCAGGTAGACGCAAGATTACTATGCCATGAGTGGGCAGTCCCACAGCTGGGCACATATGCCAAAGGCACAAGGACCTGTTCCTTGGGTGGGTGCACTAGGATGTGGGTGTGCTCGCCCATGAAGCCCCTATCGCGTCAATTCTAAGAATTGGTCAAGCCTAGTGCCTTGGGCAGGTGTTCCCCCCTACGGGGGGATTCCGAGAAATCAACCCCCAAGCATTTAATTCTTAAAATCGTCCCCCTGAGTGTGAGATTTTCATAATCATCCCCCTCATGTAGAAATTCTTAGAATCAACCCCCTCCAAGTTGATTCTCATCATCAACCCCCTAGACGGGCATGCCCATGGCCAAGCATGCTTGCCCATGACACAGCGAGGCTGCACCTGCCTGGTGGGCAGACATGCCTACATTTGGACTCGCTCACCTAAGGCACATGGCTGATTCTCAGGATCGGCCTTGTACGTTTTGTGGGCGCACCCGCCCCTAGGCATGCTCGCCCACGGGGCGAATATAAGAATTCCTTGTATGTTGTGTGGGTGTGCCCATCCCTTGGCCTCCTCGCCCATTGGGCGATTATCACAATCAGCCCCCTATTGGCCAATTCTTGGAATCAACACCCTCGCTAATTTTGATAATCTTCTTAGCCATCTAACTTGGGTGAGCACACCCATGGGAGCACGCACCCACTCATGGCAGACAACCAATTCTGAGAATAGACTGTGTTCCTTGGGCAGTTGTGCCCGACGTTGGTCAAGAAACAGGTCTACACTTGCGTGGTTTGTCATTTGTGCTGCATGCAGGAATGCCCATGACCGCGTGCGCCCGCCCAAGCCACAAGGCTTATTCTAAGAATTATCCTTGTGCATTCAATGGGTGGCCCCACAGGGGGGCGACCCAAGGTGGATGATTCAAAGAATCTGCATGGCCCTATGCCTTGGGTGAATACACTCATGGTCAGGCATGCTCGCCCAAGGCACAGAGTCGATTCTGAGAATCGGCCTTGTCCCTTGGATGGGCATGCCCAGCCTTTGGTGTGCCCACCCATGACATACCAGCCCTGCCATGCAAGTTGGCTGTGTCATAGATGGGCATCCCCACGGTAATGCCCGCCTGCCAAAGGCTCAGGGTTGATTCCCCTCTGCCTTGGTCGGGTGCACCTGGCCATGGGAATTCCCTTTCGCAACACAACAAGCTTGTGCCAACTAGGTTGGAAAGCCTCCTCAAACTCACGGTCAGGCATGCTAGCTGAAGGCATAGGGGATATTCTCATAATCAACCTTTTTCCTTGGGCCAGTGCACCCGGCTGTTGGTGTGCTCGACCAAGGGGTCGATTCTCAAAATCAACCCCCTGGGAGGTTAGCTCTCAGAATCAACCCTCTGGCGACCGATTGTGAGAATTGACCCACTAGGTAGGCACACCCACAATGGAGCATGCCCGCTGACAGCACAGCGGGCCTGCTAAGCAAGAATATAATCGCTTCCTAGTAGGACCATTATGTTGCCGGCGGGCACAGACACTGTCATGCACACCCATGTAAGGTACAAATAATCAATGCCTAGGAGGGGACCGATTCTCAAAATCGACCACCCCATGGTGGTTAATTCTCAGAATCGGCCTACTAGACGGGCATGCCCATACTCGGGAGTACCCTCCCAAGGAACATGGATGATTTCACTGTGCCTTGGGTAGGCATGCTGATAGGCCAACATGCCTGCCCAAGGTACAGGGACAATTTACAAGTCATATTTCACTATGACTTGCAAGAGCATGCCCATGACCCAGCGCGCATGCCCAAGGCAGAGGGACGATTCCCAAAATCATCCCCTCTGACTTGGGTGGGTGGGCATGCCCATTGGGTTGCTAGAGGGCACACCCAATGGGCCTTGTTCCTTGGGCTAGCATGCCCGTCCACGACACAGCGAGCCTGCGAGCGTGCCCACTCAAGTCATAGGTCTGATTCTCAGAATTGGCCCCCTTGGGTGTTGTTGTGCCTTGGGTGGGAAAAATCGGTATTTAGAACTAGATAGATATGGGAATTGATTAATGATATTTTCGATAGGTGGGAGAACATTGGGATAAAAAATGAGAAGGTCATAAAGTCTAAACCATTGATATATACCAGCAATAAATTAGGGCCTGAAATGAAGCTCCTTCCAGAGTATATGACTATCACAACTTGGAGAGAAATGCAAGGAGTGAAGGATGAAAAACTTGTCAAAATAATATTATTTCATATGAATTTAGGTGAAGTATCGTTGGATGTGTTAGAGCCTAGATTTTTCTCAGGCTGAAAAGACAAGGTTCTAGGTCCACATCAAACCACACTCAACCTCGTAGCTAGCCCTACGAGGACAGCAGAGGGCTCTCTCCGGGTCAATCTCAGTAAAAGACAAGCGATGGGGCTCGAGATGACTAAATTTGGAACTGATCTTAGGGTAGGTATTAAGTGCAAAGGATTTGATTTGGTTTTTTAAGGGTTTTGTTGAAGAAATGGGAAAGGCAAATTTGGGCTCGGGGATGAGGCACAGTTTCTGCAGAGGTCTGATTGGGGCAAGGAAGGCGATCATTTTGATGCTTTGAAGTAGGTGATATGGGTAGATTAGACAAGTGAGGAGCTAAGGAGAGCAAGAGAGACTCAAGAATTCTCCTTAAACTGAAGAAAACATGAAAATTTAAACAAATTCAAAGGCAGAGCATAACAGTTATGGATTCCACCTTAATCACTCATTTGTTTCAAATTCAGAAGAAGAAGCTTGAAGATGATACACAAAACACTAGATAAACTTACAATTACTCATAGAAGCACACCATCAAAACATAAAGCCACATGGATCCCAAACAGTGCTGCAAAACCCTGGTCTTTCCTTCGCCAAAAATGTAGAGATACAATGTCCAATAGAGTGCCCGACTTTTCCCAAGAGTCCAACCCTGAAAATGACTTAGAAATTACATAATATAGGCAAGCCAACCTCTTCCCTTGCCTCTAGGGGTTGAGCTCATCCTTCTAGGAGTTGTCTCAACGAATTCTAAACAAAGCACTAAAATCTAGGCAATCAAAACAACTTGCCTCTATAAGGTAGGAAATTGATTCATTCATTAAATTTTCACTCTTTGGTGAATGAATCCTCTAGAACAAGTAACTAAGTGTCAAAATTACATCATGTTCACTCAATTACATCAAGATAAGTCAAAAATTACATCACAAAGCAAAACTAGTCAAACTGGCCGAATTTCTGAGCTAGAAGGTGAAAAATTGGGCCAAAAACCTCTGTGCGTCGTGCCAATTTCTGTATGCGTCGTGCTACTTTGCTGCTGATTTTGAGGCACTTGCTGAAGTCCAAATTGATCCCAAGTTTTCTTATTGGAAATCCCTACCTGTCTACTTTCCAACCCAAGTGGAATTTCTGGATTTGGTGCCCATTTGCCCCTCCAAAACCTTAATCTCCCAAGACTACTTTCTGTGTGTGAAATTAGGGGTAGAGAGGTCATTTTTAGGGTGTTTTTGCCATCCTGAGGACTCAAAACTTGCCCAAACTTCTTGGCCATGCACCAGTAGTCATGATTTTTCATGCTGAATCCAAAAATATAAACCATTTGTGATTTGGAGCTCCCAATCCTAAGCGTCGCGCCAGTGGCGTGGCACACAGGGAGAAAAAACCTGTGTTGTGCCCAAAATTTTTCATCCTTTGATGATGGTAGTGAAACTGAGTGTTGTTGTGATATCTGCCACCAAGGGGAACAATGTAAAAAGGGAGTGTTAGGAAGGGGAATAATATGATGGGAATAGGGTTATGGGGGGGAAATTTTGTTCAAGGATATGTAGGAGGGTTTGGGGATTTTATAGTTGACAAATGTGTGGAGGGATAGGGAATATGGGTTTAGTAATGTTTTAGGGTAGGGAAAATAGGGAAAAATGGGATAGGGGGGAAGGGAACAATGGAAAGGAGTGAAAAAATGAGAGGTGAAAGAGGAACCTTGGCATCAACACAACAAGTCTTCAACCCTAGAGCAATAGCTTTGGTGATTTCAAGTGGTAGGGTTTAGGCTCTTTTTATTGCAATTATAAACGGCCATAACCATCATCTTATTCATAAAAACACATGAGCCATCAAGATGTAGACCCTACCTGACGATTTGAAGGGTTTCAAAGTGATTTGATGCAAATTTGGCACAAATTCGGGCCTTGGTGGGTGTGCGCCGCACTTGGTATATGCGCCACGCCCGTGTTAATTTAACACTGTGGGGTAGCGCTGTGTGCTCCACGCTCTGTATGTGTGCCGCGCCCGTCTGTGTGTGCGCCATGCTCTATATGTGCGCCGCGCCCCTCTGTGTGTGCGCCGCGCTCTGGAAAATGCCTCCAATCTCATTCCAAACACGCACTAGCTTCTAACAATGACTTTTCAATGCTTCTCTATAACCTTGAGTTGCACAATGAATTTGTTTGCTTGTGAAAATCTATTATAAAGATATTGGGAGTCATGGGTTAAATTTTTGCTTCTTCAAAAACCCACTTCATAATGTTTTTGACTATGGCACTTTGTCTTTTAATGAAACTCTGTCTTTTGGCTGTCTCATTGATTTTCTGAGTTTTGAGCTGATGAACTTGGTTGTTTTTAACAGGGATGCTAGCGTTGATGTTTGGCAAAGGAAAACCAGAGCCTGATTTGAAAACTCCATCGCGAAAAAATACATGATTATTACAAAAAATGAATTCGACAATTTCTTACTCAAAACAGAGTTTTGAACAAGAAATGTCCTCAAATGTGTTTGATGATGAGCTTTTGAACTAGGAACCTCTTCGAAAACCATCCTCATGGCCTGCGGGCATTATTCGACATGTTTGAAGACCAACCACTAGACCTGGACTCTTAAAATAACTCTTTTTGACCAAAATAGCATAATGACTATGAATGACTGAAATGAACTTTGATGAACATAGAGAAATTTTGACTAGCCCGGGCAGGTACAAGCATGAGGGAAACAAGAACACCAAACCCTTCCGTCAGACAATGGCATGCCCCTAGTGAAATGCAAGTGATCGAAAGCGATGGGACACCTAAACATGAAATGCAAAAAGAGTTTTGATCTCTGACGGAGGGATGACCAGACTAACTCTAACATTGGACTCCACGCATGCCCATGACCCAGCGCGCATGCCCAAGGTAGAGGGACAATTCCCAAAATTGTCCCCTCTAACTTGGGTGGGTGGGCATGCCCATTGGGTTGCTAGAGGGCACACCCAATGGGCCTTGTTCCTTGGGCTGGCATGCTCGCCCACGACACAGCGAGCTTGCGGGCGTGCCCACTCAAGTCATAGGTCTGATTCTTAGAATTGGCCCCCTTGGGTGTTGTTGTGCCTTGGGTGGGAAAAATCAGTATTTAGAACTAGATAGATATGGGAATTGATTAATGATATTTTCGATAGGTGGGAGAACATTGGGATAAAGAACGAGAAGGTCATAAAGTCTAAACCATTGATATATACCAGCAATAAATCAGGGCCTGAAATGAAGCTCCTTCCAGAATATATGACTATCACAACTTGGAGAGAAATGCAAGGAGTGAAGGATGAAAAACTTGTCAAAATAATATTATTTCATATGAAGTCAGGTGAAGTATCGTTGGATGAAATGTGTGAGGAATTTCAAAAGTAAGTCTATTGAATTTTTTTTACGTATTTCTGGATTACAAGTGTCTTTTAAATATAACATATTGTTGTTGGTAGTATTTTTTATATGTATCATTATATTAACAGTTTTTACTTTATTTATTCAGTCACAATTTTTATATGAGAATATAAGAACAAGTGGTTAAATTGTTGAATGAAGATAGTTGCGATGATGTTGTATGGATCTACCGAGATTCAGGTTCTACATATACACTAAAAGACTTTTATCTTTCATTTAAAAGGGTATGATGATTTATACATTCATTTTTATTCATATGTATACTAATTTTATTTTATAACTTATACATATATTTGTTTATTTCATTAAAATGTTGAAGAATGATGAAAATGGAGTGCCGAATAGTTTCTGAAGCTTTATTGAAAAAATTAAGATGGAAAGGTTGAGAAAGTAATGTCTTAGTAATATTTAACTTGATCCTAGTCTTACTCATTTAATTTGGAATGGGCTTTAGACTATCCACTATCAAATAATAGAAGGTTATTGTGAATCCATTGTAAAACTTATAACTATAAGGGATTATTCCCTATTTATAGTAGATATTCCTCATGGTTTCAGTATCTCAAACATTGAATATGATAGTGACCCTTATACTTATCAAGGTTTTAGTAAATTGGTTGCGAGATTTCTAGAAGTTACAACATCACCATTTTCGAATTTGTGACATTTCATTCAGACATAAAATTTGCAATGTTACTAATGAGCTTCAAGGGAAAAACAAACTCAAGGATGCATCTTACAAGGTAAGAGGTTGAAATTGTATGTTTGATTGATATTAAAAAATCATTTATGTAAAACGTAATTGAACTTTTAATATTTCATGTTATAGGAAAAATTCAAACCTTATTGGTTGTGGAGATCCACCAATTATAATTGATTGTGAGTTCATTCATATTGAATGCTGGACAAAAAATGATAGTTATAAGCTTATTCTTTTGAATTAGGTAGATGGAAAGAGTCATAGCCAAGTACTGGTTCATGATGTTGTTGGAAACAAAAATAAGATATGAATATAAATAAGTAAAAGGAGAGATAGTTAACATTTATCAAAAACCATAGACATTGATTAACTATCTTATAGATTTATGTTCAAATGAAGGAGATTGGGTTTTGGATTTATTCTTAGGCTCAGGTAAGCTTTATTATATAAAATTGAATTCCAAATTTTCTTTTTAAGTTATATGTGTTTGAACTAATTTACTTAATTATTTCTTTTGTAGTTGATTATTAGGTACAACACTAACGTGTTGCCTACAAAAAGGAAAAAATTGCATTGCCATTGAAAAAGACCTAGTACAATGAAAATTTATTTATCAAAGAATTAATGCTCTTCAATTTCTTCCAAATGAAATGCAAGAAGTTGGTTTGAGGAAAGGGGATTTTAATGAATCACGTGTGGAAAAAATGGCAAAGGAACCTCAACGAAAATTAGATGGAATGATTGGAAAGACATACTTTGGGAGATTCACAGACATCAAAGGTCCATCAAAAGAGGAAAATGACCAAATTGAAGCATAAAAGATTATGGAAGAAGAAAATGAGGAAACTTTAGAAGACGAAGAGCACGGATTACTTGATATTATTGATCAAATTTATGTTTGAAAATGAAGCTCATTTTTTGTATTTATTAATTAGTTATACTTGTAATATTTTATGAGAAGAATAAGTATTCAGTTATTGTTATTATATGTTTAATATTTGTATTATGTGATTTTCACTTAATTTTCTATGAATCATTATTTTTTGAAAAAAATTGTGATTATTATTATTTTTTGACATAAAATTCATAAAATTTGTAAATTTTTAACCTTTTTCTTGTTAATTGTTTCCTTTACAAATAATTTATTTGACATGTCAATTTTAGAAAAAAAAGTCTCAAAATGTGTATTTTTAAGTCAATTGTTAAAAAATATTACTTTTTTAGTGACAATTATTTGATGTGCATTGAAATATTAATTAACGATATATAAATATATAGAAGATCGAAACTTTAAAATATCGACAATTTTTTTAATTATGTAAAAGAACAAAGATCTCACTACAAAAAAAAAGATGAAAAGAAAACAAAAAAATACAAACTTGAAAAACACTTTAAAAAAATATGTCATGGAAGAAGAAGAAGATGACTACTTAAAAAATTGTTAAATTTAGAAAATAATTATCCACACTTAATACATTAGAAAATTTAAAGTAAAAGATTAGTCTTTTATAAAAGGGGTTGAAAGGTTGCATCAAAACATTTCAAAATCACCATGAAAGTCACTAACATTTTAAAAATAATATTTATACTTCATACATAGGAAAATTTAAAGTGTCAAAAATATGATTAAAAAAAAATATGTGTATTATGAATCACGACTTTTCAAAATCAGATTACTTTTTTCTACCTCAAAAGAAAGGGTACTCAATACAGTTCACATTTGATAGTTTACATTGTTTGCATTCTGCACTAATGCTCAGAGTTGTTCTGCCTCTTGCCTGGCACCCTGCAAGTTCTTTCCTAGTTGTTCATTCTCAGCCATTAGGTACTTAACATTTGAACTTGTTGCTTCTGCATTGGCCAAGCTGGCTTGGACAATGAGAGTCAGATGCTTCCTCGCGTATGACATTATCATCCTTTCCTTGATGAATGCAAGTGATGTGTGATCATCTGAAACATAATTACTCTGCACTTGTAAAATCTTCTTCTGCAACTCTTTAAATGATCAATTGTACACATCCATGAGCATATCATCATCATCAAGGAGAACACCATCTCCTTCCTCGCTTAGGATTGGTTCTGACAGTAGAGGTGATGGAGGGTGAGAGATGACCCGTGGTGCTCTGTGCATAAGGTTAGTGTCTAAATTCTCTGGCTCACATTCCAACTCCATGTCTATCACTTCAATCAATTTCTCAATCTAATGAGAGTCTTATGTTCCTGCATCCTTTCAACATCTTCCTCAGTTACTAGCTATTCTAGCTCATCAACCTCTATTGCCGGTTTTTCCTCTGTCATCATGTCTTGCCTTTTTCTTCTTCCTGCATATGCTTCTGTTCTCTTTCCGTCCTCATCAACTCTTGTTCTTCCTTCAACTTCTTCTCTGTCTCTTACAGGCTCTGATTTTCTCCCTTCCTTCGCTTTTCTCTCTTGATTTGGTGCTCTCTCTTTGCTTCTACTACCAAAGTTTCCTTCTCCAAGATAGGATCTGCCTTCATCTTGCAGCTTTTCTCTCTCTCTGGGTTGTCAACAACCTTCATCTTTCCCCTGTCCTTCACTGTATTATTTCCTTCTGTTGTTGTTGTTATTGCTTTCGTAGTTGCTTCTATTTGCAGAGAAGCCTTCCAAGTTCTCGCTATACTGACTGGCTCATTGAGTTTAGAGGCATTGTAGCACTACCTCCAAGGGTGATCCTCTAGCCAACAAAATGTCCCATGGATCCATGGAAAGTAAACTGTTGCACAATGGTCCTTGAAATTACCATAGGGATCATACAGATTTAAGTCCTTGGTGTGGAAGTCTAATTTCATTATGTGCTTAGCCTCAATATTTTCATATTTCAAGCTCTTAATCTCGTGTAACTTGTTTTGCTAAGGAAGAGTTGGCCATGACGCTTTTTTCTTCCTATAAAGTCCTGCTGACAACCCTGTAGTGAGGTGGTATAAAACTTCTTGCATGATTAGTTTTTGAGTGGCATAACTTTGTAGAACACGCGAATTCTTCTCTCCGCCAAACACTCTTATGAAGGTGCCATCTAGTGAGGCATACCAATCCAAATTTTTTATTATTGCCTCCATTGCTTCTCGGGATATGCAAGGTGGATATTTCTCAAAGATAATATTGTATAACGGGATGATAAAATGGTCAGTTAGCCTTGTCATCACTCGTCGATAGCTACAGTCGGAAAGGAACTTGCAATAGATGTTGACGACAATCCCTTTTGGTGTCCATGTCCAACTCATGCCAGGGAACTATTTTTGGGCACAAATTGCATCTATTAAGTATGTGCACATATAAAAACCTACTTTCTCATTCTTGGATGGATTCTGATCCTTAGTCACATGAGTCTTCAATTCATGAGCCAACAAATCCGACCTGTTGAATAACCTACCATCATTCACCAACTGATCCAGTAATAACACCCACCCTTTAGGAAAGGTTTCTATTTTCTCTTGCCCATATATTCTACAAGAATATATGATCAAGAACTGGTAAGCCTTCCTAAGGGACTTTGTCTTGTAAACATGGGTAGGTTTCTATGTAAACTTTGATGGTTGATTCACCCAGAGCTTGACAATATCTCTCGTGTTCACATAGCTATGGGTGGCATAGAAGAGTGGTTCCATGTGCTTCACCAGCTCGGGAAAGTGATACACCTACTAAAATTTCTTCTCCTTGAAGGTGGCAAGCTCTCTCCCGCTGGAACAACTCAATGTCATAGTTTATTAATCCTTGTGTGATACAATCCAACTGATGATGTCTGCACATGGGAAGTCAGGGTACTTGAATGCAACCTTGTATAACCCTGACCATTGGATGCTAAGATAAATCTATCGGTCCTCTATGTCTGCCTTAAATTCCTATGCAAAAGTGTATTTGATTTGCCACCATGTCAATGTTGTACCCTTCTCAATGAACAACTAAGTATTTTCATATACTGGAAAATGGACTGATATCTACTCAACTTCTTCCCCAGTACTACTCTTGGTGGTTTCCTTTGATGCAGCTCTCTTGGATGCCATGTTAGTTATAACTACTAGAGAGATGCTCAACAATTGTTGTACCTGTGGGACATAGAGGACACTCATGGTAGGAAAATGTCAGATAAAAGAATGACAACTTGAAGACAATTTCAAACAACAATAAGGGCTAATGATTGGAAGAATTGTGCAGTTTTGGTTGATAGAGGCCACTAGCTAAATGTGGGAACTGTGCACTGTGCAGTCCCAACATTTAGTCAAAAAGTTTGATGACTAGAACTATGTAATGTGTAGTTCAGTCTAGGCCAAGGCTGAGAGAGACTGCGCATTGCATAGTATAAATGGCCAATCTGGGAGGTTGCATCCTAGAACCGCACAATGCGGATTTGGAGCCAGCCTAGGCCAAGCTCTGTGCAATTCCAAAAGCCAAGGTAGAGGCCTTGAGCTCCCAAATTGCATAGTGGAAGTAGTGAAGTGTGAGATCTGGACAAAGGGCCCCAGATTTTCCCATTGGAAGTGTGAAAGGCAAGAAGATCTGAAATATATTATTATGTTGAGTGCAGATCTCACTAAGTGTTGATGCATGCATGTGAAACAAGTGCAGTGATTAACTAAACTAAAGGAAAATTAATTATGTGAAGAGATTTGTCGCAGTGGCAACCGTTAGTGAAAAAATAGGAAAGCTCATGTGACACATGGGAAATGGAATCTAAAACTTGAGACAACACATCTACAATCTAAAAGAAGTTGAAACACAAGTAGTCATGCAAAGAGACAAGTGGAACAACACTCTCACAAGCTAAAAAAAATGACAGAAAAAGAGGCAAAGACAAGAAAAGAAAAACTCACCCGTAAAAGCTACGATGATTGATCTAAAGGCTCCTTGATCTCATCAGGAATGGTAGAGCTCCAAGATTGAGTGTGAAAATGATCTCTAGCTGTGTCAATTAAATAGATTTGGTCAACTAAGTGTTTATGACGTGCATGCCTAAAATCAAGGAAAAAGCGACACTTGGTGGAAGTTTCCGAAATAACGCAAGTGCCCCCTTCAAGTTACTAAAAATAGATCTCTATTTTCTAGGGACCATTTTTCTTTTCTACTTTGCTTCTTTTCAGGAAAAATAACCATGCATTTCCCAGAAAGATTGAACAATTTTGGGAAGGGTTGGGCAAGACTCCAGCTCATGGACTACGTAGTTTCTGAGCACGGTGGGGTTTATGCCGTTTCTGGGCTCAGTGGCTCTCGATTGCCTCTCCTGTTTGCAAAATGTTGCAACTAAAGGATTGTTTCTATTCAGTACTCTTGATTTTCTGAGCTCAAGGCTTATTGGCAATAAGGTCTGCATAATTCCCAATAGCAAGGTGACTTTCCCTCAAGAATGTGCAGTTCTCTGAGGCAAACCTGAAACTATCAAGGGACCAAGTGAGGAGATTGGCTTGGGTGTTATAAAATGAACTAAGTGAGTAAACACAAGCCAAGATGAAAGTAATAAGGCTCAGTTGAAGCACACGTACCTTTATCATTGCAATATGCGCTGCTATGGTTGATGGAAGTCTCCAAAATCGAAGCATAGGAAAACTTTTGGAGGGTGGTTGTAGTCGCTACAACATTGGTGCTATCCTCATAGAACTCCAGCCCTTTGTCTGGACCTTGTCCCGTGAAAAGTCAGTATATCTCTTCTGGAAGTATTCTTTAGTTTTTTTATTATCATTGCTTCTTCACTTAGCTTAAGTTAAAGATGTAGCCCCTACCATTCTCTTTATCGGCAACACACATACCAAGACAATTCAAACTTAGTTGTTTCGATTGGGGATGAGGGGTATATAGATGCACAAGTAAAATAGACTGAGAGCTTTAGTTTCATCTCTAGTGTTGCTCTGCTGCTAGCAGGCCTCGAGAGTAGCCCGACAGAGTCACTTCAGGAGCACAAGAATTTATCCGCTTCCAGTGAGCCTGGATACTACCCCTACAAAGCTACTTGCTTCACCTCTCTACATAGTAATCCTTTCTCTTCTTTCACCCTTTATTTTATTTTTTTCATTTTTAAAGAACTCTACATAGGCACTTATTTATTTCATGAGGCAAAAGAGGGATCCCAACTTACTGAGAGAAGAAGAGATTTTCCCTCTAGAGAAATATGTTTATATATACCTCTAACATACTTGTTAAGGTTTCCCCCTCTCTTTACTCTACTTGAATGAATTGACAAGGGTTAACTGAAAATAGAAAACCGATTAGAGTAGGCAGTACTAGTTAAGAGTGAAAGCATTGTGATTTCACCATGACTCTCTCTGAAAGGAATGTATTTTCCATCGGCGTATCATCAACTAGAAGAAAAGTCAAACTCACACAAAAAGAGGGAATAAACATATGACCAAGTATTGATAGTTGTACAAGTTCCTCTTGGAATTCACCCTGCATGACTAAGAAGCCAAATAGGGTTTCATGCATAAACATACCTACAGGTGTAAAAGTAAACAAAAAAGGGAAAGAAGTAAGACAAAGTAAACGAATCAAGAAAAAAAAAAGAAAAGAAAAACTACTCCTACTCATAACCTAAGAAGAACATAGGCTAACTCACGTAAAGTGATACTTCCAATGTAGCCATCAACGCATTGGTTGGCCAATGAATGAGAGAGAATGACCGACAAGAAAGCTATAAAAGTAAACCAATAGACAAGAAAAATGAAACAATGCAAACCAATACGTTCGAAGATTGAATGCATTGGTAGAAAAGTAAGAATGGAAATCACATGAAAGTCATTCTACGGATGTATCATGGTATCCTAACATATTGCGAGTGGAAGGAAAACATGTACACACCTTCAAACTTGAAAAATGAGAAAACATATAGAAAGAAGAAAACTTATGTTTGACAATAGTGCTTTCTACGTACAACTCCTCAAATGCTTGAGCAATAGGATCGCGTGATTCCGATGGAGGATGCAAAAATGGTAAGGTAGATTGATCTTCAATGTGAACAACAGAGTGATGAGGAGCCTAGAAAGATTCAACATATTTCTGATCAGAAGTGGAACTAACCTCAAGGCTATGAGAACCTCACATAACCATCAAATCAAGCTAAAGTTCCTCAACATCTTGAGCAGTTTCCAATTCATCAAATGATGAATCATCAAAGACCAGTGGGTTTGAAAAATTTATCTGGATTTTATTTGTTTTAATTTAGCAATTTCATGAGAGTTTGTTTTTCTAATTTCTAATTTGAAATTTTTTATTTTTTATTTTTTGGTTTTGATTGGTTTGTAGTAGGATATCAATTGGAGAAGTTCATGTTTGAGGCATTTTGGAACAATGGAAATAGACTAGAAAAGAGAAAAATGAGGAATTTGCATCTCAATTTCAAGATTTGGAAAACTACTCTCAACAGCTCATTATTTTGGAGATTTCTTGTAATTATTAAATATAAATTTTGGCAATGAGGAAGAGGTTCCTCTTCTCGACAATTAAAGTCTGTGAAAGCACTATTGTAATAGGAAATTGCAACTATAGGTGAGGGGAAAACTTCAAATCTGAGGTTTGGGGAAAACTCTGTGATTTTTCTTACTATGCATTTGCACTATTATAATGTAATGTGAGTTGATTTATGGAGAAACAAAGTACTTTTAGTTCTGAAAGAGAAGATTGTTTTGCACTAGTCTTGGCAATTTCTCCAAGGAGCTTAAGCTCCTCAAGGACTGCAAATTCTTGTAATGAGATTTTGGTATGCTTTTAATTAATTTTCATTTCATGTGCACTATTGCCTGGGATGTGAATTCATCATTTTGTTATCAGAATTTTGTTAATTGATTTTAATGATTGTTCTATATAGTTTACTACATTCTTATATTCAGAACTACTATCATTTCGATTATTTTATGCTTTAAGAACAAAAAAAACTGGTAGAAATCCCATAGGAGAAGTTTTTCAAACGCGTTTCGAACTATCCAATGTGGTTCATCATTAGGATAAGATGAACAGGAAGATCATAGAAACAACTTAAATATGGATCAATGTAGAGACACTAAGTTGGTATAACGAATATAATAAACGGTTAATTTACCAATAATATTATTTAATTAAATCAAGAAATAGGTTAAGTAAAAAAAATCAAACATACAAAGTCAAACCTCAAACAAGGCATGAAGTCCAATAAAAAAACTGATATATATATATATATATATATATATATATATATATATATATATATATATATATATATATATATATATATATATATATATATATATATATATATATCTATATATATACATATATAGATAGATAGATATATATATATTACGAACCATAATAAACATCTAACTATGAAAAATATTATTTATTTAATTAATAACAATTAAACACAAGGAACCAACTCTAATAAATAAGATCAAGAAATATACTAAGTTTCAAAAAAACTATAGAAAACAAGGAATCATGAGAGTCAAGCATCAACCAAGGAATGCAATAAAAAATAACCAAAGGAGTCAATATCCTATGGAGTGAAGACCCTTTTAATAATTAAAAATAAACTAAATAAAAATCAGAAATAAATAAAACTCAACGAAAAATAATCAAAGTAATAGAGACTAAAGTATGAGGGAGAACCACAAAATAAGGGGTAAGGCCAAACAAACAAATCAACAAGCCAAGAAAAATTAACCAAAGTCTAACAATATAAATACTTAAAGGTTCTAAGAACAAGACGATAATTACAAGAGCTAAGAAATATCGAGAAGAAAAAACTTAAGAAGAAACACATACCCACAGAAGACAAAAAGAAACTTAAAAACTGTTAGGAGGACATGACATGATTGGAATTGATATGAATTCATTGATATTTGAATGTACTAAGCAATAAATCTTTATTGTTTAAATACATTCCAATTTTTTTGTTCTCTTTCATTAATTGAGTGAATTACTTCTCTAATTAATGAAAGTTACAGAATAGATTCAATCATATAAACATTCCTCTTCCCCTGATTAGTTAGTTCATCTTCTCTTGAATTGAGAGAAGGTTATGATTTTCCAATTCAGGATAGGTTTATAATTTTTTATTATATATTATCATATATCTGCATTCATATTTAATATTGCGTTCTAGAAGCCCCCTCACGCAGGGGCAGAACTTAGTTGCAGCTTGGAAGAGCCATAGATTCAACTTAAGGATCACTTTACTGCAAGAGCTCTGCAAGAGGGTGAATTTGATTTATCTCTTTCTATTGGTAAATAATAGATATATTAGAATCTAGCAGGGAGATAGAGAGGGTAACTTGACCTAATTGAATTAGTTGGAACACTACATCAAATGGATAAGATCTTAGTTGTGGATTTTACCGGGAGGGCTCCCTTACATGTTTATAAGGTCATTTTTTATCATCAACGTTTTTGGCACTAGAACGAGGGCCTGTCAACTTGTTCCCTTCTATATTTTTTGTATTTTAAATTTGTTTATTTAATCAAAATGGCTCCTCCCAAACTTCCCATTTGGATTTGTATCTTTGGACGTGCTTCCACAAATACTCCACTAGAAATAGTAAGACACTTATCAAAGGTAAAATTTAATGGTAAGAATAATGCTTCTTCATTTGATCATGCGTTACAGTTTATTCAAAATCTTCCAAATTCTACTTTTCATTATATTGCTGAAGCTATTTTAGGGTGAATTTTTACTCTTACATTCTCAGGAAAAGCTAAACGATGGTGTCAATCGCTTCCAGTCACCTCTATTCATAGTTGGGATCAATTTATAACAAATTTCTGTTATGAATTTTACATTTATAATTATGAAAAAATATGTGATGAACTTGAAGATCTACAAATGTTTGAAAATTAATTTTTCATAGATTTTATTGTTAGATTTCAATTAAATTGCTTAAGATTCAAAGTTGAGGATAAACCTTCAGATATTGAATTGATGGAATGTCTTGAATATGTTTGTTCCCTTCCTTGCCTTCCTAATCCATATGAGACAATTTCAAACATTGATGAATCTTCTTCAGCTTCTATTACCATCATTTAAAATTCCTATATGGAGGTGCATAACAATCACGATGACATTGCCTCTACCATGTATGATAAATTCATTCACTTATTGCACACCTCTTATAACATTAATGACAATCATGATATTGTCCTACATGTTAATGATTGGAAGATTTTCATAATCAATTGCATAAGATATCAATAATAACCTTGAAGAACCAACTGCCACAAAATCTAAAAATCAACATGAAATAAATTCAAAAAATATGTTAACAAATTAGCAAGCACAAACAACAATTGAATATTAGAATAGTGTACAATTAGCAAAAAATATTTCTAAATTATATCATGCTGATCAAATAAAAAATTCAAGGAAACCAAACAACAATCTTCAAGAAAGTGTAAGTAGCCAAATGAACGATGAGGAATTTGGAATTTGCAATGGAGAAAACACACAAGAATATGCAAACAGAGATATTTTTAGGTTCATTTATTCAAACTTTCATTTATCTCATTATCCTGATATTTTTTCTAATAGCAATTCATCTTCATTTTGCATTAATGTTATTCCAAAAAATGAAAAGACTCATATAAATGAATTTCTAATAAGTTTTTGTCAGAGAGGCAATTATTGATCATTCTTTTGACATTGATGAAAATGTGCTCAATATTCCTTCATGTTTTGATGCATCATATGGGAATGAACACAAATTTAGTGAATGTCATGAAGTCATTTATGATGATTGCCTTGACATTCAGAATGTTGATTTATCTTACTCTTCATTAAATCCTCATGACCAAAGTCAAATCAAATTTCAGAATGAAGAATACTCTAATTCATAAATTGTTCCACCACATTCTCATTTTTAAATAATTAATCATTTTAATGATTTCAGCATTCAATAATCCATCCCAATTTATGATTCTTATGATGATAAAGTTCTCACTCCTATTCATAGTCTTGAATTTGTCCCTCTTTCACAAGATGATGTCGATGATCATTGTAGTTCTACTATTTTGGTCAATTCTTGTGAAAATGAAATTATTTCAAATCAGTCCCAATTTTGCTCTAATATTAGTTTTAATAGTAATGTGAATTGTGAGTTGATTACATTATTTTTTCTTCATTTATTTTCGTTGTGTTCATATTTGTTTTATGTTTTCATTTTTCAATTTTTAGATGTCATTTGCTGATATATTGAACAATTAAGTGTTGAAAATTTGCAGTGTACATTACTAGAATGTAAAGAAGAACCTAAAAATTTAGATTATGTCCATCAAGACCTTTTGACTTTCAAATTCCATTTGATGCTCATATTTTATCACATTACTTTTATTTTTGGTGTACATCTTCAACATGAATCAACACATGTGAGTGCATTGATCCAATATGGCCAGCTATCTAACCTAATTGAAGATCTTTTGACATATCCACTAAGCCTCCATCCACGCTTCATTGATCCATTTCAAAGTCGTTTGGAATATTGATTTTCCCAGAAGATCACTAATGACTTGTTTTAAGGTTGTTCAATTTCTCTTTTATTTAACCTCTTTGATTCTCTACTAAATATTGTTCCTTATTTTTATGATCCCATATAGATTTGGTTGGGGGAATATTTTGATGAAAAGGTGATTGTAAATAAGCTTCTCTTTGTAAATATGTTAGCAAGAAATCTACATACAACATTCGAATTTATTTTTGTTGGTCTTATTATAATTTTTTTCTTGTTATTAACGTGTGACCTAAACATACATGCAGGAAATAAAAGGAGAGAATGATTATGTTGAGATCTGATTTCACGTAATTTCAATTTACTCTTTAGATTATGATTCGAGATAAATTAATTTAGATTTAGATTCCCTTTCTTGTTTGTATTTATTTCATTATTTCAGATTTTTAATAAAAAAGTAATGAGCCTAAGATACTTCCTTGTTATTTACTTCATTCTCTAACAAAGAGTATTCGAAAGAGTATGATTTCTTAAATTACGCTTATGTTGTGCTTGTTTATTCTTGTTGGTGAAGCTTCATCAAATTGTTGAAATTTGCAAAGAAAATTAGGATGGGTGAAGTTCTAAAAAATCTTTACAATCAAGTACTCTTGAGAAATTCAATTTCCAATTTACAACCATTTCTATATGATCACTTTTCCCACTCTTGTCCCTTAATGTTATTATGAAGTAAATATAAATCAATAGTGCATTACTTAATGGTTAATTTAAATTAAACAAGTATATGATTTTGAACATACACAAAATCCGAGATAATACAGGGGAGTATGTCAAGATACTGTTGTGCTCTACAACAACCCCCCATTTCATATCAAGTTTATTCTCAAAACTATAATATGAAATGGGCCCCTTTTTATTTTAATTAGTATCAACTTAGTACTATTCAAAAAGATCTGAAAACAAAATGAAAACATTACAAAACCTTTTTGATAAACCAATTAATTGGTCTTATAATATATAAATGAGTAATCTTTTATCATTGCGATAAAGCGATCGCAAGATCGCATGTCGCATTGACAAAGGAGGCATAACTTAAAGACCCATTGGTTTTCTCCGACGCGACAACATGCAAAAGGCTATCGGATATCAGCAATAATGAGTCATCATAACAAAAGTCCCTTTCGCTCCGATGCGATGCGATATCGCTATCAGCGATCGGAGATGTACCATGCATGCTTTTCAAAGTTCTTAATACTCCCAATGCGAATTGGCGATATCGCTATCGGAAATCGGGGATTCCAAAAGGAACCAATATAACGATTTAAGTTTTCCCCGACGGCCGATTGCGATAAAGCTAAAAGCGCGAATTTCAAAAAATTGATAAAGTAGAGATATTATGGTTAATTCGTATTAAAGGCCTTATCTTCCCAATAGCGATTCACTTGCGCTCAACCGCCAAAACATCCAAGACACGCTTAAACAAATCATTCGGCCAATAAACGATATGATGGGCATTTAAAGGATTGACAGGTTTTAATGGCCATTTAATGAAATAGTAAGTCTAAAAAATCTTTTCACAGATTGTATCCGCGGCCATTTTAAGTTAATCCTTCATCATGCATTGATTAATATATCTCGCTCATATTTGGTTTGCACTACCAATTCTCTGTATTACGTTCATTTTCACTCCTGTGCAAAACTCTTCCGAAGTAGTAGATTTAAGCAGAATGGGGAAGAAGTCTAGGAAGAATGCAATGGCCTCCGCTTCGCCAGCCACAGGACAACTCATCGCTGATCCAGGAACTAAAAGAAAAGGATTGATATCCAATACTACATGTCTAGGACTCAACAAAACTACTTGGCAAAGGACCTATAATTTGATTGAGGCCGAAGAACCCGAGGTGACAGCAGTACAAGCCACAGTAGATACGACTCGAAAATCTGATGCTACTCTAAGGGATTTAGCTGACTCTTTCATTCATCGGATAGTAGCCTGGGAACAAATTCTCCCATATAAGGATGTAGTGAGGTGGGCAATTGAGGAAATCCCAATCACAGACAGAACCTTTTGCACCATGGATGGGAGAATCTTCGGTTCATTTCAACCTAATGATTTGAGGCAAATGTATCATTTGCCTGTACCGGAGAAGAAGTACAACAAGGCATTCCTGGAGAAATTCAGAGAAGAGAACGAAATTGAATCCGAACCCATTCGGGATTGGAGGCAAAATCCAGCAAAACACAAGCATGAGTCTTCGGGTAAGTACTCTGTTGATTCTCTGTGTTCTCCTTATTGTTATGCTGGGATAATGATGTGTAGATTGTGGGGGTTACATGATTCCGCAAATTTCACTATAGAAATGGTTCCTTTGATGGAGGTGGCATGTAATAGTGAAATAATGGATTGGGCAACTGTACTGTCGGATAAGCTAGCAACCGCAGTTCTTGATTTTAGAAGCAAAACCCGCATCACTGAAAGGTTTATTCCCCCATTCTACTATAGTGCTTATATCTTGGACACCCTGTGTTTTAATTTTGAATTTCCTGTGCTTGGATGGAGGTGGACTCCACAAGACCCCATGCCCATTCATATATACCATCAGAAGTTGTGGAAAACTTACTATAAGCACCATTTATATCAAGTCTGCAATGGTTTTATGTTACCCATTCACTACTCTATTTTTGATAAACCTGCTCCTAAGATTTCCTACCAAGCAGGGGTTGATTTGACATCCATAGGAAGATGGTTCGGAGAGGAAAAATTTACTTATATAAGAATTTTCGGCAGCCAAGCCAAACCTCATGTCCTCCCTTTGTATGTACTTGATAAACTGTTGGCTAGGGAGATAGCCTATCAGATTATGTCCGAAGGAGTTACACAAACTCTGAAGAACAAAAAGAAGCAGGTTTGGCCCTCTTTTCCTCTAAGATGCGGTGTCTACACTCTGCATGACTTTAATCAGCAGAGAAGGAAGCTGAAAAAATGAAGGCATTAAGTCTAGCAACTCTTCCTAATAGGTGATTTGATCCAAACGAAGTCGCCTATAATGCACTTGAACAGGGAAAATTGACAAAGTTAGATCATAAAGAAGATATGTTCGATGACCTGTTCTCCTCAGCCGAGTCAATGTCCCAAGTTAAATCGCTGGCCAGAATGGAATATAAAGATGACGGGTTAGTTGAATTCAACAGACTTAGAGAACAGAGGTTGCAAACTCTGCCTCTAGATCTGTTAGCAACAACCCCAACGACAGAATCAAGCGAGCCTGAGCAGCGACTCACTAAGGAACCTCCTGTTACATCAAAAGAACAGGAGGAAGTGCATATGAAAAAACAAGAGGAAACCCAGACAAAAGAGCAGGAACAGAGCAGCACAGAGGTGAATGTAGATGCCCAGATTGACCCAAAATTGCTCCAGGAATGGCAGCAATTCGACTCAATCATCAGCAATCTTGAGTGCTCGAAGGAAGCCGAAACATCAAAAGCGGCTGACACACAGGAGACAACTTCAAAACAAGTTCCAAGTGGAACCAGCGGCCTACCCAGTTCTAAAGAAGTAGAGATAATCCCTAAGGATCCCTCCAATCAGATTATTTTGCAAGTAGAAGAAATTCCTCCCTTAGATGTCTTTTACAGCCCAAGACACAAGGCTGTGGTAAAACGACAGCGGAAAAGGAGAAGGATTGATCAACCTTCCCTATTCCCTGAACAAACAGTGACGGGCAACGTGGTTTGGAAAGAGGAATTTGATCCCTCTGATGACCTAACAAAACTATCCCAATATGCTGGAGCCTATTCGGCAGCTACAATAGACAAGGCATCAGAGGTGAGTAATTTATTAAAAGGAAAAGACTAGGAGATCTTTTCACTACAAGCAAAACTATCGGAGGCACAGCAGAAGGCGGAGCAAGCAGAACGACAATTGTTTATACAACAACAAATAAATAATCAATTGACTAAACAATTGCAGGAAGAGAAACATAGGATTGATTACAGTGCAGTTCAAAAGCAGAAAGAGCTGTCCGAGGCATTGGCACAACTAAAAGCAGCGAATGAAAAAATGTTGAAGTCGAAAGATGAGCAAATTGCTCAACTATCAGCCCAGCTAGAGAAAACAAAGAATCTTCCACAGCTAGCTGAATTCAGAGCAGAGGCATTATAGATAAACAAGGCATTGATAACACAGATAAAACTTTTATGTCAACAAATCTCCCAGGCGGAATCTTTATGCGACTTGACGACATCAATAGGTGAAAAATCGGAAAAAGCTAGAACAGACTTGGATCAAGCCGATGAAACACTAACTAATTTTCTTGAGTGGCAAGACACCGATGAGGGACAGGCGGCTAATTTTCCAAAAATCCTAGAATCACATAAGGAGATATTATTTACGGAATGGTAGCCCCAGTTAATGAAAGCAGAGAGAGCAATTTCAAGATGCAAATTAACCACAAGTAATTTGATTGAATTGGTTAATGATACTCTCTACTTGTCTAACATGATTTCTCAATGTACCCGAGGTAAATTGACAGCGGCTAAAACATTGGAGCAGTCATGTTATCCGGAACTAGAGAAAAATGGGAGATTAATCGCAGGAATTAACAGTTTGACATGGGACACCTATTGGTTCTTCTTAGTCAAACCATACAGCCAGAGAGCCGCCCTCAAATGCCTCACAGATGCAATCGGGTATATCATTCCCGATATACAGGATGCCACCTATGTTGCCCAACTCAATTCTCGTCTCAATAGACCACCAAAAGTGGAACCAATGCTTGTGATATGCCAGCTCAGGTTTAAAGGCAAACAGCCTAAGTGATGATTCATGCCGCCGACTGCCAGATTGCCGTGAAGGAGGTATTCAGAATCAAGTGATACCAATTAAGTAGGATTTTAGTTTCATAGGTAGTTAGCTTAATTAAGTATTTTTAGACCCTTTCATGTATTCAGAAAGGGTCGTAAGTTTTGTATATGACTTAAAACCTGAAGTTGCACTACTGTACTTCAGGCATATTCTTTTATAAAACTGGGCCAATCATTCTGATTTTGACAAAGAAGCTTTTATGCGGATGTGCACTATTGTCTTTGTTTGAAAGTATTTCTGAGTCGGAAGAAGAATTTCAAATAGCGATTGATATTGGGAGTGATTAGCAGCTCATATGGTACTATTATCTGTGTCTGAGTTCATTCTTTTTATATGAATTTTTGTTTGACCGCTTTTGCTATTATCAGATATATGCATGTGTTTTTAACAGCATTCTTTATTCCTTCCACTATTGGATGTTTACAGCATGCTTTTCTTTTGATCATATATGTATCGATAATATAAATGATAAGTGTAGCAATATTGTGTTAATCACTTTGTTTAACTATTTAAACAAAGTAATCATTGAATGAATAAATGTCTATGTTTATTAGATAGAGTCATCTATATGCCTGTCAATAAACAAAGATCATCAAGCGCTACATTTCAAAAAATAATAGTTCCCGGGATTAGTAGTAGTTCTTTTATTTTTGCTGATAGATTAAATTATTCACCTATCATTAGATTAGATAATCAATCATTCATCCACCCCTTTTATTCATTATTGGGAAACTGGTCCCATTATACCCAGTCAGAGCCATCATTCCAAATGGAAAAGGAGCTGTATTAAGGTCCGGACTGGTTGGTTATCCCCCAATGTTGATACAATGATTTTCGGGGCATCAATGGATCCATAAGGTAAATCTACAATCACACTCTTCTAGGTATGCATAGACATGTTCACCTTTATCTATTGTTAATTTTCTATTTTTCATAGTTTACTTCTTATTTCTATTTTTCTTCTTTTGCGGGTCTTTGTTGTCTTGATTGGGAGACTTGATTGTTATTAGAAATTTAATTAGCTTTAGAAATAAGAAAGGAGCTAGCATATTTAATGTCACAAACATGTTGAAAGGAGTATCTTATTTCTCATCAGAAATATTTCTGATTTTTGTACTTTGTATCGGTGCTTATCTATATGTTTCCTTTCTTTGCAAATTTGTAAGATGAGTTAATAATAATATGTTACTTCTTGTTGATGTAGCTAAAATGGAATGTTGGACTCTTTCTTATTCATATTTTTCATAAGCAAAGGAAAGTTGCAAATTTATTTTTGCAGCAAGTTATAAAATGATCCTATCCATGATTTTGTCTTTGCCCATTTTGAATCTTACATTTGAGGAGTTGAGTTAAACCTTTGCACTTCACTCATTTATCTTACATCCGCTTTAGTAACATTTCATTCTTTTGAGATGAGTCAGACCCTCTAACTGGTAAATCTTAGAATCCCTATCCTCTACTTTTCATTTTCGTAGATATTTTCCTCGGGAATTTGAACTTTCAAGCTCATCAGACTCTTGGGTTGGTATTATATTGGAGGTATTTTAAAATATTATGAGATTTATTATTTTAGATTCAATACCTCAGAACCTCATAAACACATTTTATCATAGAATTTTAAAATACATTGGAATATTTCTAGCCTGGGATATACATGGCCTTTTTCCTCGACTATCATGCCCATTATGCTTGATTAAGAAAATGCCCCCCACTTCAGTGTCTTCGCTTGTACATTGTGATATTGGTGTCTCGTAAGTTAATTTAAATTTCAAAATGGTTTATGATATTTCTGATACAGGATTCTATTCCTACTCACTCATATTTATTGTGCGAAGACTCCTTTTCTTAAAGGTTTATTTCACATACAATACAAAATTTCTCTTTTGAGATTTCCATTTCTCTCTATACTGAGCCTCTTATTATCTTCGATTAGTGAGATATGGGACTAATGTAACCTTGTGGGCCTTTGGTCAATTCATTCATTACTTGATAGTCCGAACTATCAATATGTTCGTATGGAATCCTCTTGGTTTATATTTTTATCTCTATGTTGACTCCCATGTTATCATGATGTTTGAGAGCTTGAATAATTTCGACAAACTTCCAGGCATTTATTCCTTGGGATGAGTAAGTAACTTTTAGGATATCCATTCTACATGGTGTATACAGATGGATTGTTATGGTTGGGTATGCATTCCTTCATCCTTGAACCATGACTATTCTTTAAATTAATTTTTTCTTAATCCCCGAATCTTCTCGTAACCTCGGAACATTTTTACTAATCCCATTTTAAATATGGGATCTGAGAATCTGAATTCCACGTCACCCGATTAATTGATATGGACCACACACTCCCACTTTATTGTAAATTCGTATTGTGGCTATATCATCTCGAAATCTCTCAAGTATGATTTAAATATAATTTCAAAGTCCTTACGAGAACCCAACCTCTCAGTGAAGACATTTTAATCTTGTATATATTTATGGGATTTTAGCTCCATTTACTATTTTCGCTCTGATACATGCATGCTTGGATGATGTTAATGTTACTATTTTTGTCAATTCACACTTCTTGTTGAATTTAATGCGTAATTGTCATTTCAACGCATGGATTATGTCAAAACGGAAAATTAGTGAGGAAACAAGAGATATACAAAGGTAATGAGTCATTGGTCAATTTCAATTTCTGATGCTGGTTTGTTCATATATCTCTCCACTTCAACGATATGCAACAATTCAAGTCCTCTTCATATTTATATACTCAAAAACCATTGTTATATTGTTTGGGACTTGGTCTTGATTCTTGAAATTTTATGAAAACTTTGGAGTTGATATGAAATCTGAAAAGAAAAAGAGAACAATTGCCACTACAATTCATAGAGATGCACATCTTCATTCTCATTTCTGATGGATTTGGTTTACTTCTGATTCCTTGAACATGAGACATCATTTTTGTATCTTTACTTCTTACTTTAATTTATATTTAATAAGTTATGATTTTGGGCCAATGAAAACTTCCAAGAGTACTACTTCTTCATCAAAAGGAGAAGTTATATTTTTTGGAAAAAATCAACATCTATCAGGTAAAATTTTAATGAGATTCTTAAATGGTAAGTCTCGTATGCCCACTTTCATCCTTTTATATTTCTTTACATTTTTGTTTCAATTTTATTTTTATTTTTACTAATCTTAAATTATGTTTTGCAGGACTTCAAGAATTTTGTACACCTCTGCTTGCTAAGATTTGGAACCTATTCTCCTTGTTGCTTCCTTTTGAGTTTTGGAGAGCAATTATAATGTTCCTAAAATCATCTAAATTGGGGAGTCTCTGAACTCTTAGTTTTTGTTGTAAGAATTCATTTTATTAGAAAATTATTAAGATGTCCATATGAAACCATAAAATTTGCAATGGGCAGAAACTTCTCATTGACCTCGTGACTTCTATTCACCTTACGGTTTGAGAGCCTAATTTCTTATAACTCTACAAGATAGAATTTACTAAAATATCAACATAAGACAAACAATCATAATTTTCCTATTTTGCTCATTGTTGAGACATTTTTTATAGCTAATCTTGTTGGAGTTGTCATTTTAATTTGGATTTGTCTTTCATATTTCCTTTCCATTTGGAATTTCTAGAGTTTACTGATTTCTTCTTTCACTTTAATTTGGGTTTCATTTTCCTTCTATTGTTGGTTATGGATTTATTTCACTGATATTGCCAAGATTTATTAGGAAGGAATTTTTCTCGCTCAATATTGATTGGCATACATCTGAAATTTTTACTGTCTATTTCAGCCGGTTTAATTTACCTTAAAGGTTTAGATTTATGGAATTCTAAATCCCTCTCTCCTTAAATATTTTCTGTGGAGGGACATGCTTCATTTCAAAGTGATATAGTTCATATTTTCAAGGAAAGAACTAACTTGAGTTTAACTCGATGGGTTCCTCCCATCCTTCCATTTTATAAAATCCTCTGAATTGATAGTTATTGAATGCATGCATGAAAGTGCATCATTTTCAATCCATGCATGAAAGTTCTTAAATGTCTCAAAGTATTTAGATTTATTCTTCAATATATAAACCCAACACATTGTGGTGTAGTCATCAATAAATGTCATCATATATTTATTACCCTTTCTATAAGCAGAAAGCATTTGGGCACACAAATCATAATGAATGAGTTCAACTTTTTTATGTTCTCTCGAATGAGAATCATGAAAATATTTTTTGTTATGCTTTTCTAATATACGAGCATCACATTGCTTTAAGTTTCCTAGGAATTGTAGGTAAACTAGTAACCCCATCTTTCTTCAACAAATGAAGCTTATCATAGTCTAAGTGTCCAAATATAGAATTCCATAAAAGAATTGATGGAAATGTACCCTCATCATAGTGAGAAATGTATGAAATTTTTTGTGCATGAGTAGAGGTTCCTTGCAGCTTCAAAAGTCCTTCTTCTTCTTTCGCAGTCATGACAAGTGAGTGATATGATGCTTTTTGACCTCAACCTTGTCATCAAATATGTGAATGGAGTGTCCTTGTTGGCAGATGTGAACCAAGGACAAAAAAATTATCCTCAACTCGAGGAGGTATAAAACATCATGTAGAAGAAATTCTAGATGACCAGGCAGTTTGAGCCTGATGGTGCCAAGCCCTGATGGCTTGAGTTTTGAATTGTCTACAAAGTATACTACTCCATCAACATTGTTAGTGAATTATTCAAATAATTATCTCTTGAAATTCATGTGGCAAGTTTCTCCTAAATCAAGCAACCAAGCATCGTTCCATTAGAATCAATTGAAGTATTGAATAAGTGTTTAGTTGCTGCAATGTTACAATGTTCCCTAACATAATGAGTGTACTTGGGTGCTTTACCTTTCCCTTTGTCAGGTATTTTACCTTTTTCCTTCATTTATTTCCTACTCAATTATGTCCCAGGAAAACTTACATTTGGAAGCATCATGTGCATCTCTATCGCATCATATGCAATGAATATTAGACCTTTCTCCTTGGAAATGTCTACCCACCTTCCTCTAAAATTCTTCCTTACTCTTCCTCTTTGGCCACCTCTTCCTCTAGAAGAATCATGTGCATGATTCTTCTATTTATGTGCAAGGCACGTAGCTTCTTCAGAAGACCGAGGAGCTTCTTTCTTCCGAAAATCCTTCTCTCTTTCACTAAAATTCTTCTTAAGGGAGTCAAAGGTAATCTCCTTAAGCTTCCCACTTGCGTACAATCACTCAAGATAATTTGAATAAGACGAATATAATGCCCTTAAATAAGCTATGAGAGGAATATATATTTCAACACTAGTGGATTTTATTTCATTCATAATCGATCTTACTTCTGATGATAAGGAAAGGGGGTCATTATTTTTCAACTCAATATTGTGAAACTTGATCATTGATTTAACAACTTCAATTTCAGTGTGTGAGTCATACAATTCCTTCAACTTATTTAAGGCTTCAAAAAAATTTGAAAATTAAGAAATATGGCAACTCACCTCTTCATTTACTAACACTGCAATCAAGGCATAGGCCTTATTGTTCTTATTTTCCCAAATGGAAATCTTCTTGTCTGAAGTGTGCTTTTCAGATGCATTGTCTCCATATCCTTCACAAATTTCTCTCCACAACTCATTGAAAATCAAAGTGTTCTTTATCTTCCTGGACCATTCATGGTAGTTCTCTCTTCCACTGAGAAATACTCCCATTATAGAGATTAAGGAGTGCATCATGTACCTAAAAAGAAATGGACTCAAAGGTAAAACAATATGGTCCAATTCTCACTACTACTCACACCATATATTAAAAATCTCCATAATATATTTACAACATAAAAATGTGCTTCATAATGGCAAAACTCAATGTATGGCTTTAACATAAGAGAATTATGTATAGTTTATGATCATTATGTTTTCCATATCATACCCATTATATTTTCATACCATATAACCCACTTTCATATTTCATGAAAACTATATATGCCACATCCTTTCCCTTTTTAAATCCATTCCATCCCATGTTCATTATATACCACAACCTTAAAAGAACCCACATACATATCAACACACCACTTATTAATTACGCCTTATTTCCCAATTCCATAATATACCAGTCTATGTAATATGACCATAAAAAATCTCAACGAATATTACCATTATACCACAACCTTTTTTCTTAACCAGGGAGTGCAAATAACTCAAATGCATGTACTCACTGAACAACCAATGTAGTTCTTTTAAAAATTTATAGTAGCATGGAAAATCACACAACAAAATCGGAATCGCAGCCTGCAAATTTTTTTCAATGCATAACATAAAATACCATTCAAACACATAGTCAATGCTCCTATGAATGCATAATAGTCTTTATGGGGGCCAAGGGCACACGATCGCACAATCACACAGCTCGATTTCAACCAAATTTTCAATGCAGCAGTTAAGTCACGGTTTCTAATGATTCCCATGAATAGGTATATCTTGAAGTTCATTATGCTATCCTCCAACCTTAAAACTATCATTTTCTCACATTAATTCACATTTTTGGTTATATTATCCTTAGTAATAAGAGTAAAAGGTGTTTGTCATAGTATCTTGCCTAATGTGATTAAATTGCCCGAAAAAGAAGCATTTTTTAGGCATATAGTATGCAGGGGCTTAATGGAGACAACCAAGAGAGAAACTAAGGAGGCTTGTCCATGTCCTTAACTCTTTAAATCATCTTGAGATCACCAAAGCCTCACTCACAAGCTAAGATTCACAGACATCCAAGTAAATCCAAGTGCATGAGAAGCTCAAGGAGGATAATATCCACAATTTTCGAGATCAAGAAGGGAAGCACTCTTATTTCCAAGGGAGATGCTATCAATTACCCTTTTGTATAAATAAATGAGTTGAAAGGATCATTGTGATTTGAAATTTTGATTCAGCTATGAGTATCTATTGGCACCAGGGCTTGACCTTATTATTGTTATCTTTTATGTGATGTATGAGATTACTATTTTTCTATGAATGAGAAGTTTATTATTGAGATGCATCTGAGCTAGTTCTAGAGGGCTGAAACCATTGGGTTTGGGCCAAACCCAGAGGCATTAGTCCCTCTTCTGTATTTATGTTTTGTTCTTGTTTCCAATAATTTTGTGTCTTTATTTTTTTGCAGTAAATGTTAAGCTATAAAACTTGTGATTGTAGGCTTCCTTATCATCTCTATTTTGGTAAAAGTGGTGAGAAACATTCGCAATCTCAATCCAAAAATATTTTCTTATGATTTCTTGGAAAAAGGTAGATGTAAGATATCATTTTTCATATTTACTTTCTGCAAACTAGGAGTTAGTTCAATGTTTGGATTATCATTGTGAAATAGAATAATATTATAGTCAAATTCAACTCATCATTTCCATGAAAATTTAGCACTGCGTTATTGATCATTTAATGTGTGTAGTGGGCTAGTTGCAAGGTTTTGTTCACTTGTAAGGGTGGCCACATCTTGTAATATCCACTTATACGTCTCCATATTCTCCCTTTACCCTTCACACTACTCTCAAGCTCTTTTTCCACAGTCATTCTATTTAGGAAATTAAGGACACCGTGGGCATCCACCTTGGTGAAAGACAAACCTCTGAGAGGTCCTATGATTGGATAGGAGGCTTCCCAAACCTTAATTAACTCCCTCATACCTTCATCCATATTCTATTTCCATAAAAATACCATCTCCACTCTCCAAAGGCTCTCGGAACCGCTCCTGTAGTGATAGATGGCCTCCTATAGAAATACAAGACCTCGTGTAGGAGCACGTGTAGCAGACCTGTAGAACCATTTTTCTCCACTTTTCTTTCTCCCCAATTTAACCTTACCTTGGTTAATATGAATAATTACCCCCAACTTGTGATTTCATGATCTAGGGAAGTCCTTAGACCACGCCAACCTACTTTTTTTCCGCATTTCAAAACAAAGTAGAATTAGTGTTTTTTAATTCACAAGCATGTTACAAGTTAGATTTTTGACTTTCAAGAAAATGTAAAATAGATCAATGATACATGCAAGTAGGTTATTTATTTTATGAAATGTGCAACATAGAGTAACTTCACTTCTTCAAATAGACTAGCCTTTTCTCATGTAATGTTAATTAGAATCTACAAGTTGAATGAATGGTATTTTCACTTTCATAGCTAAAATTAGTTTCATCAGGATTTTTCACTATAGTTAAGTTGGAAGAATGGTCTTTGAACACCTTGATCTGATGTCATGACTAAGGGTAGCATGAGTAAAAATTAACCTACTATCCATATAGCACTTTCACCTCTAAATTTGTATGAACCCCGAGTTGATAATTTAAGTTGAGGAATCCTTGGGTGTTGCAACACTCTTGGTGCAACAAAATGGAAATTTTGCATTAGTCCTATTGTATGGAGAAGTGAAATTCAAAAAAAATTGTTCTTTCATGCCTCATAGGAGTAGGGATAACTAAGGAAAATTCTTACCAAAAACCTCCACACCCTCAGGCAACCAACCTTCACTCTTTTGCATTGGCTATGAACTTCCCTATCTAACTATAGGGGAGTTAGAAGACTCTTTAGGTGAGGAAAGTGAAACTTTTGAAGAGCCTAGTGGAGAAGAAGAACCTACTTCACCTAATCAAACTATGGTTGAAAACCAAAACAATGAGCTCTTCCCTATTAGGGAATCCAATTGAGAGGCTAGAATAAAGAATATAAGCCCTACTTCCCTTCCACACTTCCATGTCCTAACCTTTGAAGATCTTGAAACCTTCATGTTTGAGTTTGTTATTGTCTGTAGGACCTATGACTATGCCTTCGATGAGTAGAAGCTGAAGTTTTTTCCTTCTACCCTCAAATATGTAGCCTTACGTTGGTTTATGAGAGTACCTAGAGGGGGCATCACTACCTGGTCCCAAATGTAACAAAACTTCAGTGATAAATAACAGGATTACTATAGGTCGAAAGAAACAAAAGAGGAAATTTTTCGGATGACCCTTGGACCTCATGAATCTTTGGAGGACTGTGAGGAAAGTTTTCAACTCAATTATAGGAGGCCCAGTTGTACCCTTGATTCTGAGTCACTCAAGCTAGTTCTTCTTTGAGTGTTGTCACCAAAAAACGATCACCTAGCCATTTTTAACTAGGTGGATTGAAATACACCATGTAGATTTAATTTTACCATAGTAAAATCACTTCCACTATGGAAAATAATTTAGTAAACCACTTTTATTAAATTATTTTCTTATTTAAATAAAAAACCCCATGAGAATAATTAGATAAATTATTATTTATTTAATTTTCTCTAGGAATAATTATTAAATCATTATTTAAATAAGTATTCCTTGTCACATTTGACTAAATCGCTTAGCAATATTTAAATATATCACTATTTATTTAATTTTCCTTATTTCTATTATTAGAATCATTATTAAATCGATATTTAATAATTATTTTGATTTCACATCTTTCTTATTTCTCACAAAATAATTAATAAATCATTTTTTTTGAATTATTTCTAAATAAATGTATTTAACCATTTTAAATACATTTTCCCGCTTTAATAAATATAATAAAGTATTCCAAGCGGTTATATCTGAATTTGGTTAATATTATTTTATTATTCTCTATTTTTGAGATTAACTCCATACTTTGTTATAAATAGGAGGGTTTTATATTCATTGTTCACCATGATCATAATCATCGTCAACATTATCATATTTTTTCTTTGAGCTCCCATTTTGAGTTCTCTACTTTCATATGGGTTTTTCACATATTGAGAGAGAGAATTATTGTTTTGAAACATCAACGACATCGCAGGACCCATCCCACGAAGGGGGAATCACAGACCTACCTCTAGATCTCCTTACTAGTTGTTATTAATAAAGGATTTATTCATTCAAAACATTATTTCCAATTAGGTTATTATACTAGATATTTTATATTGCTTTTTTTTTGTTCTATATTGTATCTACTTTTACTGTAGGTTTTATATTTGTGTTTCAGATCTGAATCGATAGAAACCATCAACTTGTTGTTAGGGTCACTTGTCACCTAGTGACTTAAGCGAAGTATTTTTGGTACACCTCCCAAGGAATTTCACACTAACATCGAGGGATTGGGGAAGATGTAATGGAAACCTCAAACATGCTATCTGGAGGAGATATCTACCAGTTTTCTTATGATGACATCAAAGCCATATTCAAGAATGTTATGAAACCAACTCACAAAAATATAAAAAAGATAGATAAACGCCTTAGAAATAAGCCTCTTCGAGGGGGAAACGGCCTTTACATTACACAAATAAGCAATTCTTAGATGATTCAAATGACAAAACCTCCTTTCTATATATAGCAGTCTAAGGGGTCACAATATAACCAAAGCCGACCTAACAATAATAATATAAAGGCACAAAAATAACAACAATGGGATTCTATGGGGCACAATAATAACAATATGGGTACAATAGGGCACAACAATAACAATAAGGGATACAATGACAATAGTAATGGGGGAATCACTAGTATTATAGGGACCTAACATGCCCCTCTCCTTCAAAAAAGTGTTGTCCTTAATGCTTGAGTAGTTCTGGATGCTTTTGTATAAAATTCTTATCCTCCCATGTGGAATCTTCAACAGGTAAGTTCTTCCACTTGATGAGATACTCTGAAATTGATCAATTTCGTAGCTGTCGAGTTCTTGTTTCTTTGAATTCTTTAGGTTCCAATATGATTTTTCCTTCCTCATCAAGTTTTGGCAATATTGTTTGAACTGGAATCTTGTCATCTATAACCTTCTTTAAGCATGAAACATGGAAAACTGGGTGCACTAGGGAAACTGTAGGAAGCTCCAATTTGTATGCCATAGTACCTATCTTTTGCAACATCTTGTATGGAAAATAATACTTTGGTGATAATTTATTATCCTTCTTAGATTGCTTGAGGGGAATTTTTTATATGGTTGTAGCCGTAGGAATACCCATTCACCTACATCAAAACTTCTTTCACTGCGATGTTGATCTGCCTACTGTTTCATTCTATTCTGCGCCAAGGTGAGGTTATCCTTTAAGAGTTGGAGAACTTGTTGCTAATGCTCAATGTGATCTTCCACTGCTTGAACCTTATAATTTTCTCTTAAATATGATGTGATGGATGGTGGATGACATCCATAAAGTGCCATAAATGGGGTCATTTTTGTTGCAGTATGGAAGGAAGTGTTATACCGCCATTCAGCAAGAGGCAACCATTTGACCCATTGTGTCTATTTATCATATACAAAGCAACGAAGATATCCTTCCAAACATTTTTTTACTATCTCAGTTTGTCCATCAAATTGAGGATGATAAGATGAGCTATGAGCCAACTGAGTACCAAGACAAGAAAATAATTATGTCCAAAATTTTCCAGTGAAAACGGGATCTCTGTCGCTTACAATAATCTTTGGGTTTCCATGTAGCTTTTGAATTATTTCCATAAATGTAGTAGAAACTATACTCACTTTAAATGGATGAGATAATGCACAAAAGTGTGCATACTTGGTAAGTTTGTCAACTACCACCATGATAACACTCTTTCCTTCGGACTTGGGTAAACTTGTGATAAAATCCATTGAAACCTCCTCCCAACATTGGCTTGGAAATGATAAAGGTTGTAATAGTCCTGAGGTCTTAATTATTTCAACTTTATTTTGTTGGAAAACTAAACATTCCGCCACAAACTTTCAAATATCTGATTTAAGGCCATCCCAAAAAAAATCCTTTTTAACCCTGTTGTAGGTTTTTAGAAATCCTAGGTGCCCTCCTAAGGGAGAGGTGTGCAATTCCCTAAGAATCTTTTGTTTGAGTTGGGAATTCTTACATAGGTATAACCGATCCTTGTACCATAAAGAATCATTTTTTCAACTAAATGTATTAGATGTACTGGGATCTTGTTGTATATTTTGAATGAGTGCCCACAATTCCTCATCATTCTTCAATTCATCCCTTTCTTCATTTATCCAATCTGGCTGGATAATAGAAATGGCGCAAAGAAATGCTTCCACATCCTCATCCTTTCTTGAGAGTGCATCTGCCATAACATTGTTGTTCCCTTTTTTGTAGATGATTTCAAAGTCATAACCCAACATCTTTGTGACCCATTTTTGCTGCTCTTTTGAAGATAATCTTTGTTCTAAAAAGTATTTAAGACTAACATGATCTATTTTTATCTTGAACTGTCTTCCCATTAAGTAGGGTCACCATTTCTTAAGTGCATGTAGTATTGCTAACATTTCCTTCTGATAAATAGCTTTGTGTAAATACTTTCCTTTGATTGGACGACTTTCAAAAGAAATGGGTCTTTCTTCTTGCATTAAAACAACACCAATTTCATTTCCTGAGGCATCACATTCCACAATAAAGGTTTTTGTGAAGTTCGGTGTAGCTAAGACTGGTGCTTGGCACATTGCCTCTTTAAGATGTTCAAAGGCCTTTGTTGCTTCTGGAGTCCACAAAAATGCATCTTTCTTCAATAATTTTGTTAGAGGTGCTAATATTCTCCCATAATTATTAACAAACTTGCGATAATACCTTGTCAACATGAGAAATCCTCGTAGATGCTTTATGGATGTGGGGATTTTCCATTCCTTAATGGTTTTAATTTTGTTAGGGTCTACCTTAACACCTTCATGAGATACAATATGAACTAGATATTCCACCTCTTGTACTCCAAAGAAACATTTGGAGATTTTTGCATATAATTGTTTCTCATCCAATGGTTTGAGCACCATGTCAACATGTTGGACATGATCCTTCCAAGACTTGTTGTAGATTAGTATATCATCAAAAAATACTAACACAAATTTTCTAAGGAAGGGTTTGAAAATGGAATTCATCAAACCTTGAAATGTAGAAGGTGCATTAGTAAGGCTAAAAGGCATGACCAAAAATTCATAATGACCCTCATGAGTTCCAAATGTTGTTTTTGGAATGTCTTCGATCTTCATTCAGATTTGATGATATCTTGAATTAAGATCCAAATTAGTGAAGTAAATTGATCCATGCAATTCATCCAATAATTCATCAATGAAAAGAATGGGAAATTTATCTTTAATAGTGAGCTTGTTGAGCTCCCTATAATCTGGACACATGTGCCATGATCCATCCTTCTTGTGAATGAATATTATTGGAGCAAAGAAAGAACTCTTACTAGGTTGAATTATACAAGCCTCTAGCATTTCTACAACCATACGTTCAATTTCACTCTTTTGGACATAGGGATATCTGTAAGGCCTGATGTTTGGAGTAACACTTCCTGGAATCAAATTAATAGAATCATGATCAAATAGGTGGGAGGCCTTTGGGAGTCTCAAATACCTTGGAATGATTGTCCAAGACTTTTTGGAGATCTGGAGAAATGGATGATTTCAATGTGGGAACCTATAGTGAACATAATTGTGCAATTATGCCTCTTTGTTCTTTCTTTAGAAGCTTTGTCATTCCGTTAGAGCTGGTTATCTTTCCTGGTTTCCCTGCGATACCCCTTAATTCAACTTCATTTCCTTCTGAAGAGAATTTCATGAAAAGTTCTTGAAAAATGAAAGCTATTATACCCAAGGATTGTAACCATTGGACTCCTAGTACAACATCGGCACCACCCATTAGAATGGAAAGCATTGGGCTATTCAATACATATTCTCCCATGGATAGCTTGATATTATGGCACTTTCCTGAGCAATTTATGGTTCCTCCACTTGAAACCATCACTTGACACTCTGGTGCTGGATATAGGAAGCAATTCAATTCCTTGGCTATCTTACGGTGAATAAAATTATGGGTACTTCCCGAATCAATCAACACTATTACATTTTTCTTCTTGATATGCCCCTCTATCTTGATAGTTTGAGGAGTGGTAATTCCATCCAATTCATTACAAGATATGGTCGGATTCATTTATTTTTTTCTAGGGTTTGTTCCTAGTATATATCCTCCTCTTTTGACGTTTCTTGTTCCTTTTCTTCCTCCTCTTCAAATCTATGTAAAATAATTTATTCTCGGCACACTTATGACCTTTAGTGTATTTACTATCACAATTGTACAAAGTCCTTTTGCTCTTTTTTCTTCCAATTGTTGGGTTGTCAACCTTGTAGGTTGTGGATGGCTAGGGGCAACAACACTTTCATCTTTATGATTGTGAGTGGTAGGTTTCCTTATTGCCATAATTTTGCTTTCCATTTTTCTTGCCAACCTGAATGCCTTCTCCAATGAATCTGGTTCCCAAAGGCGAACCTCATTTTGGATGTTATCTTTTAAAGTCCCTATGAACACATCAATCCTATGCTCCTATGGAATATCTTTTACCCTTATATTCAATTTTTGGAAGTCCTTAATGTGCTCCATCATTGAACCCTTTTGTTTGAGATTTATCAATTGGCTAAAAAAAGTGTTGCTTTTTGTATCCTCATAATGTGATATCATTTCATATGAATAAATAGCCCAAGTGACAATTTGTTTATGAGAGCAAAGCCATTGATACCATACAAACTGATTTGGTTCCAAATATAAAGTTGCAATGCATACCTTTTGTGTGTTTTGCACATTATGGAGATCGAAAAATTGGTCCATCTACAGTATCCATGTTTTGGGATCCTTGCCATCAAAATTCCTCATATCGATCTTTAGAACATGGTGGTTCTTCGATCCAATGTTAGAGTTTATGAAATCATGATTAACATTTATTTTGTTCTCATCATGAGTTTCCTTTACTACCCTTTCACCATTAGTAATCATTTCTTGTAGAAACTTTGTCAAATATGTCTTCAAATCTTCCATGCCTTTCTTTAAATCATCCATCTTAGCTTCCACGCCATCCATCTTAGCTTCCACGCTGTCCATCTTAGCTTCCACGTCATTCATCTTAGCTTCTACGCCTTTCTTTAAACCATCCATCTTAGCTTCCACGCCATACATCTTAGCTTCTACGTCTTTCTTTAAACCATCCATCTTAGCTTTTGTTACTTTTTGTGTGAGTGAAATTTGTTGCACTTGGTCTCGTAATTTTGATATATCATGTTGCATTTCTTCCTCTTCTTCATGAGTCATGCTAGATCTTTTAGGTTTCTTACTAAGTGTTTCCATTTTCTTTCTTCGGGGCATCAATTACCGATAATAATGATTCATTATGCCCTTTGAATTCCTTCAAACTAATTTTTCAAACCAAGCTTATGCAAAAAATTTTAAAAAACTACACACCTTTTTTCACTTTGTAGGAGCTCGATATTGAATCTAATGTATCTCTGTAATTTTGGATCTCCAAGGTGTGAAATTTCTTCTTGCGGTAACCCTCTGAGTAATCTTTCTAATCACACAAGTCTGATCAGGATTGGATTCTCCAATGAAGAGTTATGCCAAATCTTGCACAATGACTTGAGTATAGGTTGGTTCAGCAGAGAGAAATTGTACAATTTTCCGTGGGTCATTGTTTCAACCTTAGGTTCTGAAAATGATACCCAAAAAACTATAATCTGTCCTCTTTCTGTAAATTCTTACGAAAATTCAATATGATCCTTAAAACGAAAGTTATGATGATTTTCCCAAGGTCACCTGTTTGGAATGTAATTCGGGGGTCTACCAAAACCCTAACTTCCTCATATATATCTCTGAAAATATAGCAAGAAAAGATTTGGAATTCGGGCCTGAGGTTCACACCGATTCCATCTCAAATGGTTTTTTTTTATATTTTGAAACTTTGTAGAGAAAATGCCATGATGACCTATTTGGAGCAGCGAAACCCTAGAATCCAAAGCTCTGATACCAAATGTTATGAAACCAGCTCACAAAAAGATAGAAAAGATATATGAATGCCTTAGAATAAGCCTCTTTGTTGGGGCAACCTCCTTTGCATTACACAAATGAACAATTCTTAGATGATTCAAATAACCAAACCTCCATTCTATATATAGGATTCTAAGGGGTCACAATATAACCAAAGTCGACCTAACAATAATAATATAAAGGCACAATAATAACAACATGGGGACAATATGGGCACAAAAATAACAATAAGGGATACAACGACAATAGTAATGGGGGAATCACTAGTATTATAGGGACCTAACAAAGAATTACTCTAGGGTTCTTAGGAAGAAGGTTAGGTCTAGCCAAAGCTTGGTCTGTTCCTATCACTCTACAACATCCATCAAGCATGAAATAGGGAATATTTTGGAGGATTTCAACAGTGAAATGTTGCACACAATTTCCCTCCAAATGGATATTATCCAAATCAAAAGGAATCATGAGGAATAAGAAAGAGCACTATTTATTTTTTTCCCTAGATGTACTAAAATACATCTTAGGAATGAATTCTGACTGAATTTCATAGAAGTCTACCTAGTATGTGAAGAGGGTCATGCAATAGAAAAATGTCCCTCTCTGTGAGGCCTAAAGTTTGTATACCAGGAAGGAGTAGAAAGTGGGTCAGAACAGTTGTGCTTCATTAACCAAAGGAAACCCCCATGACCTTAGCCATATCAATGTGCACATTATCCTCACCACAATCCAAATCAAAATGCACCTTTTCATCCTTGGTATCCTTCCACTCATCCATCATGGTCCACACCTCCTTCATGGCCTTATTCTCCTCCATATCCTCCTTAGCTTTTCAACCACTGTTTTCATCCATATCCACCCCAATCTTCCTAATGAGGTAACCCCTCACATGGGTGGAGACCTAAGAAAAACTATCCTCCTTCTTTATTGCCTCCACCCCAACCTAAACCATAACTAACTAATCATATTCCACCTAATCAACCTCAAATATTTTCTCAATCCAATCTTAACCTGAACAATAAGAAGACATAATAGGTATATAGTGGGGAAACATCATATCTTTATTATGTTGTGGAAATCAAAGAAATCAACTTTCAGTAATGGAGGGTGCTACCAAATAATCACCCACCTTCTACACCTGAAGAGATTTAAGAAGAGAAGGAAGAGAGTGTCCCTCAATTCAATGCACCCCCCTATCCTAAAAGGTTGGTCCAACCTAACTAGAACACCCCAAAAGAGGTTGACCTTTTTGGAGAATTGAAGAATTTGTGTGTCAATATATCCATTCTCTAGACCATTAAAGATGTTCCCATCTACAAAATCTTATCAAAGAAAAATGTTTCAAAAGGCCTGGGAGAAGAAGAATAGATACCCCCACCATCAATGTTGTTGGACAACTATCTGATTTGATGTTTGGGAGGGTAATCTCCCCAAAATACATAAACCCTAGTAGACTAGTAGTGGATGTACACATTGATGGAATTATGGTCCCTAAAACCTTGATTGATCTTGGGGCTGAAATCAATGTGATGACTAGGGAAACCATGTTGAAGCGCAATCTCCAAGGGGCTTTGTGAAAGACAACCAGAGTGTTGCAGCTTGCAAACAAATTGATAATAACTCCTAAGGAAATTATTAGGATGTCATGGTCTTCATTTACTCATGGAAGTACTTACTAATTTCCTAGTCCTCCAACTCAAAACCAAGTTTAATGGCTATCCTCTCAGCTTAGGAAGACCTTCATTGGAAACTGTTGATTCCTACATTAGTTGTAGGGTTGGGAACATGGCTACCAACAATGGGCATTTATCTAAACAACTTGTGTTTTACCCTCATGCTCAACCTTCTATTGAACATGATTTACCCATATGGTTAGAGGATGAGGAAGATAATGAATTGTTTCATACAACCCCCTACCCAGTCTCCACTCTAGATATCGTTATATAAAGGGGACAGCTTGTTGAAGATTACCTTATTGACCATATCCTTCATAATCAACCTTCCAATCCCATACGAGTTGATGAATTACTAAAGGAATCTAAGAGCAATCCTTAGACTGACTTGTGCTTTGTTGACTCTAGCCTAGGGCATGTCAAAAGTGTATAGGTTGGCCCATCCAAAACTCTAAATATTAACCCTTCTCTCTCATCCAAACAGGAAGAACAATTGTGCAATGTATCGAGGAAACACCTAGATGATTTTTCTTGGGATTACAAGGAAATGAAAGGTGTGCATCCCTCAATTTTTACTCATCATATATACATAAAATAGGGATGCACACCTATGTTCCAACCCCAGATAAGGATGAATGCAACTCTTAAGGACATTGTGTAATAAGAATTACAAAAGCTACTAGATGCAGGGTTCATATACCCCATTTTTGATAGTGAGTGGGTGTCACCTCTTGTTTTAGTTCCCAAGAAGAATAGGAAGTGGAGAATCTACATTTCTTACCAGGAAATTAACAAGGCTACAAAGAAGGTCCATTTTCCTTTTCCCTTCATTGACCAAGGCCAAGTTGACCTTGCAAGAAAGAAATTATTCTCCTTCGTACATGGATTTAGTTGATACAACCAAATCAAGGAAACTTTTAGGGGCTAATATTCGTAGGTGGGCTAATTTTCTATGTTTTTTCCAAAACAATATTCACCAATTTCCAATTTTCCTAAACATGATTCGCCCAAATTTTATATCATAAAACTATTTTACCTTAAAAATCACGGAATGTTTATAGATACTATATAAAATCATTAAAATTTTGAATATTTTTAGAAACATATTGCTAAACATTTTATAGTTTGCATGTTATATACTAGTAAGATTCGCCAAGGTTTCTAAACTTTAAGATAAATTTCCATCCTTAAAATTGTCCTGAACCAAATCCACATCAACCATGAAGACCATTATAATACCACATTTATAACTCCTTCGGGTACCTTTTCCTATAGAGTTCTTTCATTCAGACCATGTAATGCCCCTGCTACTTTTCAGAGGGCAGTTCCACGTATTGTTGTTGAACTTGTTCATGACTTTGTTGAGATATACATGGATGATTTCACTCCTTATGGATGTGAATTCTAGGAAGATCTCTCCATTTTGTTCATAGTATAGAAGAAATGTATTAAAATGAATCTCTCATTGAGCACTGATAAATGTGATTTTTTATGAATGCAAGGAATATACTTGGCCATTCCATATCCAAGGAGGGAATATAGGTTGACCCAAACAAGACTCATGGCTACTGCCATAAGGGTTCACCATGCTACCTTTGAATAGTGAATTAAAATTTATATGTCAGCTAAAATCATTATTGAATCAATGCTCAACAAAAGATCCACTTCTCTCCTATCAAATAGTGTAACGTTGTAATGGTAGTGACTATCTTTATTGATATATCGATTTCGTATTTCTTCTTTAAATTTTTCATCCAGTGGTATAATTTAGATTTGTCATTTTGGAAAAATTCTTTGAATAAACCTCCTGTGTCACAAACCAATCCAACCTCCCCAAAGAATTTAAGCAATGAAAAGAAAAAGAAGAAAAAATGTGTGAATGTCTTACTTTTGATTGTTCACCAGAGTCACAAGATTTCAACTCACAAGTGTTATTAATCTTGTGAAACAAGTTGTCCATTTCAACTTATGAACATAAAGCCCAAACTCTAACAATGGACTAGTAGAGAATTTTCTCGCCTTTGGAAATATTTCAATGTTCAAAAAAAATTCTCAGAGTTTCTATCCAAGGTATCTATGTTTGTTTCCATTCATTTCAGAATTGTTGTTTTGTTTTATTCAAAGTTCAATATGACATCCTTCATAAAAAAATGATAAAAATAATGAGGTTACTCCTTTGCATTGAAAATGAATTTTGAATGAAGTATAAATTATTTCACACTCACAATAATTTTTAGAAGAATTTCAAGTTAATTTTTTTTTTAATAATAGTTATTATAACTTATATTAAAAATAAAAATAAAAGGATCGCCATAGTACATTGTTGCCCACTTTCAAAATTTTCTTTTGTTTTAAATTTCTTTTCTATTATGTGACATGATTCATGTTATAAAACATTTCAGTTGAATTTGATAACTTTGTAATATTAAAGGGTAAAGAATGGAAATGTAGAATGTAGAAGATATTTTTAATGATAAAATGTTAAGTATGTCTTTTATTTTTAAATTTTTTGTTTTCTTTGAAATTATTTTATATTGTAATATATATGAGTAAATGTAATAGTACATAAACAATAGAAATTTAAAATATGTTTTGTTGTTCATAATGATCGCATACAAAGTTGGAGTGTTTTTTTCCTTCACAAACTACTTTTGTCCATTCCTCCTTTGAGATTTGGATTGGCATATTAAATATAATGTATTCAATTTATTGATTCAGATTCTCAAATGAGGATTCCTATATATTTCACTCTACTTCATTCTCCTCTATTCGCTTCATTTGTTTTTCCTCGAACTGATCAATCCAACTCATGTGAGGTGAGGGATGTTACAATACACTAGTGTTTGAGAATTAGAAATGCCCATGTGATTTCACTTTATTTTTGTGGATTGTTAGAAGAAATTCATGTCTAATATGTGATATCAAGTTGAAAATAAATTATCAAAACAAAAATATCTATATAACATTATAATATCCAGTTGAAAATAAATTATCAACCCAAAAATATCTATATAACATTATATTATCCATTACTAATTGTAACTCAATAAGAACTTCTAAAGGAAAACTAGAAGTAAAGATTATTTATTGAATTGTGTGAATAGTCAATGTCTTTAACCATATAGAGGGTTATTCACCTTGTAAAGGATTGCAATGGTTTTTTGCAATTATCAATATAAATTGGAGATATATACAAGAAGTTACAATACATATTAGAATTTTGGCTACCGGGAGATGTAAACCTTGTACTATTGAGGGGGAAATGCAAAGTACTAAAATAGTTTGTTGCTAGTGTCAATGTAATTCAAAATGTTTCTTTACAATTTAATTGTTGAATTATTTGCATAGATGTTATTAGAGGAAACCCTAGAGATATTGGACATTATCAGCTACACTGCACTAGTTTCCCATCAAAGTTTTAGATTACACCAAAAGTTATGAATAATTGCGAGTTGATGTCTGGAACATTTTCATGTAATAGGTGATGATGTCTGAAATTTTCATTAATTAATATTATTTTATTTAGCTTATCTCATGTCATTTACTACCTGTATTTCTAGAAACTCTATCAAATATTCGCTATTGGAACTTGAAAGGGAATCTTTGAAGATTTAGAGGAAAACTATCTTGGAAATGTTATAAAATATATAAATTTCGCATAATGTAAGTTATTTATATTTATATTCTATATTTGAATGGAATGTCTTTTACTAATTTTTATCTTTAATGATTAATTATATGTCACAACTCATTTTGATTTTTGGGGGATTCCTTGGAAACATCTGGTGTAATTGCTAGTTTTTAATATTTTCCTAAAATACATAAATAAAATAAAAATAGGTCTTCATGTTATTACAAGTAATACATCCAATATCAATATTTTTTAAAATGAATTTTATTTTTATTTTTTTAAATCATAAAGAAATATTATAATAACTACATATATTAGAAAAAAAATTAAAAAAGAAGATGCGGTTATTTTATTTAAGAATCCTATTTTTGGTGGATATATTTCAAAGTTGAGATATACAATAATTAGGGAGGAACAAATGAGGAAATAGTTTATTATAATGAATAGGGATGTTACAAAAAGGTTTAGAAACCACAAGAGTTTATTAAAAATTAAACGTTTTGTAATGGGCAATAATTGAAATTATTTCACTAAAAACTTTATGTAAAGGTGAAGTTACCTAGGTCTTGAAATATGTTTATTAAGAAACGTGTACGAGGAAGATATTTCACATATTCTCATCTATTATTTATAGTAGTATCATCTATGCGAAAGGAAACTAAAACTTTATCTGGCTTGAAAATTTCTTGAGAGGAATATAATGTGGAGCTTGCTTTGTTTGCCTAATGTCAATGTCCTATAATTATAATGTATAAGGAATGACCTCTTATTGTCGTTAGGGGGATTTTCCCATAAAGCAATGCAAGTATCTTTGAAGGATAACTCCATAGCTATATGCCTCTCAAAACCTAATAATTCCTTAGAAACATTCCAAAGAAGTTGAATAATATCTAACCACAAAAGTGGTCAAAAATAAAGTAATAGACAAAATTGTTGGTTGGGACTACTTTTAGGGGGGTGCATAGGGCGAATCACTAATCAAAGGAACAAAGTAATCATCACATATTTTCACTGTTATTGTCAGAATACAAGGATATCAATTTTCTTGAGATTAAGTATTTTAATAGTTTAAAGTGTGTTTTTTAATGCATAAATGGAATTGGAATCCTCAAAACTGTTGTGACACTTGAAATGTTTATACCACATAGATCAGACTTACTATATCAAGAAATCTCTGCCATATTTTTGACAAAATTAACTGAAAATTTTTGTTCAAAAAGTTATAAAAAGTATCTCACAATTAACCTACGCACTTATCAAACAATAGGTAAAATTATATATTTATCTTATTTTTTCTTAACATAAATTTAAAATAAACTCATGTAAAAACTAAAATAAGAAAAGTTAGCTCCTAGCTTTGAAATTTATGCTAAAGGTGAAAGTAGATAAATGTAATAAAAAATACAAATTATGGGTGATTCTGTATAAGTCATAGACTTGAAAAAGGTGAAAAAGACATTAGAAAAATGTTATTTTAAATTAGTTTATGAGTGGTTTTTGGTAATATATAATACTCAATAATTAATGTTTCTTAATACATATCTTTTGAAAAAACAACAAAATGACTAACATATTATCAAAGGATTATAAGTGGGCCTTGGAGATTATGTACACTTATGAAGACAAACTTTCTATATATCGCTTTAAATAAGCTTAGGTAAAAACTAGAAAAACAAAAATCGAGTTCCTAGTCTTAAAATTATTGTTGAAAAGACAATAGGTAAGTGATTCGGATGTAAACAGGGACACAACAAATTACCAATATAATCATACATAGAGAGATGCAAAAGAAATAATACTTCATTTCATTACTGTAAAATACTGAAATATGCTTACAAACAGAAATGGAAATAAACTAGCTAGGGCGATGGTAGCTTATCTCTGAGAAGAGATGTGGCGGCTACATGCCACTGAACTATCTTACAATGAGGCTTGAAGGCCTATTTATTGTTGAGAAACAATGGAAAGCCCTAAACATCCAAACACCTAACCCTAGGAGATGAAGCGCCAAACTATGGGCCCCGTTTTGAGTAAATTGGTACATCAACTTCCCAAGGTTGTAACTTTGGCATGTGATCTCTATTTGACACGCACAATATGTCGTTAGAAATATCTGTCCAAGGGATACAACTTTGGGAAGAGAAACATTGGTCCATGATCCAATGTTGCTCCCAGTTTTCTCAAAAAACGTCGTTTAGAGACTCAAAACGGCTTCGGAAGTTCCAGACCCAAAAAAGTGCTAAAAATAGTAAACTGTGCTATAATTAAGGAAACTGAAACTAAAAGAAACAATGGTGGGGGTCCAAGTGGAATTGGCGGGTGGCCACCAATATCCACCTAGATCATTCCTCCCCCCTTAGGAAGCAATGGTCCCCATTGCATTGAGTTCCTCCATGAGATGAGGAAACTTCTGCAGAACTTGGTGCCTAGTGAGCCACTTTCCCTAGTGAAAGAGTTGGCTTGATTTGGCAACTCGATACATTTGGATCTTCTACTAGCGATTGTGCTTGATCTATGTGTCCATGATCCAATTAGTTGCAGCTTGTTTCATGCAATCTAGATTTAATTTTGTGGGTGTGAGTTGTTCTGCAATGTCGAATGTGTCAAGCAATGGTGGAAAGTATGGCCAAAGGCTGTCCACATTGAACACTGGGTGCAGGCCAAGGAATGGGGGAATGCTGAGCTCAAATGCATTGTCTCCCACAGCCTTGGTAATGGTGTAAGGACCATATCAGAGTGGTATAAGTTTCTTATAGGCTCCGGTAAGGCATTCCTTTTGCAAATGCAACCAGACATTATCACCCACCTGAAACTTGTGTGGCACCCTATGTTGATCATGTCGCTGCCTGTACTTGGCATTTGATTTGTCCAAAATGTCGTGGACCTGCTAGTGAATATGTTGGATGTGCTCAATGAAGATGTTTTCCTTATCTGTTTTGGACGAGACATGAGCCGAATCTGCCTGAGTAGCTACAAATGGCATGGCCACATCAATGGGAAATAGTGGCTGGAATCCCAAACCCACCTGAAAAGGACTGTGGCCAATCGAGGTGTGGAAAGCCCAGTTATAGATGTGTTGAACATAGGGAAGGTTCTCATCCCATGTGCGTGGATTCTTTGATTTGTACATGTGCAGAATGCGTACAATCATCATGTTGACAACCTCTATCTAGCCATCAGTTTGGGGATGGAAGGCTGTGGACTTAGTGAGTTTGGTGTCCAGCATCGACCAGAGACTGGACCAAAATATACTAAGGAACCTGTTGTCCCGATCTGAGTTGATAGACTGTGGGATCCCAAAGTGTACCCACACCCGTTCAAAGAAGAGTTTAATAATGGCTTCTGCTATGATATTCTTCTTGCAGGCCGCCATAATGGCCATCTTCGAGAACCTATCGAGGACCACAAAAACACAGTCGTTTCCATGATTAGTAGAAGGAAGGCCCGACATGTAATCCATGGAGATGGATTCCCAAGGTCGACTAGGGGTAGGCAACGTGGTATAGAGGCCTTTCTTCTTGATGGTCGGTTTGGCAGTGGCACAGGCAATGCCTGATCTGATGTACTTCCCGACATCCTGTCGAAGATTCGACCAATAGAAATACTTCTGCAGTACTGATGTTGGAAATAATACTGAGAGGGGGGTGAATCAGTATTATCAGATCAATAATTTTATTTCTCAAATAGATTTATATACACTACTTCAGTGAAGTGAACTAGCGTGTACATGCAACTGTGATTAGAGAAACTAGCGTATATCCAGAGAACTTGTGATTTAGACAATTTATCATGTGTTGATCTTAAACCAGTACATCAGTAACTTATTAGACAGTGCAGTAAAAGCATAATAAAGCATCACACATAAGCAACACACATGAACACCAAGATTTAAGGTGGAAACCAAATGTGGGTGAAAACCACCTATTGTTGTCATCTCTGTCTTCTTTTAATAATAAGAAAATTTTATTACAATCTTGTACTGGTGCAAACTCATACCAATACGCAGGCTTCTACCTACAGAAGATTACAACCTTCTCTAGTTCTCCAGCTTCTACTGGAAGGGAGCTACAACCCCCTAGCTCTTGTACTAGCCAATATGTTTACTAGTATGTAGGTGACAGCCTACAAAAAAACTCCACTCTTCCACCAGGGACCACGTTTCATGAATTTTCAAACTGGATTCTCTTGGAAAATTTCAAGACATATGAAGACCTTGACTCATCAATAACCCATCAGATATTTGGAAACTCAAGCTTCATCAACCAATATGCAGTTACTCTGAAACAATCAGATCACTATCACCAGAACACTATGCTGAACCCAGACACCTTCACCAAAGCGAACTAGCATATAGATCTACCAATACTTACATCATAACTTCGCTACACCTCTGGACTTCAGACATACCCAGATCATAACATTTATAGTGTAAACCATGCGTTAGCATTTAGATCTAGACTATACATGATCAAATAATAATAATTCATTTTATGTCTCATGATCCTGATCCATGATTAGATCTCATCCCCATCAACCGCTAAGTTTCATCCTTAGTCCAGATCAAGAAAAGCACCATAAACCCATAACATGCATATTTGCTTTTGATCTCACTCTTCATTAGATATTCATTGCATGCACACTTGGCCTAATGATCTTCTCCTCCTTATATAGTTTTAGGCCTTTCTCAATACCTTGGACCAAAACCATTTATGACCAATACCTTGGACTAAATACCTCGGACCAATACCTCGGACCAAATACCTTGGGCCATATACCTCGGAACAATACCTTGGACCAAAACCTTGATTTTCCATCCCATACGTGCTTTTCCTTCTGTGAAAGTGCGTGTATACGTATACATGCTTTTTGTTCTATGGACCAGCGTGTATATGTTGTTTTGACTAAGTGGACCTGCGTATACTTCTTAAACTGCTTTACATCAACCTTTTCCTTTACCTTCTTTATTCTGATCAGTAGACCTTAGTTCCATCTTCCTATTCTTCTGTACCAGTGCCCTGTTACCTTTGAATAGACAGGTTACACTGTAATTTTCATATTACTTCTGAAATGATTCCTTTGAACTACCCTGCATTTTGTCACATCTGTAAACACAACTACCATGCATTCTGTTACATATGATATTTCTCTTGTAGATTCATCTAGTTACGTAGATTCATCTCGTTACCATATACAAGTGAGTTTTTCTGCTACAAGTGGGTTTCCATCAAGTACAACACATACATCATAATGCCAACAATCTCCCCCTTTAGACTTGATGGCAACCATGATGGTGTATAAACTATTAGAGATAACAACCAACACCAAAATACTCTCCCCCTTTGACATCAAGGGCAAAGGGAAGACCAAGATATTCTCCCCCTTTTGTATCGAGGGAAAAGGGGTGACCAAAGTGAAGGCTTTCATATCTAAACAGCTGAATATAAACATTGATCATGCTCCCCCTAGGCACATGCTGAATTTGTTGATGTTGTGATGCACTAAACCGTCCATGCTCCCCCTGAGCACATGCAGAGTCTACAAAAATATTTTCCAAAAGAATAACATGACTCTATAACTCACCTATGTGAGTTTGACCTTCCTATCACCAATGACTCATACATACATCAATCTCCCAACCAAGTGGGGATATACCAAATTTGACTCATCCACCCAACCAAGTGGGGATATACCAATTGTTTATATATGACAGAAATACAATAAATATTACATCATCCATCCCATGCAAAGTGGGGATACAAATTACATCATTTTTCCAATATGACTCATTTGAATGTATGAGAAGTCATATCACACCCTAGACTTTTACAAGACTTAAGCAACAAATGGTATAAATATCTGAAGCCATAGCTGGACTCAGCAACCATAAGGCCAACAATGTAGAATGTGTGTGAAGGCTAATGCTCCCCCTGAACCTGTGCTACCCATATCAGAGTTTGACCCACTGTTTTTCCTGTCCGAAAAACATATACGCTTCTTCAGGCACAAAAACCTGTGTGTATACGTGACTATACTTCATGAAACCCACATATAATAACCTTCCTCTAAAAAACTGGATTTAACAGCAGGATGATGTAGCAACTACTCCCAGCTTTTGTCTGAGATATTCAAATGTGTCTCTAGGCAGTGGTTTAGTGAATATATCATCAACCTGTTCTTTGGAGGGGACATACTCCAATTTGACCTTTTGTTCAAGCACTTGTTCTCGTAGAAAATGGAACTTGATGGGTATGTGCTTGGTCTTGGAGTGCATGACTGGATTCTTTGAAATACTGATGGCACTTGTATTATCACATAGAATGGAGATTGGTGGAGTACATGTGATCTAAATATCTTGCAAAGTTTGCATCATCCAAAGTTGTGTGCAGCAAGATGCAGCAGCCACATATTCGGCTTCAGTTGTAGATAAAGAAATTGAACTTTGTTTCTTGCTAAATCAAGACATTAACCTGGAACCCATATAGAATGCACCACCACTAGTGCTTTTTCTATCATCAAAACTTCCTTCCCAATCTACATTTGTATATGCATGAAGAGTAAGATCTGCATCTCTAGGATACCATAGTCCAAAGTCCTGAGTTCCTTGAAGATATTTGAAAATTATTTTGGATGCCTGAAGGTGTGATTCCTTTGGCTTTTCTTGGAATCTTCCAACTATTCCTACTGCATGCATGATGTTAGGTTGAGTACCTGTTAGATAAAGTAGACTGCCAATCATGTATCTGTAAGTTGGTTGAAGTCCTGCTGCTGATTCATCATTTCAGCTGAGACTGCATCCTGTTACCATTGGAGTACATACAGGTTTAGAATCTTCCATTTCGTACTTTTTTCAAGATTTGCTTGAGATATTTTGTTTGTGAAAGAAAAATACCATCTTTAGTTTGCTGAACTTGTAGACCAAGAAAATAGGTAAGTTCACCAAGCAAGGACATTTCAAATTCTTGTTGCATTATTGAAGCAAAATTCTAACTCATGGATTCTTCATTGCTACCAAAAATGATATCATCAACATAAACAATAATAATTAGCAATTTATCATTTTCAATCTTTGTATATAAATTGCTATCTGCAAAACCTTTTGTAAGACCTTGTTGGTGTAGATATTTATCAAGGTGGTAATACCAAGCCCTTGGAGCCTGTTTCAGACCATAGAGAGCCTTTTTGAGTCTGCATACAAGTTTTGCATCATTTCCAAGAATGAATCCTTCGGCTGTTCAATATAAACTTCTTCTTCTAAATATCCATTAAGGAAGGCTAATTTTACATCCATTTGGTATACTTTGAATTTCCGAAAACTAGAAAGAGCAAGAAACATTCTTATGGCTTCAAGTCTGGCAATAGGCGCAAAGGTTTCTTCAAAATCTATACCTTCTTGTTGAGCATACCCTTTACAAACAAGTCTGGCCTTCTTTCTAATGACTTCTCCATTTTCATTTAGCTTGTTCTTGAATATCCATTTATTTCCTATAATATTTTTTTCATGAGGTCTAGGAACTAATTCCCAAGTGTCATTTTTTTCAATTTGCTCATGTTCTTCATCCATGGCCTTGACCCAACATTCATCTTTGCATGCTTCATTTACATTTTGAGGTTCGATTGAGGATAGTAATGCTACATAGCTTGAGGTCCCTGTAATAGTTCTTCTTGTTTGTACACCAGCCTCCTTTTCCCCTAAAATTTGAGTTTCTGGATGATTTTTCTAAACATACCTGGACGGAGTCTTTTCTTCTACCATTATATCTTCTTCTGGTGCTTCATTGATTTCTTCTTCAATACAATTTTGATTTTATGTGGGAAAGTAATCCCCATCTTCCTCATTTTCATATTCTTTTGTTGATTTTATCTGTTTTGGATTTCTGCATGATTCATTAACTACAACATCAATGCTTTCAACAATTTTCCCAAGTATTTTATTATAACATTTATATCCTTTACTTCTAGAAGAATAACAAAGAAGAATCCCTTCATCTACTTTGGGTTCAAACTTACCAATTTTTTCATCAGTCCTTTTGATAAAACATTTGCTTCCAAAAACTTTAAAATATTTTACAGTAGGAGTCTTACCATATCAAAGCTCATGTGGAGCTTGAGTTCTATTTACCCGAACATTTTCTTTGTTGAGAATAGTCATGGCAGCAAATGCAGCTTCACCTTAGAAGGTTGTAGGAGTTCCAAATTCATTTAGCATAGCTCGAACCATTTGTTGAACTGTTCTGTTCATCCTTTCTACCACACCATTTTGTTGAGGAGTTCTTGCAGTGGAGAATTTCCTTTTTATTACATGTTGCTCACAAAAGTCAAAGAATTCATCCTATATAAATTCCCCTCCTCGATCAGATCTGAGGCATTTGATTTTTCGATTTGATTCATTTTCAACCAAATCTTTGAAGTCTTGGAACTTTTCAAATGCTTCATCTTTATGCTTTAGAATACCTATCCAACACATTCTAGAAAAATCACAAATGAACAAAATAAAGTATTCTTCTCCACGAGGTGACTTTTTCCTTGTTGGTCCACATAAATCAGTATGGACAAGTTCAAGAGGCTTACTAGCTAACCCTTCTTTTTCCATGAAGTGAACTCTGGTTTTCTTACCGATTTGACATGGTTTGCATATTGTATTTTCTGGAATGCTAATATCTGGAAGATCACGAACGTCCTTGAGTCTGCATGCTTTTCTTATTTGAGAAAAGCTTAGATGTCATAATCTCTATTCCACGGCCAGTTTTCATCATTTTTTCTTAGATAGCACTATTGTTGTCCTCCTTTGAGTATATATAAGTTGTTTGGAGTTCTTTTACCTTTGACCACAGTCTCTCCTGTATCAAGCTCACAAACAACACATCCGTTTGATCGAAACACCACTTCATTTCCTTGATCAGACATTTGACTAACACTCAACAGGTTATGCTTCAAACCATCTACATACATAACATTTCCAGCTTTAACCTTTTCTTTCAAGAAAACAGAACCTTTACCTTTTAGGACAGCTAGAGTGTCATTTCCAAATGAGACATTCTTTTCCTTTTCTAAGGCATTATATGAGTGAAGTTTCTCTTTGTCACCTGTCATATGTTTGGAGCATCCACTGTCGATGTACCACTAATTTTCTTGTCCTTCTGCATACAAGGCTATACCACATATTTCTATTTAAGATTCTTTCCTTCTCCATATCTTGGGATTTAATGTCATTTTCTCCTTTTAAGGTGTTTGCCAAAATTTTCTCCTACATTTAGATTCTTCATGACCAAAGTTGTTACAAATTGAGCATTCTATTTCATTTTCAAGAGGATAAAAGTTATTATAGGAACTTCTCTTGATCCCTGTTACTTTCATTTAATTTCGTGCTTCTCTAGTCATGATGGTTTTGTAAGCAACGCATTGAGCAACTTTGTGCCCAAAATTATGACATGAAAAACATTGCCCATTAAAGAAGTTTCTACGACTATCGAATCTATTTACCTGTTGATTGTAGTTTCTATTGATATTCATCTTTGGAGCAAATTGAGTATGATTTTCCTGAGGTTGGTTGTGGCTTCTATTGATATTCATCCCTGGAGAAAATTGAGTATGATTTACCTAGTGATCAGCTTTATGCCTTTGCTGACGATTGTCATATTGTTTACTGGTCTTTGCTGCATCAAGATAGCTTTTGGTGGAGGTTGACGGCTTCTGTGATTGAGATGCTTCCTCAATATATCCAAGACCTATCTTTAGTAGAGGAGAACACTGAACTTTGATAATTTCATTTAAATTTTCTAATCCTTTAGCAATCTAAGATTGAGAGATTTTGTTTTCTCAAGATCTTTTCTTAGACCCACAATTTCACACTCTAGCTTTTCATTGTGTTTTTCCTTTTCAGCAAGTTGGTATGTCAAGGTATCTATTATCATATTCTTTTCTTCTAAACAGATTTTGAGTTTAGAGATTTCTTCATGAAAGTTTTCCTCTTCTAAAGCATCCCAAAATTCATTATTGTCATAAGACATGAGAAGTATATAATCATCACTATTAGATAAACCATCACTATCCTCTTCTAAACTATCCCAGAAATCATTGCTATCATAAGCCATGAGAAGTCTGTAATCTTGACCAGTTTCATCTTCATCACTATTAGATAAACCATCACTATCTTCATGAGTATAGTAACTCCTTCTATTCACAACTTGTTTCCTATTCCCTTTTGCATATTCTTTTCCTTTTTCATATTTATCTTTATGAGGACATATGGTAGCATAATGACCGACTTCGCCACAAGCAAAGAATTGAAAGGTAGCTTATCTCTGAACCTTCCAGAACCCCGTTGAAGCTTCTTGACAAAATTTACCTCATCTTCTTCATCTGAAATGTGTCCTAATTCATTGCATTCTTCCTTTTCTTTTCCTTCTGCTGAATCTTTAAATGTGGCTTCTCTCATATCTGATGGACCTCCTTTTCTCATCTCAAAAGTAGTTAGTATTCAGTGAAGCTGTATCATAGTGATATTTTGCATATCCTTTTTTTCTTCTATGGCAGACACTTTTGATTCAAATTTAGAAAACAAGGATCTCAAAATTTTCTCAACTAAGGTAACTTCCTTTATTTATTCACCCAGATTCTTCATACAATTAACAACCTCATCTATATGTAAGAAGTAACTAGCTATACTCTCATCACTATGCATCTTAAGAGTTTCATACTGAATTCTGAGAGTTTGAAGCTTAGCACGTTTTACCTGAGAGTCTCCTTCTTAGCTCTGAATGATTTTGTCCCATATCTCTTTCGCTGATTTGAGTTGCATGGCTTTGAAAAACTCTAATTGTGACAAACTTCCCAATAAAGTATTGACAGCTTTGGTATTGGTTTCATATTGTTGTTTACCTGCCGTGTTTGTAGGAATTGTTGTTGGAAATTTATATCCTCCTTCCACAATTTCCCAGACATCTGTTCCAAGAGATTGTAGATAGGCTGTGGTTCTTATTTTCCAATAAAAAAAGCTTCTCCCATCGAAGATTGGCACTCTGATGGATCCCATGCTTTCGTGATTATTCATCTTGATGGATCTTCCTTCAAGCGATCAAGCTTCTTCCGAAGGACCTACTCTGATACCAATTATTGGAAACAATACTGAGAGGGGGGTGAATCAATATTATTATATCAATAATTTTATTTCTCAAACAGATTTATATACACTAGTTCAGTGAAGTGAACTAGTGTGTACACGCAACTCTGATTAGAGAAACCAACGTATATCCAAAGAACTTGTGATTTAGACAATTTATCATGTGTTGATCTTAAACCAGTACATCAATAACATATTAGACAGTACAGTAAAAGAAGAATAAAGCATCACAAATAAGAAACACACATGAACACCAATATTTAAGGTGGAAACCCAATGTGGGTGAAAACCACCTGCTGTTGTCATCTCTGTCTTCTTTTAGTAATACGAAAATCTAATTACAATATTGTATTGGTGTAGACTCATACCAGTACGCAGGCTTCTACTTGCAGAAGGTTACAACCTTCTCTCATTCTCCATCTTCTACTGGAAGGGAACTACAACACCCTAGCTCTTGTACTAGCCAATATATTTACTAGTACGTAGGTGCCAGCCTACAGAAAAACTCCACTTTTCCACCAGGGACCACGTTTCATGAATTTTCAAACTAGATGCTACTAGCACATATCAAGACATATGAAGACCTTGACTCATCAATAACCCATCAGAAATTTGGAAACCCAAACTTTATCAACCAACATGCAGTTAATCTGAAACAATCAGATCACTGTCACCAAAACACTGTGCTGAACCCAGACACCTTCACCAAAGCGAACCATCATACAGATCTGCAAATGCATACTTCATAAATCAGACCAGAACATTTACAGTGTAAATCATGCGTTAGCATTCAGATCTAGATGATCCATGATCAAAACATATAATAATAATTCATTTTAGGTCTCATGATCCTGATCCATCATTAGATCTCATCCCCATCAACCGCTAAGGTTCATCCTTAGTTTAGATCAAGCAAAGCACCATAAACCCATAACATGCATATTTTCTTTTGATCTCACTCTTCATTAGACATTCATTACTTGCACACTTGGCCTAATGATCTTCTCCTCCTTATATAGTTTTAGGCCTTTCTTAATACCTTGGACCAAAACCACTTACGACCAATACCTTGGACTAAATACCTCAGACCAATACCTTGGGCCATATACCTCAGACCAATACCTTGGACCAAAACCTTGATTTTCCATCCCATACGCACTTTTCCTTCTGTGAAAGTGCATGTATACATATATGCACTTTTTTTTCTATGGACCAGCATGTATACGTTGTTTTGACTAAGTGGACCTGCGTATACTTCTTAAACTACTTTACATCAACCTTTTCCTTTACCTTCTTTATTCTGATCAGTAGACCTTAGTTCCATCTTCCCGTTCTTCTATACCAGTGCCCTGTTACCTCTGAATAGACATGTTACACTGTAATTTTCATATTACTTCTGAAATGATTCATTTGAACTACCCTACATTTTCTCACATCTGTAAACACATCTGCAATGCATTCTGTTACATCTGATATCTCTCCTGTAGATTCATCTAGTTACGTACATTCATCTCATTACCATATACAAGTGAGTTGTTCTGCTACAAGTGGGTTGCCATCAAGTACAACACATACATCATAATGCCAACAACTTCCACCATTTTCTTGACCCCGAAATGCCCAACGGCTCGACTATAGTGTGCTTCCCAAATCATCTTGGCATGCTCGCTTGAAGGAACACAAAGGTGACCCAGGTGGCATAACAGGGCATCCTGTTTTGGGTGTGGAGCATGATTATTTAGAGGTCTTTGTTACATCCAAATGTATACCCCAGGAAGTTTGTACACCCCTCCACACGGGGTGGTGTGGGGGGAACTTGTCCCCCCCGCGGGGGTTCGGGAGCTAGCAGTCCCCCGGTGGGGGTTTCGGGGGCAGCGCCCCCGAAGTTAAAAATAGATGTAAATTTGCCTTGTAAAAGTATAGTAATTTCTAGTTAATCTGGGTCGTTCACTAGGCGATGATCTGACGGTAGAACTTATGTTTAGTTTAGGGTTTTTTTCCCTAGAAGGAAACCCCTCTATTTCTATGAGGGCATTGTATTGAGGCTGTGTAATAGATGTGTATTCTCCGAGCGAGAAACAGAGAGGTGAGATTGTGAGAGAAAATAGAGGATATTACAGTGGATCTGCTGTAGGTTGTGTCTCTTCATTTTGTTGGATAATAGAAAGGAAGGACTAGCTGTTCGGGGTGGACGTAGCCCAAACTGGGTGAACCACGTATATATGTGTCTCTCTGGTTTTATGCGTTTTCTGTGTTTATATTTATGCAATATTCTATGTGTTCCATTGCTTTGTAATATATAATTTTCTAACATCCTGGAGGTGGAAATCTGGAACATGCTGACCCTCCAAGAGTGTCTGGTATGTGTGGCCAAATTCTGGGTAACTTTTGTAGAGAAGTGGCCAATCAGAGGTCTTGTTCCCACAAGAATTGAGCATGGTGGTTAATGCCAATATTAGTCGTCAACTGAGGCAATCTGCAACATTATTGGTGCTGCCCTTCTTATACTTGATATTCAAATGGAACTGTTGCAGGTATGTGGACCACTTCTGATGGTGATCATTCTGCAATTTCCCTTGGGTTTGTATGAACTGCAAGGGCCGGTGGTCTGTGTGGATGACTGTTTCCTTCCCTAAAATGTAACACTTCCATTGTCGGTAGACCTGCACAATGGAATACATATCTTTGTCATAAGTGGGATACTTCCGGACTATGTCTGAAAGTGTCTCATTGTGATATGCAACTAGATGCCCGTGTGGAGTAAGGATTGCCCCAATAGCATAGTCAGAAGCATCTGTCTCGACTTCAAATGGTTGTTTCAAGTCTAGTAATGCAAGCACTGGTGCCAAGAAAAGGTGATGTTTCAACTCTATGAATGCCTTATTTTGGGATTCATACCAAAAGAATTTTGCTTTCGCTCCTCCCTTGGTGACTTGACTTAAGGGCCAAGTGATATGAGAAAATCCCAACATGAACTTGCGGTAGAAGTTGGTAAGACCCAGAAAGCTATGGAGCTCTGTTAGAGTGGTTGGAGATGGCCAATCCTAAATGACTTGGATCTTGGCCAAATCCACATGCACCCCCCGTTCATAAATAATGTATCCTAGATACTGAACCTGGGTCATGCCAAAAGTGCATTTCTCCAAATTGGCACATAACCTGTGTTGCCGCAGTGCTTGGAGAACCTGTCGGATGTGGTGGAGGTGCTCTTCCCAACTTTGGCTAAAGATGAGGATGTCATCCAAGTATACCACTACAAATGAGTTGGTGAATGGCTGCAAGATGTCATCCATTAGCCTCATGAAGGTTGCAAGAGCATTCGCCAGCCTGAAAGGCATAACCAACGATTCAAAAAGGCCCTCCTTGGCTTTTAAGGCAGTCTTCCACACATCAAAGGGTTCGATAGGTACCTAGTGATATCCTAACTTCAAATCGATCTTGCTGAAATATTTTTCCCCCTTTAGTTGGTCCAGGAGGTCATCAATCCATGGGATTGGGTACCTATTACAGATAGTGATCTTGTTCAGTGCCTGATGGTCAATACAGAGTCTCCAAGCCCCATCCTTCTTCTATACCAACATGATCAGGCTCCCACAGGGTGACGAACTCAGATGGATGTGACCTTTCTACAATTTAACGTCTTAAATTGCTCTACATAAATTATCAATCTGGGTATCGTAAACTGATGAAGTGTGGTGCACCATACGTGCTTAGTTAACATTTTTTCTTACTTCGTTGTTTTATAGTTTTTATCTCGTTTTGGGGTTTTGTTCTTGTTGATCTCCTAAAGTGTCTAATGCAAATGGAAATCCTATTCTAAGGTCTTAAGAATACTTTTAAAGGTCAAGTATGGATGTAGATTTCGAGACAAGGTTTATGTCCCTTATGGTAACTTCCAAAACTTAGCACTTCAAAAGATCTCAAAAAATGTTATTGATAAAATTAATACTTGAATAGGAATGTAAATATGCAGCTACTTAAATCAAATAAAAGATGAAATATTGATCATAAAATCACTATCTCTGCTACCCATCTAATTACAGAAATAAAATCTAAACTATTGCACTCAAACAAACCAAAAATTGCAGACTAACGAAAGCGAGATCAATTTACTTCACTTATAATCTGATAGCTCTCCAAGTAGCTTTTCCGAGTTAAGCCATGGCTCCGGAGATAATGTCAATAACATGAAGAATTGATATCTAAATTACCTAATTGCAAATGAAAGTAAAATCAAGTCACTTCACTTATAATCGGATAGCTCGCCAAATAGCTTTTTGGGGTTAAGCCATGGCTCTGGAGATAACCTCAATAACATGAAGAACCTGATATCTAAATTAACTAATGACAACAAATAAATAAGACTGAAATCAAGGAATAACTGAAATTGAAAAGCTTAAGAAAAAGTTCAGCAGAGAGGCAAATCTCATGTCACTATTTGATGCAAAAACATGTAAAGAAAAACTAATCTACAATCAACCGCTTGAACACACTTACATGAATTAAAATTGCATGAATAGAAAATCTAAACTATCAAACTTGAAAGCAATAAAATGACATACATGAATGAAATCAAAGCAAAATTACAAAATAAAATCTACTCTACTTTACATTCTAATATTCTCCATGACATCTACTTCACATCTCCTTCCATGTCGAAAACATCAAAGCTTTATTCAAATTCTTCAAAATTACAAAGTACAACAAAGCTCTCCTAAGCCATCAAGGAAGAACTACAAAGCCAAGCTAAGCTAAGACTAACAAGCTAACCAGCTAACAAATGAAGGAGAGAGAGATCTCCTATTTATACAAAAAGATGAGAAGTCATCTCATTAATGAGAGTCCATAAATCTCTCCCTCTACCTCTAGAGTCCTAATCAAAATAGGAACTGATAAGACACATGTCTTCTTAGAGTTTCAATACAATTAGAAGATGTGACACATATCCTCATGATCCCATGATTCTTTCCACTCAAATTCGAATTTGGCCTTAGAGTGCCACATAAAGGTCTTCTAGAAGCCTCCTTTTGACCTACACATGTCAACAATCTCAACCCACTTGTTAGGTATAAGCAATGCACACTATTTCCTAATTTTTAACCACAAATTCACTTAAAAAGGCTAAGAATTAATAATGTTTGGAAAAACATAAATGTGGCCCAATGATAATGAAAGTGGGATGAATGTGGTGACATAGTAGTGAAATGGAGGTGATATAATGGACATAATAGTGAAAGTGTAATGGAAATGAATGACATTTTCAAGACCCAACACTTGGCTAGATCCGCATGCACCCCCCGTTCATCAATAATGTATCCTAGATATTGAACCTGGGTCATGCCAAAAGTGCATTCCTCCAAATTGGCACATAACCTGTGTTGCTGCAGTGCTTGGAAAACCTGTCAGATGTGGTGGAGGTGCTCTTCCCAACTTTGGCTAAAGATGAGGATGTCATCCAAGTATACCACTACAAATGAGCTAGTGAATGGCTGCAAGATGTCATCCATTAGCCTCATGAAGGTTGCAAGAGCATTCGCCAGCCTGAAAGGCATAACCAACGATTCAAAAAGGCCCTCCTTGGCTTTTAAGGTAGTCTTCCACACATCAAAGGGTTCGATAGGTACCTAGTGATATCCTGACTTCAAATCGATCTTGCTAAAATATTTTTCCCCCTTCAGTTGGTCCAGGAGGTCATCAATCCATGGGATTGGGTACCTATTACAGATAGTGATCTTGTTTAGCGCCTGATGGTCAATACAGAGTCTCCAAGCCCCATCCTTCTTCTGTACCAACACGATCGGGCTCCCACAGGGTGACGAACTCAGATGGATGTAACCTTTCTGCAGCAGCTCCTGAATCTGCCTCTTGATTTCATTGTTCTCTTTATTGGGAAATCTAGTGTCCACTCGGAGCTGCTAGTCCCACTAAGACTGGTAGCTATCTTAGAAACAAACAAACTAAAAATACTTTCTTTTTCCTTTATGAGAAGTATATAAGAGGGGAATGAAGGACACCAACCTCAATCTTGCGCTTGGTTCCTTGCTCGGTTCCTCTCCCTTCTGACAGATCCTTGCCACTTCTCCTTCGTCTACCCCACTTCAAAGAGCACCTGTGGAATCAAAGCAGCATAATAATATCGAAGAACAGAGATCTATAATCATAAACAATATAAGACCAGATATATATTGACCACACAAATGCATATATCATCAAACACACAAGAATGTGGAGGAAAACTTGAATAGCTTTATTAATATCAAGAATAGCAAAGAGGATTACAACCAATTGCTCTGACCCAGCATCATCCTCCAGCATGAAATCCCTTCTTTCACCTCATGAAAAGCTTAGATCACCAAACACTATGATATTCCACCAAGAAACCAACAACACTTCCTTACAAGATACAGAATTCTAGTCTCTGGATCTCTGGGATGAGGGATCCATATATAGATGATTGTAGGGGGGTGAGTTAGCTTATGGGATTTTGATTAGTTTACTCTCTCTGATAGTTCTTGATTCCACTTGGAGATTGATGATCTCTTACTCATCCCTGGGCGAATTCAGAGATGCAAGTGTGACAGGAGAAGTTTCTGGAAGATTCCATGACGATCCACCTTGCAAACTGTCTCTGCCATTTATCTACTCTCGTCCATTGCACCCTACAAAAGGGATTTTCAGTATGCATCCCACCCTTTTTCACTTAGCAGGTGGGATGCATCACACCCTCTACACTGGGCAATCTGTATGGTCCAGCTTTGACCAGTTCTGAGCAGTTTTCTGTGGATAACTTCTGGGAGATGATGTAATCAGCTGACCTTGTTCCTTTAGGGTACGAAACAACACTTTTAGGGAATTAGGAGCCCTTGGTTTATGGAAATGTATGATTGGGGTTGCAGTTCCCAAAAATGTCTATAACAGTTACCCCCTAAAGCATGAGGTTGTTAATCTTTTGATGTCGGGTGAAATGCTTTATCATGAGGATCCGAAGTTTTTTGGAGCTGGAAGGCGACCTGTAATAAGATACAATACAATACATTATCTTCATAATATTTTTCATGATCTAGCTAAGGCAGGCATTCCCATGCTCAGCTTTATAAATTCATTTTCATGTACATGAGATAGACAACCGTCTGTGTGGCAGACTGATGATTCTAATAGAGTCATCATCCTTTGATTCAGATGATCATCTGTGCAGCAACAATGTACATTTGATGTCTTTATTTTCCTGAATATATCGCAGCCCGGATGGATGAAACTAGATCTGGGGTCTTCAAACTCATCCAATATTCACTCGGAGTACAAGTTGATCCATGTGAAAGATGTTTTGGAGTCGAACATGGAAAGACACCGCCTGATTACCAGCCAATGATGTAAGCTGTTAACAGGCATGAGAGGAATCACCGATAATGATGATGCCCCTCAAGGTACTACAGTACAATTTGCATGGTGTGAAAAGGGACTTGGTATCGAACACCACGCAAAATCTTTCGGTCAAAGGCCATTGATGTAAACCTGTCGCCGGAAGTGAAAAACTTGCCATTGAGGCATGCAAGCTTCAAAGTACTGAAAGGGTTGTTCCTAAGTCAACTTCTTGGATAATGAGCTAATGTCGACAAGAAGTGACCCATCATAGGAAGGCCTTAATGAATCCCACATTTACGACATGGAACAGAGTAAATGATTTTTGGAGGTGAAAACGATCTGATGATACAGGGTTCAGGGTGGCAGTCATGAAAGAATGGAGCGTGAATGTATTGCAGCGGATGAGACACAGGTGAATTCTCTGAGCAACTTCTCTTGAACATACCATCGACACTGACATGGATTGGTAACATTAACCCCAAATATGGATGGTGTGATGGACCAATGGTGATATGACTGGTGAACGGAATAACCCAACCCGACTCGGATGTGGAGTGAAAGTGTCATGTTCAAGAGCGACTTGGTACCAATAAAGTTTCTTCAAGTTTTCTTCCCAATTTTTCCCCAGTCATTGCTGACCAGTACCTCTTTATTTTTTTCAAGCTTGAGGAGGATAACATATGCTTGTTCTATAATTTTCCCTTCGGGCAAACTCGTCACTATGTTTTAACGAGCCTAGTGACAGTGAAACTCATTCTTGTCTATATGGACAAGTTTGTTGCTATTCAGTTTTAACAAGTTTAATGAGAGTCTGAAAGGGATGTAAAGGAAACTCCAATAATCCTTTTTCATCATATAATCCCTTAAGTCTGAAAAAGTATAAAATAATATGAAAGGCATGAATTTTCGGTAATTTTAACGAGCCGAACAAAACAAGCGCTCGATCTTTTTATGTAATAATCCCTCAGGTCCAAAAAGATTAAAATCTAGAGGAGGGATAGCACTTTCAGTCACTTTAACGAGCTGGAGAGGCCAATCACTCGGCAATCTTTTCATATTTTACAAGTCAGATGAAAAGAGCTTAAAGGAGACTCGTCTTTTGAGGAACGAGTGATAATTTTAGGTAGCAGCTGATTCTAGGTAAGGTTTGGAATTTTCCATTCACGGCAGCGTCACAAGGATGGCTAACAGGATCACTCTTCCCAGCTGTTCCTCAAAAGGGGTAAACAATCAAATGGAGGTGAATGATCGGCTAAAACAGAGTGGAGGTGATGGTAAGAACACGACCAGGGCTCAAAAGCTGATGATAATGCATTCACAATGGTTATTTACCAGAATTGGTTCATTTTTTAATGAGCTTAAACTCTGGGGGAACATTTTCTCATTGCTAAGGTTTACTTTTTAACGAGCTTGAACTTCGCATAAAAACTGCTCATGAAAGTCGCATAATAAGGATGTCTCATCGATAGGTTCAATTTTTAAGGAGCTTGCACCATTCGAAACTTTGCTCTGGATCCTTTCATTATGCAAGATAGGAATGACCAATCCTACGAGTTTAAACGGTTGAGAAACTATAAACTAAGAAAATAAATGGGTGCTCTTTACTTTCAAGAAAAAAGGTTGCATGCCCCCAGGTATAGTGAAGTAAAGTTCCCAGGTTACCATTTAGAAGTTCTTGTATTCGCAAGATAGTTTCCATCTGCATAGCAGACATAAACACTTCCTCGGCTTAGTCCATCTAGACAAAGGCTCCAATCACCTAACCTTGATGAAAAATGTTATCCTGGTCTAACTCCCTCTTCCTACATGGATGGGTGTCAGAACAGTCTTAAATCTTTTGCAGAAATTTACCCTATACCTAAGGTTTTCCTGCCGAAACAGACCAGGGTGCATGCCCCCTGGGTTTCAATCATGTCCTCCCGAATCAATCGTGCTCTTCAGGTGGATAGACTGGAGATTGATGAGACATTCCTTCCGTGAAAAGACCATTTAGGGATGGCATTTGACTATTAGCTATGTGTGAGCCGGGGAACGAAAGCTGGTCTATGAGCTTGACCACTCTGCCTTCATGCAGAAAACACATTACTCTAAAGAGTGAGGAGACAATGGCTCCCATGTTGTAAATATAGTCGCGCCCAAGGAGTAGATTATAATCTAGAGGTCCTTGGACTACCATTACGTTCATGTAAACGGTTTTCCTTCTCAACATTATGGGCACATCGGGAAGGATCCATAATGGTCGACTGGTTCCTTTGTTGAAGCCTGTCAGATTTCTCATCTCAGGCAGAAGTGATGGCGAACCAAGTGCTTCCCAAGCAGTTGAGGAAAGGATACTCACAGAAGCCCCTTCATCTATGATGGTACCGACCATGATCATTTTGTAAGCTTGTACAATGATTCAGAATGGTACATTAGCCTGTACACGGGGTCTGCCTAGTAGATTCCAATCGAAGGAAACGACTAGGTTGCTTGGACATGGGACCAAATAGACGACCGGATATGACTCTGATGAACTTTCTTCCTGCGGTAAAGGAACGGGTAGATTGCCCCCATGTTCATCGGAGTCTGCGTTTACAAAAAGAATTTGAACAGTGTCGTTCTCATTCTCTTCGGTGATTGTGTCATCTGAAGATGGACCTTCCGAAGACAAGACTGAGTCAACTGCTGCATCAACCTTTTGGCTTTCGTTTGGTATGGATTCAGCGGGTTTATCTTCAATGATAGATGCTTCGACTGACCACAATGGCGTGTCGGTCAGATTTTCAACTAGTGACGGACTCGGCAAGAGTTTCTTATATCCAGGAGGAAGCCGTAGCAGTAAAGCCAGATGGTTATCCAAAACTCTTTTAGCTTCATCTAGGAAAGGACAACTGTGGACGACGTGATCACCTTCACACAGTTTACAAGGAAATTTACATTTCCTTTTCTACCCAAATGCTTCGCTTTCACTAGTTGATGGTGTACTTTCAACATGATCTTCAGAGGTTGATGACACCGGATTGTGCAAACGAGGAGACCAGTCCCTTAAGATCTGAGGGATGCAAGGACAATCTCGATGATAGTGGTCTCCTTTGAAAATGACACATGGAGATTTAGGCTTGGATGGTGCAGTGTGTGGATTTCCACTAGACGATGCCCGATTACCCCTTTTTGCCTTTAGCTCCTTATTCTTCTTCTCTTTCTTCTTCTTCTTAGTTACTTGATTTTTGGCTTTACCAGCTTTATCAAGCGAAGAGGAAGGAGGAGAGGGAGAATAGGAAGAAGTAGAAGGTTGGGGGGTAACTTTAGTATCATCCAGTTGCTGACTCGATTGTTCAGGAATCACAATGTTCTAAACAACGGAGGTCGAGAAGAGCCATATTGGCAAGCCAATCGTCAATCCTGGAAGTGACAATGTGGCCATATGAGGTGCACCAACATCTCCTCAAGAGGAAAAAGGACTAGGATTTCATTTAAGGGGAAATCCTTGGATGGTGGACTCCATTTTTCTCAACCTAAGACCAATGCGGGAATGGTGATATTATTCCGATTAAAATAAATTATAGACGCTTTGACACAACTTGTTTTTTCAATTTTTAAAAGTCAAGAAATAACAAAAGATGACTCTAGTCCCCTTCGATTTTTAATGACCCTGAAGTGACAAGTGCTCAGATGGACCTTTTCCTTTAAGGAGTCTGCAAAGGAACGAAAGAGACTACTCTGGAAATCTAGACAAAGGGATTACCAAACCAATCGCAAAACTACAGAATACTTTTTACGGTATCGCAGTCAATCTTCCCGAATGTTGTGTTCAGTGCATTGCAATCGATAGGGTGGCAGACATGGCTTCCTATGGATAAAGGATATAGCTTATTGTGGTCTCCCAATATATACTCGACAGTACGTGGGAGCACAAGTCCGTACTGGCACTTATCACCTCAAAGAGGAGGAATCACCCAACCAACAATGAAAGTGACAGTTACCAGGCTTTACGATGCCGGAATACGTCTCTAGCCTAGACTTCTAGATGTTGTGCGTTAGGTTCCAAAGCGTTTTTATGTTCATTGAATTTATTTTACAGTTGATATTTCTTAAGAAATTTGGCTTTCAGGTTCACCGCGTGATGTAGATATACAATTCCTAAATTGCAATCTTAGATGATAAACAATCATTTAATCTTCTTTTTGCAATGAAAATCCTAGCTACTAAAGAAAGAGAGATGATATTCTTTCAACATAGAGCAGAGAGCACACACTATATGCACTATCCTAAATCAAACCAACAAGCAGTCTAAATGCAAATGCACATGCATGTATTTGTTTTCAGCTTTCTTAATGTGTGAATGACAAGAAGAATGCTATGTACAAATCTGAATTATCTTTTCAAAGTGACAATACTAACAAATTTCTCTTCAAAAACGAAAGGAAGATAATGATGACACTTTGCTATTTTGAATTGAAAACTACTTTCGACACTTGAAAAACTACTAATTCAAATCAAATACAAGAGTAACTGTATAATCGACCATCAAGAAAAATAGAATTCTTTTCTTTGACTGAAAATGACACTTGCAACACTTTCAAATCAAAAGATGACAGTTTGATTATGCTACTTCTTTGTAAAAGAGAACTGAAAATGGCGCACAATACATAAAAACATTCACAGTTCTTTGCATAATGGAGGTGGAATGATGGAAAGGAAGGGAGTTTCCACAGTGGTATACTGATCACAGACAGCAAAACTCCTGAATAAAGCTGAAGAGAGTGAACACAGAAACCAAAATATGAGAGTAGAAGAGGTCTTGTCTGATCAGCACACCTGCAACACAGGGAAAGTGCGATGCAGCGCACCTACTACACATGGGAGGTGCGATGCATCCAGATTCCCAAGAGGAGAAGGTGCGATGGTCCAGGGATGAGACTTCAACTGGGTTTCGAGTCACAGTTTGTAGCTTAGTTCAGGGATTTAGGCCGAGCAAGTGATGTTTAGTAAATATAAATCACAGGGGTTGATCTAATGAGGTTACTAGAGCCACCACTAGGGAAATTAGAAGGTTTGCAAATTGATTGTTTAGTTTATAAACAAAACCCAGAGACAGACTGAAGCAACATTGATCTACTTTGCACTTGCATAGCGAATGCAGTTCAAAGGCTAGCTGGCTTGACTTCAGGCTCCGTCTATAAGTTTATAAAACAAACAAATATAGACAAGCAAACAATCTATTTGCTCCCTAGTGGAGTCGCCATTTTGTTATCAGGAAATATAGTGTCCACTCTGAGCTACTAGTCCCACTAAGACTGGTAGCTATCTTAGAAACAAACAAACTAAAACTACTTTCATTTTCCTTTATGAGAAGTAGATAAGAGGGGAATGAAGGACACCAACCTCAGTCTTGCGCTTGGTTCCTTGCTTAGTTCCTCTCCCTTCTGACAGATCCTTGCCGCTTCTCCTTCGTCTACCCAGCTTCAAAGAGCACCTATGGAATCAAAGCAGCATAATACTATCGAAGAATAGAGATCTACAATCATAAACAATATAGGACCAGATATATATTGACCACACAAATGCATATATCATCAAACACACAAGAATGTGGAGGAAAACTTGAATAGCTTTATTAATATCAAGAATAGCAAAGAGGATTACAACCAATTGTTCAGACCCAACATCATCCTCCAACATGAAAGCCCTTCTTTAACCTCATGAAAATCTTATATCACCAAACACTATGATATTCCACCAAGAAACCAACAGCGCTTCCTTACAAGATACAAAATTCTAGCCTCTGGATCTCTAGGATGAGGGATCCATATATAGATGATTGCAGGGGGGTGAGTCAGCTTCTAGGATTTTGATTAGTGTCCTCTCTCTGATAGTTCTTCATTCCACTTGGAGATCGATGATCTCTTACTCATCCCTGGGCGAATTTAGAGAGGCAAGTGTCATAGGAGAAGTTTCTGGAAGATTCCATGACGATCCACCTTGCAAACTGTCTCTGCCATTTGTCTACTTTCATCCATTGCACCCTACAGAAGGGCTTTTCAGTATGCATCGCACCCTTTTTCATTGAGAAGGTGGGATGCATTGCACCCTCTGCACTGGGCAGTCTGTATGGTCCAGCTTTGACCAGTTCTGAGCAGTTTTCTGTGGAGAACTTCTGGGAGATGATGTATTCAGCTGACCTTGTTCCTTTAGGGTATGAAACAACACTTTTAGGGACTTAGGAGCCCTTGGTTTATGGACATGTATGATTGGGGTTGCAGTGCCCAAAAATGTCTATAACAGTTCTGTATGATTGGGGTTGCAGTGCCCAAAAATGTCTATAACAGTTCTCCAGAACAGAGTGCCGATAGATTGGTCCATTGGGTAGCGGTGCACCTTGGGTTAGATCGATGGAGTGCTTGACCTAACAGTGCATAGGAACCCCTACGGGGGAGGTGAATATGTCCTCATACTCCTCCATGACCTTGCCCATCTGTATTTGTCATGTGGAGGGGCCATGTCTAGAGGTCGTGGCCACCATCTTCTTCTTTCCTTAAGGGAATATCATAAGGAAAAAAATTCCTGGTTTTAGAAATGAGCTTACTGCATTGTTTCGTAGTAACCAAAGATATGGCGGTAGGCGGGGCTTCCTTCAGTATCTTGTACAACTTATTTCCCAAAGTAACAATAACAAAACGAGGCCTTGATTCATACACATCATGTCGCTTCCACAAGTATGGTTGGCCTAATAATACATCACAAACATCAAGGGGAGCAACGTCACACAATACCTCATCCGTGAAGGGCTTGATGTTTTATGGAAGGCGACACAGCTGGCTCACTCGAAGATCCCATTCTTGGTGAAGCCACCCAATTGTGTACAGTTGTGGATGTGTTGTGGTCGGTAAGCCCAGCTACTTCACAACCTTTGCTGAAATGAGGTTCTTTTGGCTCCCACTATCAATAATGAACTATAGCGGGGAGCCCTTTACCCACATTTGGGAGTGGAAGAGGTGCTCCTCCTCCTCTGGATCTTCGGGTTCCTCCTTCTGGATCTTTGTGGTGGCAATGGTGGCATTGGGCTTTGCATCGATAATTTGCTTCCGTATGTCATTACTCTTATCAGGTTCTGACTCAGGGTCAGAACATGCATCTGATTCTAAAACCTTTAGCTCAGCCACCAGTGACTGCTTGGCCCGACACTCACTTATGCTGTGAGTGGAGCTCTTATGGAACTCACACCACTTTCTCATGTCCTTTTTTGGCTTCATGGCATTGTTCTTTGCTTGCTACTTTGGTAGGCTATCTTGGGTTGCCCCGCCTTGGCTTTGTCCTTTGTTCACCGGTTTGGGAGTACCTTTACCTTGCTTCAGATTCACAGATCCAAAGTCTCGATTCTTCTATTTAAACTTTTGCTCAATCTTGGCGGCATATTGGTATGCCATGCCAGGCGAGGAGATGTTCATGAATTCTATTTCATCCTAGATGTACCTGTGCAGGCAGTCGTGGTATTTGAGTACCAAATGCTGCTCTAAATCCTTGATACCCAACTTTGTGTGAAGGGTATGGAAAATATTGGTAAACTGCAGCACATCTTGGCCCCTTCCCTGCCACAGCGTGGTCCACTTTATGTATTGGTCCTCATAGCTTCTGACAGGGTAGTACTGCTCCTTGATGGTAGCCCAGAATCAATTCCAAGTGCGTCCCACTGAAAACAGTGAGGCCGTAATTTCATCCTTTTGCTCGTAGTAGCTTTCCCACCAGTCCTTGACATGGGGTGTGGCTTTGAGAAGAGCGAAAGTAATCTTTTCCTGACCGGAAAAATCATGAACAAAAAAGTACCCTTCTAGCATATTTAACCATTTATCTATGGTGTCTGCATATATCTGACCCTCAAATATGGGAATGTCAAAGTTAACTTGTACCTTAAATGGTGTGGCACTTCCAAAGTAGCTACTGGAAGTAGATGTGTCACCCTTGGGTAGTCGCTGAAGGATCTGGGCAAAGTTGTCCATCATTGCATTCCTTTGTCACTCAAGGGCCTCTTTGAGCAAAATTTTGATAGGATCTCCTACCCCCTCGTCTCTCTTTTCATCCGCCATGGGTGGCCATCGGGATTTGCAAGGCTAATCTTGCAAAGGTTCGACCAGTTCAAGCCCTAACTCCTTATGTCCTGACCTCATTGGGGACATACAAAGAAAGACAAAGAAAGAGTAGACCCCTATGATACCACTCATCCGGATTTAAATGGGAATGCAACAAATTACTGATATAACCATACATAGAGAGATGAAAAAGAGATAATTCTTCATTTCATTACTGTAAAATACTGAAATATGCTTACAAACAGAAATGGAAATAAACTAGCTAGGGCAATGGTAGCTTATCTCTAAGAAGATATTTGGCGGCTACACGCCTCTGAAAGGTCTTACAATGAGGCTCGAAGGCCTATTTATTATTGAGCAACAATGGAAAACCTTAAACATCTAAAAACCTAGCCTTAGGAGATGAAGCACCAAACTATGGGCCCCGTTTTGGGTAAATTTGTGCATCAGCTTCCCAGAGTCGTAACTTTGGCATATGGTCTCTGTTTAATGCACACAATACCTGGTTAGAAAGATCTATCCGAGGAATACAATTTTGGGAAGAGCAACATCGGTCCATGGACCCATGTTGCTCTCATTTTTCCCAAAAAATGTCGTTTAGGGCCTCAAAACGGCTCCAGAAGTTCAGAACCCGAAAAACTGCTAAAAATAGTAAACTGTGCTACAATTAAGGAAACTAAAACTAAAAGATAACAATGGTGGGGGTCCAAGTGGAATTGGTGGGTGGCCACCAATATCCATCTGGATTAGTAAGGGTAATAAAAAGTACAAATTTTTCATGATTATCTATAAGTCATAGTCTAATAGATAAACATGAAAAGAATGGTAGAAAATGTTATCTTAAATCTATTTGTGAAGGTATTTTGAATATAATTACTCATTAATTAATGCTTTTTTAATGCATACCTTCCTAGGAAGGAACAAAACAACTAACTTATTGTGAAATATTGCAATTCTCCTTGGATATTTTCACAAATGTAGAATTGAGAAGACAAACTCTCTATATATGACCCTTTTTCCTTTGACATTAAGCCTTTAACTAAATACTACATAGTAAGTAGGGAGTCTCCTAAGATTTTGAGCTCATTCACCTGTTTTCCTTTGGAAATCAAGATACCATGAGAAAACCATGAATCTCTTCCTCATTGTTTTTTATATGACCAAGTCCCCATGAGTACCTGAACCATACATCATCCTCAAGGCCATGAATATCCCCTTCCCCTCTTTCCACTCTTGGATTTCCATTGGATGCCCTTAAAAATAGAGAATCCTTGCTTGTCTGCTATTCTCCCTAATTTTGAATTATACATGTGTCATTTTAAGATTCTACCATTCTCCCATCTTTTATTGATTCCAACTAGTAATCAATGGAATGTTATCCATACCTATGAAATTATTGATTCATACTTTATTGGGAAACCCTTTTGAATTTATATGCTGGAAAATTTGGCTTGGCAACAAAAAAAACTTACTTTCATTAATAGAAAAATATTGAACTATGCTTTCAAACATAATGGAAATAAGATAGCTCAAGCGATGGTAGCTTATCTCTAAGAAGAGGTGTGATGGCTACATGCCTCTAAATTGTGTTGCAATGAGGCTTAAAGGCCTATTTATTATTGAGAAACAATGGAAAACCCTAAACATCCAGAAATATAACCCTCGAAGATAAAGTGTCAAAATTGTGGGCCCCATTTGGGTAAATTGGTACAATAACTTCCCTGGGTCATAACTTTCGCATACGATCTTTGTTTAACTATAATAATACCTCATTTTGAAGAACTCAAAGAGTGGGCCAAAAGAGAATAGGTTATCCAAGCTTGGTTTATTTTTTCCTCCCATTTTCCCTAAAAATGTTGTTTAGGGCCTCAAAACGGCTCTGGAAGTTCATGACCTAAAAAACTATCAAAAATAGTAAACTATGCTACAATTAAGGAAACCAAAAAAATGAAAGAGATAGTGCTGGGGGTCCAAGTGGAATAGGCAGGTGACCACCAATATCCACCTAGATCATTCCTCCCCCCTTAGGAAGCAATGGTCCCCATTGCGTTGAGTGCCTCCATGAGATGGGGAAACTTCTGCTGAACTTGGTCCCTCGTGAGCCACTTGCCTTGGTGAAGGAGTTGGCTAGCTTTGAAAACCCAATATAGTTGGATCTTCTATTGATGAGTGCTCTTGATCTTTGTGTCCATGATCCGATCAGTGGTGGCATGTTCCATGCAGTCTGGGTTTAGCTCTATTGGTGTGAGTTGTTCTACAATGTCGGATGTGTCCAACAATGGTGGAAAGTATGGCTAAAGGTGGTCTACATTGAACACTGGGTGCAGACCAATGAACAGTGGAATGCTAAGCTCGAATTCATTGTCCCCTACAACCTTGGTGATGGTGTATGGACCATATCGAAGGGGGTGAAGCTTGTGGTGGGGTCTAGTGAGGGGATCCATCTGCAAATGTAGCCAAACTTTGTCACCCACCTGGAACTTGTGTGGCACCTAATGCTGATCATGGTGCTGCTTGTAATTAGCATTGGCTCTGTCCAATATATCATGCACATGTTGGTGATATATTGAATGCGCTCAATGAAGTTTTTAGCCCTGTTAGCTTCAGACTGGACATGAGCCGAATCTGCTTGAGTAGCTGCAAATGGTATGGCCACATCAATGGCACATAATGGTTGAAATCCCAGCCCTACTTGAAAGGGGTTGTGGCCCGTTGAGGTGTGGAGACCTCCATTTTAACTGTGTTGGATAGAGGGGAGGCTTTCGTCCGATGTGCGTGGATGCTTCAAGTTGTACATGCGTAGAGTGTGTACGATCATCTTGTTTACAACCTCAGTTTGGCCATCAGTTTGGGGATGGAAAGTGGTGGACTTAGTAAGTTTTATATCTATTATCGACCAAATACTTGACCAAAATGCACTCAGGAATGTGCTATCCCGATCTAAGACAATGGACTATGGGATACCAAAGTGTCCCCACACTCGCTCAAAGAAAAGCTTAGTAGTGGCATTTGCTGTGATACTCTTCTTACAGGCCACCATGATGGTCATCTTAGAGAATCTGCTGACGATCACAAAAACGCAATCATTTTCATGCTTAGTACAAGGAAGTCCCGAAATGTAATCCATGGAGAAAGATTCCCAATGCCAACTAGGAGTAGGTAGAGGAGTATACAGGCCTTGCTTCTTGATGGTTGGTTTGGCAATGACATAGGCAGTGGAGGACCTAATGTACTTCCAAACATCTTGATGAAGTTTCGGCCAATAAGAATACTTCTACAATACCACCACTGTTTTTTCTACCCTGAGATGTTCAGTGACCTGATTGTAGTGCGCCTCCCAAATCATCTTGGCACACTCGTTTAATGGGACACAAATGTGTCCCAAGTGGCATAACAATGCATCTTAAAGGTGAAAATTTGGAACTTTCTTCCCTTCGAGGAGTGTCTAGTATGTGCTCCAGAATTCTGAATCACTCTTGTAAATATGCAACCACCTCGATATTCATGCCCACAGGAGTTAAGCACAGTGATCAGCGCCATGACCGGTGGTCGGTTGAGGAAATCAACGACATTATTGATGTTGCCCTTCCTATACTTAATATTCAAATGGAACTCTTGCAGGTAGGTGGAACATTTTTTATGGCGATCATTCTTCAACTTCCCTTGTGTTTGTATGAACTCTAGAGGTTAGTGTTCTGTGTGGACGACCGTTTCCTTTGCCAGAATGTAATGCTTCCATTGATGGAAGGATTGCATAATGGAATACATTTCTTTGTCGAAAGTGGGGTACTTTCGAACTGTGTCTGGAATTGTCTCATTGTGGTAAGTCATTGAATGCCCATGCTAAGTAAGAACCGCACCAATAGTATAGTCGGAGGCATTTGTCTCAATCTCAAATGGTTGTTGCAAGTCTGGTAATGTCACCGTCGGTGCAGAATAGACGTGATTCTTTAACTCGGAGAATGCTTGTTGTTGGGTTTCCGACCAAAAAAAAAATTCTTTTGCTTCGCCCTTGGTCACTTGACTTAAAGGCCAAGTGATATCAGAGAACCCCAACATGATCCTACAGTAGAAGTTGGCAAGAACCAAAAATTTGCGGAGATATCTTAGAGTCCTTGGGGCTGGCCAATCCCAAATGACTTGTATCTTTGATAGGTCCACATGTAGACCCTTCTCATCAATTATGTAACCTAGATATTGAACCTAGGTCAGACAAAAGGTGCATTTATCCAAGTTAGCACACAACTTGTGTTGTCACAGGGTTTGAAGGACCTATCAAATATGGTGGAGGTACTCATCCCAACTCTAGCTGAAGATCAATATGTCATTTAAATACACCACCACGAATGCATTGGTGAAGGGTCAGAAGATGTATTCCATCAGTCTCATGAAGGTTGCGAGGGGTTTCATCAATCCGAATGGAATGACCAACCATTTGAAAAGGCCCTCCTTGGATTTGAAAGTACTCTTCCACGCATTAGAGGGTTCGATTGGCACCTAGTGATAACATGACTTCAAGTCAATCTTGCTGAAAAACTTGTCCCCTTTGAGCTGGTCAAGAAGGTCATCAATATGTTGGATTAGGTATCTATTTCGGATAGTGATCTTGTTCAACTCCCAGTAGTCAATACAGAGCCTCCAGGTCCCATCCTTCTTCTCTAGCAATATAATCTGGCTCCCAGATGGTGATGAGCTTCGCCTGATGTGCCCTTTCTGCAATAGTTTCTGAATCTTCCTCCTGATCTCATCGTTCTCTAGAATGGAGTGTCGATAGATCGGTACATCGATCAGATCGATGGAGCACTTGACCTGACAGTGCAGTGATACCCCTATAGGTGAGGCAAAAATATCCCTATACTCGTGCACAACCTTGTCCATCTATTTTTGTTGTGTAGAGGAGCCCTGCCTAGAAGCCGTGGCCACAACCATCTTCTTGCCATGAGGGTGAATCATAAGGAAAAAAAAATTCCTGGTCTGGGAAATGATCTTACTGCATTGCTTTGTAGTGATCAAAGAGATGGTTATAGGCGAGGCTACCTCCGGTATCCTGTACAACTTTTTTCCCATGGTAATAATCACAGAGCAAGGTCTAGACTCATATACATCATGTCGCTTCCACAAATATGGTTGTCCTAACAATACATCAACATCACATAGTACCTAATCTGTGAAGGGCTTGATGTTGTAAGGAAGGCAACACTGTTGGGTGACGCGAAGATCTCATCCTTGGTGAAGCCACCCGATGGTGTACAGTTGTGGATGTGCTATAATCTTTAGGCCCAACTGCTTTATGACCTCTTCTAAAATGAATTTCGTTGGCCCTCGTTGTCAACAAAGAACTACAGCGGAGAACGATTCACGCACATCTGTGAGTGGAAGAGGTGTTCCCCCTCCTCTGGATCTTCAGGCTCAATATTTTGGATCTTGGTGGTGGCCATGGTGGCACTGGGCTCTGCATCAATGACCTGCTTCTCTTTGTTAGTTCCCTTATCAGGTTCTAATTCATAGTCGGTGTTATCTCAAAATCAGGCCCTGGAAGGCTGCAGACCAGGAAGACTTCAAGTAACTGTTTCAAACCAATCTTTTAGCTAAGGCTTAGCCTCCTTAGCCTGAGAGGGCTCTCTCAAAGGATTAAAGGTTTTGTGATTATGATTAAGATGGCTAACTCTTTGTGAAACAAATAGGAATGAGGCTGGTGAAATCAAAATTAACAAGCATCCATTGGGCTTATGGAGTCATATGTCATTTAGCATTAACAGTAGAATTGGCTTTGCAATAAAATCAAGGCATTCAGATTTCAATATAAATAGATTACACCAAACATAAAAGGACAGTCTATGAGTATATGAAGGAAAGTAGAACACTGCAAGTGATTTACAAGTAATCAAATACTCATAATACTGTAGACAACATGAAAAGACAACAAGAGGAATTCATACATTGAAGTATCTATGATTCTTTAGTAGCAGAAGCCAGTACTGTATTACCAAAAGAAACAGAGTCTTTACATAAGCTTAACAACAGAGCTTTTTTGCATAGACTTCCAACCCTTATTTCATTTCCCCTTCTCCTATTTATAGAGTTCTTCTACCTGACTAAGATTCCTCCTCAAACCTGAGGGGAACTCAAAATCTATTTTAATGACACCTGTTCAACTTTTAACTGCCTATTAAATGTAACAAACTGTAACTAGACTTTCTAGAGATCTAAATCAAGTAGGAGTCTAACTCCTTATTATGCTAATAATAGCCTTGATTACAATCATTCTCGTTCCTTGACATCTGGTCCCTTTTTAGTTTAGCTATGGTGAATGTTCAAAACTCCATGCTGGTCTTCAAGGTCACATCTTCTCCATTGCCCTGAAACATAGGAAACTACCCCTGTTTATCGGTCTTTGGTTTTCCTCAAAATGTTCGAATCCAAAGAACCATGCCCTTTATCTTTGATTATCCAAAATATAACAAATTGCCACATCTTTGATGTGTTGTCAACCTCTTTTATGTGTAAATGCAAAAGCTCTTCCATGCTGTCTGACATATCTTGGACTGTAGTAAATGTGCTCACTTTATGACAAAAAGTTTAGAGTTTGGATTCGAATACATGTTTCCTCCACCTGTCTTAACCTTGTTGAAAGCTGATAGCTTCAGATGATCTCTTGTATATATTCCCCTTTCAAAATTCCCGCTTGTATTTCAAAACAGCTTGACTGATATTAGATTGTTTAGCTTCAGCAGTTTCGTAGCGCGCTACGAAACTGCTGAGCTTTAGTCATCACCTTCAGCAGTTTCGTAGCGCGCTATGAAACTACTGTGTTGTTTCAAAGATCACAGTTTTAACCCAAAATTTTGCTATTTGAGCCCTTTTCTATTTAAACATTCTTTCAATTGTTCCAAGGCCTTCCAAAATTATGGAAATGTAGGATTCTTCAATAAAGATTATACCAAGCAAGATCATCAAAATTTGAAACATAGCCTTACTTGAAGTGGGATTTCTTTAAGGAGATTCCTTCAGCTAGCTTAAGTGTATTTTTAAATCTTCAATTTGTTTCTTCATGACCTCGATTCCAGATTTGAGGTTTGTATTAACCTTTCTGATAAATTGAGCTTCCTTTATTGCAGGAGTAGTCCAGCTACAGAATTGAATACTAAAATCAACTACCTCGGGAATTTGAAATGTTTGGTCCTCCCACCGAGCTTGCATTTGGTTAAAATAAGCCTCCTTAATTGCAAATTTTCTGGCAAATTTCTTCAGTCTAGCAATTTCAAAGTTGGCCGATTCCAATCTCTTTTTCATGTCTTCCACACTACCTTCTTCTTGAGTGGCAATTGTTTTGC